>JALIGW010000009.1:17167500-17487500 GCA_023053685.1 Diadophis punctatus similis | reverse complement strand
CATTAACTAAAATGTCATCTCCACAGATTTAGGCTAGCAGATCTGGCTACAAAAATGCAGTCACTGGACAGCAATAGAGAAAATTCCCAGGATGTGGTAAAGCTATCCCTTACTCATCTGAAATTAATGTGCTGTAGGGAAGGTCCAGGGTTCAGGAGAAATTTGAGCATTCTTAAGATACACACCTTTGGTGATTAGAATATATCACATTTTGAATGATTTTTTTAAAAAGTATAACAAAACTTTTGAAGGTTTGAAAAGGCCTCTGTTACTGTTTTAACCAGAATGAGCATTGTCCTGTGAAAGAAAAAAATTGATTTTTTTTCAGTGATCTTTTCCATATACAACTCCCCCATATTAGAAAGTTTATGTATCTTGTGCAAGAATTTCTTTTTTAGAGGGAGAAAAGAATGGGGGTACGTGCGTGTTATTTCTGAATGTTCTTAGGAAAGATCTAAAGCCTTGGGGGCTTGGAAGGCACACTTAGGTTGGATTGCTATATGTTTATGGGAGTGTCATAAAAACACTTTCACACTATATCAAACATTTTGACAAAAAGCCCTTAAGGAGTTTCCTTATCAGATGAAGAATTATTACTATTTTTTTATTCTCTATGTTTGGGTTTTAGAGTTCTTTTCATTTCCCAATACTAACTTTTTTAAAAAAGTAAGATACAAGTGTGATCTTGTCTTTTTTAGGTTTCTGCTGTTATGAATCCCTGAGTTCTGGCAGCATTTAACTTATACCGGTAGGAAAATACGGTTTGACCATATTTCTTTCTCATACTTTCTTTCAAGACTCTGTTCCTAGATGCATAGCGATTTGTTTTCCTATGTCCCATGATCCTTGATAGAACTTGACATTAAACAAATATGGAAGGCCTGGATATTAATATTACAAATATTGCACAGATTAAATATTGCACATGACATTATCTGTTGCCTAGAAATATACAGTTAGTGTTTTAGAGAAGATCTTGGATGGACTTCATATAAGCTCTGCTGAACGATTAATTTGATTCTGGGCTTTCTAAGTTGCATGTTTATAGGTGTGGCAATCATTTTGTCTTTTCTGTTAGATGGATATCTGGAGAAAGGTTGTTTCAATATGTGCAAAGAAGAGCATTAAAAAGGCTTATTTTGAGAGAACCAGAATTATCTACCTAAATAGGTAAAATTCTGTATAACAGTCAAACATGCAGTAGTATTTGCATTATATGGTCTTTATGATTGCATCTATGAGTCTATGCATCTTTGTGTGGATTTGTGGGAAATTATGATATTTATTACAGATATGGAGCATTGAACATTACTTAAAACGAGGGGTGGAGATTGGGAGTTAATTGTAGGGAATGTTTGATGAATTACTGTAGATAACTACCTCTGAAAAGCTTCCTATGGTGATGCTATAAATTCTTCAAAGGCTAAGGATAACATTTCACATTGGAAATGAATTGCTTCATAAGTCTGACTAAGCAATCGGGGCAAAGAGAAATTCAGAAATGATTGTCTTGATGGCATAGTTTTTACTTGTTCTTTTGAATTATCTCTTTGACAGTCAGTGTAAACACTGACCATGCCTTTTTTGGCGTTCTCTTTTGATTGGGGAAATCAATATTGAAATACAGATAGCATTTTAACAGATGTTTTACCTCATGTTCCAACAAGGTTCTCTCGGTGCAAGTTTAGAAGTATGAGTTGAACTTGTTTTGCAATATTGTGGTCTCTGTTGAATTTGAATGGGGGAGGAACTTGATTGGCTAGTGCAGGGGTCGGCAACCTTAAAAACTCAAAGAGCCATTTGGACCCGTTTCCCAGAGAAAACAAAACACCCTGAGCCACAAAACCTGGATGGGCATGGCCAACTCGATGTCACTCATTCCCCCTAAGACACATGACTCCCCCCAGCCACGCCTACCCAGGTTTTGTGGCTCTATGTTTTCTTTTCTATGGGAAACAGGTATCTCTCTTTTTTTCTCTCCCCCCTCTGTCCATCTCTCTTTCTCCCTCTCCCATCTCTCTCCCTCCCTCTCATCTCTTTCTCTCTCTCCCTCTCCCCATCTCTCTCTATCTCTGTCTCTCTCTTCTTCTCCCTCCCTCATCTCTCTTTCTCCCATCTCTCTCTCTCTCCCTCTCTTTCCCCTTCTCTCTCTCTCTCTCTCTGCTGAGGAATGATCGCCACCCCGGCGGAGGCTTCCCTTCAGGTGACCCTCCTCCCCCTCTCGCAACTCCCTGGCTGGCTATGGTGCGCGCAGGGAGACCCTCCTCGGCCAAAGAGCTGCGGGGGGTGGACATGGCAAGGCGATGGCCAGATCCTTAGGGCAGGAGAGAAGCCAAATCCAAAGACCCTCCTTAAGCGAGCAGCAGCCCACCGTACGTGCATGCTTTTGCTGCACTTTGGTGCTCGCTTGAGGAGGGTCTCCCTGTGCATGCGCACCCTTTTGGCCCCTCCACAGCCAGCCAGGGAGTCGCGAGAGGGGGAGGAGGGTCGCCTGAAGGGAAGCCTTCGCCGGAGTGGCTATGTTCCTCAATCAGCGCCAGAGAATCATCCGCGGCCGCTTCTCCATTCCCACTGTCACCCTTACCTTCTCAGGCCAGGTGAGGGAGGGGAGGGCGAGGCCAGCCAGTGATGGGACAGGGAGTCACAGCAGGGGGCCCAAAGAGCCAAATGCGGCTCCAGAGCCACGGGTTGCCGACCCCTGGGCTAGTGATTGAAGATTTCTTGGGAAGTATCAGTTGATTGGTGGTTAGGAATGGTGCCAAGTCTATTTTGATGATCCTCCTCATCAGTCTGTTGGGCATAGTTTAAATCAGGTATTTGACTTAATGGTAAATTGTATCCTGCTCCATTGATTTGGTGATAGCTTTTTTGTTGGAATGCTAGAATTCAAGATGCACTCTTTTTCAGTACTGATCTCCCTAAGCCTAAAGAAACCCAATTAAAAGTATTTGTAAGAAACCTGGGCTACTGTTATCCCTCCAAATTCTTGTAAATGTTGACTGTGCCTGATCTATACTTACACTTAATTAAGTGGACGCAATTCTGCAAGCCCCTTTCTGTCTTCGGAGAAACCATTCTAGTTTCTTGGGTTCAGTCATTACTCCATACTGCAAAAGTTACACAAATCATCTGAACAGAATAGATCTTTCTTAAAGTATTTATGCCAGTAATACCCCGGAATGTAATTCTATGAGCAGTATGTTATCTGACTTACAAGATAACAAATTTGAATTGTTCAGTTTAAGCATTTTACTTTGTATAATTTACTTTGTTCCTCTTGGGCAAGATAGAAACATGGAATTCCTGACTCCCAAACATCTTAAAAGTCTTCACGTGGCTTCATTAGACATTATTTCGAATGTAATGTTTCAAATTTAAGAAGCATTTTTTTTTAAAAAAACCAAAATCTAAAGAACTATTATTACATGGAGTTGAATATGTGACAATTATCCTTGCCCTACAAAGGGCTCATATCTGTTTGTAGTCCTGGCCTGCAAATGTGTATTGGCTTGCAGAGTTTGTCATCATAGGTAATGTTAGTTCAGTTTTTTTATATATAATTTAGCACTAAACTGCAAAATGTTGCTTTAGAGAGTTAGCGCAATTCCTCATTCATGTATACAGAACTGAAAAAAAACCTGGCTCAGTGGTTTGAATCAGTGCAAGGCTGCATTCTTGGTTTATGTGATTAAAATTTTGCTCTGAAGAGATTTAGGTGGTTTTCTTTATCACTGTTGCTCCTCCTCTTTATAACTAATACTGCTATTGTGGAAATTTCAACCTCCTTCACGCAATTTTTGTAAATCAAATATTTAAGAGAAAAGCACATCTTATGCAAAGAGAAGAACAGTGGAAGTGATGATGTGATATAGAAACTCCTGCATGAGGAAAGGCTAAAGCATCTGGGATTTTTAATTTGAAGTGAAAGTGGGCAGGAATATCAAATTGTGCATAGTGTGGCAATTGTGGGTTCAGATACATTTTCCCTCCCTTTCTCATAGTGGTAGAGTTTGGAGGTTCAATCTATTACAATTAAATAAAAGGAATTTATGAACTTTCAAAAGGCATATGGGTACTTCTTTACACAAACTAGCAACTGGCACAGTCTGCTGGCACCAGATGCAGTGATGTAAAATTAAGGTGGTTTTAAAAGAAGACTGAGCAAATTTGCAGAAGTTTGAGCTATCAATGGGTAGTTGTCTTAATGGCTTTTTATTATCATGACGATCATAGGCAATACAGGTAATCCTCAATTCAATACATTTAGTGACCGTTTGAATTTACAACAGTAACTTCCACACTTACGAGCATTGCAGTACCCCCAGGGTCACATGATCAAAATTCAAACATTTGGCAACTGACTCATATTTATGACGGTTACAGTGTCTCGGGGTCATGTGATTCCTTTTTGTGATGTTCTGACAAGAAAGCTCAACGGGGAAGCCAGATTCACTTTACAACAATGTGACCAACTTAATGGCTGCAGTGATTTGCTTAACAAATGTAGCAAGAAAGCTCATAAAATGGGGTAAAACTCATTTAACAAATGTCTGGCTTAGCAATGGAAATTTTGGGCTCGATTGTGGTCGTAAGTCGAAGACTATCTGTATCTCTTAATACCAGCTACTAGGGAGTTAACAGTGGAAGAAGGCTATTGCGAACTTCCTGAATACATCTGGTTGGTCGCCTTGGAACACAGAATTCTGGACTAGATTAGCTCACTGGTCTTCTCCAGTAAGCTCTTAATGTTCTTATCTATCTAGTGCATGCTTGTGTATATGTGTGTGTCTGTAACAAAGCCTACCATTTTATTCACTGCAAGTGCTGTGCTCATTTTGAGCTATATAATATTATTTGGATAATTACGTATCCAGAATGGCAGGTTACAAACTGTGACAGTTTGGAGATTGTATAAAGACTGAATATCCCTTTTGATGACTGCTGATACTAAATATTGCTGAAAGCATGTTACAGCTTTTCAGTAGACAGATCTATTGTGAGATTTAACATTTCAATTGACCATTCAAGATCCTTAAAGAAAAAAGAAACGATTATAGTGTATTAATACCCTTTGCTTTAAAGGCAACACAGTATATACAAGTGCAGAATAAATATATGTAATGCAGTAGAAAAAAAATTAAAAATATGTAACCGTTGTCTGTAAGGGCCAATCAATTAAACAGCATCCTTTATGTGAAAATAGATTTCTTCCTGATCTACAGTATTTTTGTGGTGTGAAACACTGAGATATATTTGCCCAAATTTATTCTTCCACAGGGCTAAAGAACAAAGTGCATTCCATATTACCAAACCAAATGTATGGATGTAATATGTTATCTCAGAGCATGATGTCCGATCTGGAAATTCCCTATTTAAATCCCTGGTAACTCATGTGATTTGGGGCAAACATCTGTCCACTATGGAGTAATTCTGCTTAACAATATTAGTTTGAACATCAGGGGTTCTGTCTGCTTTCTTTCCACTTGACTGGCAGGTGTGATGGAATACTGGGGATTCTAAGGCTGTGTGTTTGTGTATGTGTGTGTGTGTGTGTGTGTGTGTGTGTGTGTGTGTGTGTGTGTGTGTGTGTGTGTGTGTGTACACACGTCCTTATTGCTCAGACTTGTTTTTCTTAAATATATGAACAATCTTTTTTAAAAATTCCTTACCGGCTTCCTGAACAGACAGAATACCTTTTTATCTGTTCCTGGTAGGTCTGCTTTTGGCTCAGCGGTGTGGCTGCCGCATGCTGGTGGCAGCCCTGGCAAGCGAGGAGGAGGAGGAGGAGGAGGAGGGGGGGGCGCCCCTGTGATGTCACTGGAAAGGAGAAGGCCTGTGAGTGGGTCATTTGGAGGTGAAGCTTTTTGTGAGGAGAGTTCAGGCGGAGTTCAGCTGCATAACATTACGCAAATAGGGGGTGGCTGGAGGAACAGCAGAAACCTCCGATTTGGAGAGGGGTGATGCAGGCAAAAGGGGCCGCCCTGGCCAATTCCTTGCCACAAAAAAAGAGGGGGGTCTGCTTGCTTTTTTTCCTTGCGGCACTCCAGGGATGGAGAAAACACATGATGATGCAGTGTCTGCAGTTTTGTAGCTAACAGGCAGCTGCTGGAGAGGCACTTTTTTTTTTAACGCCCGTCCTTTTTCTCTCCTCCCTTCCATTCCTCCTCCCCTTCCTTTATTTCATTCATTCATTCATTTCTCTCTGTTTCCTTCTTCCCTCCTCCCCCAGCCTGCGCTTTTCCACATTTGGTTGGGGCTGCGCAAGACACAGCACGCAGCAGGTAAGGAAAGAGTTAAGCTGGTTGAGAGCCGACTTTTCGAGTGGAGGAAAGATTTTGTGCTGCCTTTAATCTATCAGTCCTATACATCACACACATACATACGCACACACAAAACACATTCACGTATTCTCTCTCTCTCTCTCTCTCTCTCTCTCTCTCTCTCTCTCTCTCTCTCTCTCTCTCTCTCTCTCTCTCTCTCTCTCTCTCTCTCTCTCTCTCTCTCTCTCTCTCTCACACACACACACACACACACACACACACACACACACACACACACACACACACTCATTTTTCCCAGGGAGAGGAGAACCAAGCGGCTGGAGAAAAATCCTTCTGCATTCAAGACAATTCAAGGCCTCTGGCATCTTCCCAAGCATTGAGAACCTGACAACACATTTGTATAATTTCATTATTTTTCTCCCTCCCTTTCCCTCCTCTTTCTGTGGTGGGATAGAGATGTAATTTTAATACATGTAAATGCAATTCATGATTGCCTCCAGTTCTCTGAGAGATAGCAAAACAATTCTTGAATTCTAGCAGAAAGTCTTATTTTTTTGTATTCATGTGTGTTTGAAACTTTTTCTCCTATTTTTTCCGAAAAGAGTTACTGCAAAGAACCTCCCTCCCTTCCCTCCTTTCCTTTTGTTAGTTTGGGAGAAGGAAGCATGGAACTGAATAGGAGGTGGAAATGTGTCCAAAATACTATCTAATACCAGGGAGCCTACTTCTATAAAGAATTTTACTCTTCAGAAAGCAGAACGGCTTGGATTCTATTATTTTTGTAAAGTAAAAATACATTTTTTTAAATTTTTTTTAAAAATATTTGTTTGGATTTATGAATCTATCTTGATTGTGAAGCATAATTCAGGCTAACTTGCTAGCCTAATTTTCAAGGGATGCCTTTGAAATAGAAGAATGGAGATTTGAATATTGTCCTTTGGATGTTTTTTTCAAAACTTTCAGCAAGACCTTCTGTGACCAACCTGGTCTGTTTGGATTCCCCAGCTGCTTTTGGATTCCCTAAACACCTTTCCACCAGGGATCAAGGGGGTGGGGGAGTGAAAGCAAGCAAGCAAGCAAGCAAGAGCAGCACAGAAAACAGAAAACAACCAGTCAACTTCCCCTCAGCTCTGTGAATTAAGTATCACTATAGAATTTTGCTCTTTCATCATCAAACTTTTGTTCTGATTCCCTCCTTCCCATTCCACACTAGAACCCAACCCCTCTTACCCCTTGTTCTGCTTGGAGAAGATGTACGAAAGTGTGGAGGTAGCTGGTTTAAACAGCAGCCCTAATTCCTTCTTCATGATGGATTTTTACAACCAGAACCGTGCATGCTTGATCCAGGACAAAGGAGCTGTGAACCCCAATCCCTACAGCACCCCTGTTCGTAACCAGCACTGGAACAGTTCCAATCACTGTACGTATAATATGATCCTACGGGACCTGACCGCGTTAAGTTGACACCCCGTTGCCCTGTTTCCTTATTCCCAGCTTTTAAGGTGACCTTATTAAGAAAGACTAGAGAGTCATACAATGGTGCGGACATTCGCAGTATGGGAATCTGTCATCCATGGAATTTGAAATCCTTGGTTGGTTTATGGCAAGTGAAAACCTATTCTGTTGTATTATATGATAATTGGGTGGGTGGAGGTGAGGATGAAGGATTGAGAATGCATGGCTTTTGTAGTGCTTGGATAAAAGGTATGCATATTGAGATCTTGCAAAGGTGTGCATATTGAGATCTTGCTTTCCTTCCCCTTTCCCTCTTCCCCCCCCCTCCATCTTCCTGTGGTGGAGGACTTCCCAATATACTTTCCCCCTTAAATGCATCACATCCCCACCTCTTGTTTTAATCCGCCTGAAGTGTTGAATTTTGCTTTGGTTTTTGGTCCCCCCCCATTTTATGAAAAGCTACAGAAAGCAGAGTGAATCCATTAAAAAATAGAAAACCATATTAGAGCAAGAGTATTATGGTATTTAAAATAATTTTGCATGAATCAGGCATTTCTTTCTAATTCTTGTGAAACTTTATGTTATCATCACCCCAGATTGAAATACCTTCCTCCACATTTGCAGGGAGGAAAACTGTCTCTATTCATCACATACACGTTTTAGTACTTTTTTTTCCTTTTCTTTGAGCCTTTCTCACTTCCCAGTTTTAGATAGCTACTTCCACAACCTGTTTAATTTGATCCTTCTGTTGTTAAGCCATGCTCTCTAAGTAATACCGGCACTTGAAACTTAAATTTGTAAAGGGTTTGTGTGTATGTGTGTGTTTGAAAAATATGAACAAATTTTAAGGAAGCATATATAAGAAAGACTTGTGGTGCCAAATATGCTCCCCTCCCCTCTTTTTTCCATTTCGGTGATCTGATAAGATCTCTGACAAAATCCAATTAACTAAAGAGTACACCACATCTTTAATCTTTCTATATATACATAGATGAATTGCCTCTAGGTGGGTGAGTTAGCAAGTGGAAAAGGGAAAGTAGAATTTTGGAAAATAATCAAAAGTTGGGTGTAGTCCTTCAGGATCTTTGTCAGAATGGTTTTTTTTAAAAAAAAAATATTGCATGCATCCCATTGTAATCTTCCCTCTGCCACGAACCTTTCTTATTAAAATCACACGTCTTTCTGATGAAAATTTTTGAATGCACTTTTCCCCCTAGCTTAACTATTTTCTTTAAAAGTAAACATTATTGTTTCTAATACCTTCCCTAATATCTATCCCAGGTCCTACCTGGAGTGTACAGACTGATGTGCTTATGATTTGGATTTTAATTTTATGTATTTCCTTCTATTTCTTTTGTTTTTCTCTTTGTTCTTTCCCAGAGAAATATAGGTTTGTTTGTTTTGAAATTAATTTCTTTCCAAAAGGTTGGATATGGGTGGAGATAGGGACGGGGAATAATCTGTGAAGCACAGTTTGACTCTGACTTGAGAAGCAGCATTGAGGGTGGAGTTTGCAGCAATAAAAAAACCCTACTTAGATAAATTGCTAAAATGTCTTGGACTGAACGATAAACTTTCTCTTGGAGAGCCACCCACCAAAGTTAAGAGAAATAAGCACTTCACCGATATAACATAATACCTTTTGGAATAGTTGTTGCATAAATTGTTATTTTGGTTTACTAATAACCTTTAACTCCTGTTTTATTCTTCAGCAGGAAGACTTAAATCAAGGGATAAATATAAATTTGGATTCTTCATTTACAACATGCCCTTTACTACCTAACACCTTTGTTTTCATGGACCATATTAGACTATAGATCCACTTTGTCTTTTCCTAATAATAAAAGTTTCTGAGATTCCAAAACATTTTATATATTCTAATTTAGAGTCAGTTGTATAGTCAACAGAATTGAGAGTTAAGGTTTTGTTTAGGACCATACCAGTTCAACCTAGAGATGAAAAGCTGCTGTGTTTAACCCTTCCCTACGGGATGTTACTCTATCTGCAGAAAATCAGCATGTCAAGAGAGTTGAGTTCTGGCATAATTTTCCTAATATGCTATTTCCTATATGCAGAAAAGAATTTCACTTAATCTTTCTTATTGATCAACACACAACTGCCTTCCTGCAATGAGTAATCCAGGGCAAGTTTGACAAGTTGGTAATGCTTATGTTTAAGCCTGTTCCAGGCAGTCCATACAGTAATATATAAAGCCAGACTGCGCTATCTCCATTTTGCAAAAGTAAGACTTGAAAATACAAATTTGTCTAAGACCACCCAGTGAGTTCATGTCTCACAGAACTTTGAATGTGATCACTAGGAATCATAGGTTAAAGCTATGATCTACCTCAATAAAGCATGTGAATACTGATATTTCTATTTTTACCTTTGTTCATGTGCCAACAATCTCTCACAATCAAATGCATCTCTGATAAAACAAGAATAACTTAATGTAAGATTTTAGTGAAGCCAATGGCATAGAGAAAGGGTAATAACAATCTTCTTGGTGCATTATCTTTGCAAAAAAAATAGCTTTGACAAAATGTAAAAATTATATTGGGTCTTACACAACAGATATGGATGAATCTCTGATATTGTAGTAATAACTCTGCTCAGCCATTGTTATGAGAATTTGTCCTCCTCATAAGAACATTCTACATAAAGCAACAGCGCTGTATAGTAAACTTCTTGCAGGCCTGACTATTCAGTACCAACAACTATTCTTTCAAGTGAGGAAGCTAGTATTGCAGAGTATCTTCTGAACTGAATGCTGGAACAGAAAGGTAGGATTTTTCGGACTATAAGACGCTTTTGGGGAGGAAAACAAGAGGGAAAAAGCTGCCTCTGCCTCCCAGCAATTTGCCTCCTTGCAGCAAATAGGAAACAGCCTCAGCTTCAGCTTCAGCATAGCCTGATTTAGCACAAGCAGCTGATTGGTGGTTGGCTCAGCCTCCTGGAATACTGTCTATCAGCTGTTCCAGGCTGCGGGGATTGCCACAGCCTATCGCTGCTGCCACCTATCACTGCCTCTGCGCACCCCATTTTTGGCCTCCACACGTCCCGTTTTTGGCCTGCACATCCTGTTTTTGGCTCGTTCCAGGCGGTGGGGATCGCTGCTGCTGCCGCCTATTCCCACCCCCTGGGAAAGGCCAAAAATGGGGTGTGCGGAGGTCAAAAATGGGACATGCAGAGGCCGAAAGTGGGGCTTGCGGAGGCGGCAATAGGTGGTGGCAATTGGTGGCAATGGGCGATGGCGATCCCCGCAGCCTGGAACAGCTGATAGGTGGTATTCCGGGAGGCAGATCCAATCGCCAATCAGCTGCTTGTGCTAAATCAGGCTGTGCTGAAGCTGACCAGGCTGTTCGTTGTTTGCTTCAAGGAGGCAAATTGCTGGGAGTCAGAGGCAGAGGGCAAATGGTGGGGGTGGGCGGCGCTTTGGCAACATTAGTTCTATAAGACTCACAGACATTTCCACCCACTTTTGGGGGGGAGTGCGTCTTATATCCCGAAAAATATGTACATCTCTGTGCAATTCAGCAGATTCATAAGAACCCTAGTGGCACTTCCTCTGGCCCACAATTAGTTATCTTCTAATCCTATAGTTGAGTTCATATTGAATCACAGGGACAAGAATGTAGCTATATTTGAAAACATGTTAGATAACAGACTCATTAACAGGGTTGCTAGGAGGATAAAATGAATAATCCCCAGAAGACTTTGGTGGGAAGAAAGCATACAATTGTGTGTGTGGGGGGAATCATTTTGCTGCAATCCCTTCTCTTTCTAAGATTCTGTATGTCATGTAGGTAGAAGCTAGTATACAGTTTCCCAAAATCCACTAGTGATTCTAGGGCTGAGATTGGTCTTGAATCTTGGTTCCTTGAAGATTCCAATAGGTTAATTTATTGCTCACTCTTTTTTTTTAAGTACAGATTATCAATCTAATCATGGTTCCTAGTCTTTCCCTAAATTTTATGGATTTATTTAATATAGACTTCTCCTGTTAAATGGTTTATCATATCTATATCCTTTATCAGAATATAGATAAAGCAATGTGGACTTGATAAAAGGCCCTTCTTATTTCAAAAGGCCTAGCCTTTTGGTTCTCAGATACATATGTCCCATAGAAGAGGCATTACTATGTTCAAGACTTCCATGAAACATTTACGTTTTCTTTCATTTTAGTTACCACTTTGGACAAGTTAGGGTGGAGCAAAGGTGGCTGCATTGGTCACAAAGAATTAACAAAGACATTTAAAGAATCTTCAGACATTAACATTGAAATATACAAGATTATAAAGAATGTTAAAATAGAGAAGCATATATTTATTCAAGAACCTATAGCTAAGCAGGCATTCTCTCAAGCAGTTTGAAATGCCATTAAATAAAAAAAATTCCTCACAATCAAATGCAGAATCCGACGTGCTTAAACATAGGCTCTTTGCAGCCTCACAGTTCAGTATTCACATGTATGGTATGTAGCTCATGGTGTGACCACATGTGAGGAAAGCTATGTGAGCACAGCATGTGAGCTATATGTATGGAATAATTTCATTTTTGTATTTTAATTGTTTTTGGTTTTTTTTTTAAATTGTTCACTGTCCAGAATCACTTTTTGAGATGGGCGGGCATACGAAATTAATTAATTAATCAATAAACAAACAAATCATATTGTTTCCTGTGGAAGAAAGACAGAGGAATAAAGATTTGTGAGGCACAATACATGACTGCTACTATTAATCTTTTAAATTATTTAATGGCTTTTCTTTTCCTGTGTTTCTTCAAGTATCAAAATAACATCAAATTAAAAATCAACAACTCCTGCTCTCCATATCCTTTACACAACTAGGACTAATAGATGTTGAAGAAAATGCTATAGTAAAACAGCTGCCCTGGAGATCCCCTTTGGCCTTTAATCTGCAAGTGGGCTCATTAGATCTTTAAGAGTTGTTTTTATCGGATTTTCTCTCTCTCTCTTTTTTTTTCCTCCTCACTCATCTTTGAAAAAAACACCTCTCCTAAATGCTTGACGTCCCCTCACTGTCTACATTGGATTGGCTGGGGAATTCTCTTTCAGCCCCACTTTTCTTCTCTGGCAGTCAGGTTTGTTTGCTTTGCTTGGTTCCTGGTATTTTGTTCCCCTCTCCTGTGAATAGACTAGCGAATAAAACAAGAGAGTTGCCCCCTGGTATAGCTGCTTTGCTGATTTCCACCCAGGTTCCACTCCTTGCCACCCCTATGGATGTGTTCCTGCTTGTTTTAAAGGAAAACAAAATAAAACAGAAACACCCTCCTTCAAATCTGTACCCTTGTAAGTGAATGCATATGGATGCATAAATATGTAGTTCAGTGATTTTTTTTTTCTGTGTGTGGAGGGGGAGGTAATATTTGATATTTGTCATTTTCATTCCCCATTTGACTTAAGCTTTTCCCATGAGAAAATCAGGGAGTGGGAAAGAAAGAAACCCCATATTTGGCTGCAATCTTTGGGGAATTTGTGTTCTCTTTTTTTTCCTTGGTAATTTTCATCTCTGCCTTTGAAAAACGGGCTGGGAGGGATGGGCAGGCAGTAGGAGGGAGCTGCAGAACCGGAAGTCAGGGATGTCTGCAGAGGGGTTATTTATAGCTGAAGCTGGCTTTCTTGATGCTTTGCATGGTGCAGAAGGGAAATCTCTACCAGTTCCGTAAGGCTCACAAGGGAAATCCTTTTGGCACAGATTTAAATGGGAAAGGGAGCCCTACATCATCAGAAAAGATGGTGAAGTTTATCACAAGCTCTGTAGGACTTCCTTTTTCTTTTTTCTTCATGGGACAACTTCATATTTTTTTAGAGACCCACATATTTGCTAGTCTATCCATGCATTCTGGATTCATACTTATTTTGTAAGTTCTCCTGCACATCCATTGTGCTTTATGTTTGTGTACTGTACACACAATTATACCAATTAATTATGCAGTATTTTGTGCGCTAATCATATTTTATCCCCAAATATCATAATTTAGCAAATAAAACAAGCTCCTTTGCAGTGAATATTGTATAATCTGCTTTCTTTTGTCTTAAGTTTTGAGTTTTCCTGCAAGAACAATAGGGATGGAGAATGTGCAGGACCAGGTAATAGGAACAGTGACTATTAAGTATATAGATAATCAAACTTCATACTTCTAATCTTAGGAAGTTTATTCCTAACCCCATTTCTGATCTTTTTTGGTTATTGGGTTGTGTTACAACATATCCAAAAACTAAAACTAGAAATTATTTGGAGGAAGAAATAATATTTTGTTTGCTTTTACAGAAAGTCAAGCTAAGTGCAATTTCAGAGCCCGGATGTTTTAACCTTTGTAGAGCTTTTATAGAGACATAAAATGGATTGATGACTACCTAGGTAATATTTAAGAACCTTTTCAGATTTAGGTTTGACGTGCCTTCATTGATAACTGCTCTATAAAAATACTACATTGATAACTTTCTTTGCCAAGATGTGCTGCATTCAGCAGTTACAGAGTAGGACTAAAATTAATTTATATGTTTAGCAAACCTTCTCCAACTAGCATTAGAAATATAACCAAAAATTCTATGTTCAGATTAAGACAGGATAAAATTACAAAAATTATAATCTGTGGTGAAAATGAACAGGAACATATAGTTGTAGAATTTCAGGAGAATATGACAGAATACTGCATAATATTTCATTCGTATTTAGTAGAAGATGCTTTAATTCCTTCAACTCTAAAATATATATACTTTTCTTCATTGATTATTTAAAAAAATGTACCATGGTAAAAATTTTGCAAACAAAAACTGCAGTGACTATTAAATCAGTCTCCTTTCTTTTAGCAAATTTGACTGAGTTCCATATTTTTAACAGAATTAATGAAATATAAGTAGAATAAAATATGAAATATAACCAGTCCAATATGAAGAGTATAACTAAGTTTGTTTAAAACAAGAAAAAGCTTCAGGAGACTTTCTTAATTGATGTATGGGAACAATTACTTTTCAGTTTTTTTATCTAACTGTAAACATTTATTTTTATAAACCATAGAATGTTATATATAATTCCTGATGAGATTTATATTAATAATATGTTGATAGCTATAATTATCCTAATAGACATTAATTCAGTCTTGATGATATAATTGTCAAAAATGTGATGATAAATAAGAACAGAAAGTAATAAAAGCTATTAAGATTCTGAGAAGTAATAAAGCACTAGGGTTTTGCTTTTATGTCAGGAACGATATTAAAAAATTTCCAAAAATTAGCCAGAAAATTAGCAATTAGCTGATTTTTCTCAAAATGAATTATGATATTGAGCACTATGTAAAATTTGATGTTTGTAGATTTAGGGCCAATATTTCACTCTTGGTCATTGACTGTAATAAACTTGATTTGATTTGATTCATACGTATCATAATTTTTTAAATGGCATTGTAACTCAATTTAGTTAGCATCTACGAATACACACTGATCTTAAACAGGCTTCTTAATGTGCAAGAATCCAGATTACATATAACATTAAGTATGAGCCAGCAATGTGCTGCAGGTGCCAATACATGCCAGGCTGCATGAACAGAGGGATAGTATTACGATCACATGAAGTGTTAATACCGCTTTAACAGAATAACAGAATAAGAGTTGGAATGAACTTGGAGGTCTTCTAGTCCAACCCTCTGCTCAAGCAGGAGATTCTATACCATTTTAGTCAAATGGCTATCCAGTCTCTTTTAAAAGCCTCCAGTGATGGAGCACCAACACTTCTGAAGGCAAGCCGTTCCACTGGTTTATTCTTACTCTCAGGAAATTTCTCCTTAGTTCTAGATTAATTCTCTCCTTGGTTAGTTTTCATCCATTGTTTCTTGTCTTGCTTTGGAAGATAGGTGACATCCCCTCAAATATTGGAACACTGTTATCATGTCACCCTAGTCCTTCTTTTCACTAGACTAGACATACCCAATTCCCGCAACTGTTCTTCATATGTCCAGCCTCCTAATCATCTTTTTTGCTCTTCATTTTACTGTTTCTGGAATCTCAACTTTTTTTTATATTGTGGTGACCAAAACTGGATACAGTATTCCAAAAATGGAATATTTACCAAGGCCTTATAAAGTTATACTAACACTTCACATGATGTTGATTATATCCCTCTGTTAATGTAGTCTAGGATTTCATTGGCTTTTTTGGTAGCTGCAGTACATTGCTGGCTTTATACTGCAGTGGTGAGAACACATTTGACTACTACATTCAATTTTACTCTCCACATTCAAAACAGATGTTGAGACTCTAGGAAGAATGCAGAGAAGAGCAACAAAGATGTTTAGGGGACTGGAAGCTAAACTATACAATGAACAGTTGCAGGACCTGGAAATGTCTAGTCTAACGAAGAGAAGAACTAAGGGTGACATGATAGCATTCTTTCAATATTTGAGGCACAATTACAGAGAGAAGGGGAACAATCTAAAACAAGAGAAGAAATTACAAATGGAAGCTGAACAAAGAGAGATTCAATCTAAAATTAAGGAAAAATTTCTCCCAGTGGGAACAATTAATCAGTGGAACGGCTTGCCTTCAGAAGTTGTGGGTGCTCCATCACTGAAGGTTTTTAAGAAGAGATTGGGGAGCCTTCCGGCGGTGATGTCATGCCAGTGTGAGCAAGCTGACGGGGGCTCTGTTCAGCTCGCACAATTTTTTGTGTTTCTGTGGCCTTTTGGGCAAGGTTAGTTCTTGAAGAGAGCACTGGTGGAGAAGGGAGACTTCGGAGCACTAAGGGAGAAAGGCTATCTCCTGGAAGAGTGAGAGGTTCCCTTGGATCAGACACGGAAGAAATCAGCCTGAAGGCGTGACAGTCCGCTTGCTAAAGAGGAAGCAAAGAAAGTTAAAAAGTGAAAGATCCTCTGTATCGATGGAGAAAAATTGAACTGAGTAAGGCAAGTGAAAAAATGAGATTCCGAATAGATTGAAAAGCGGTGAATACGTAGTGGGAGAGGAGAAGGCAAAGTAAAGTTTAATGATTGGAGAAGAGGGCGGTGTGAGAAGGGACTGAGAAAGTGTTTTGATGGCGAAAGAGGGAGAAGGAAGAAGAAGAGAAAGAGTGGGGACTTTGGAGAGAAGATTTGGAGAAAGACAGTAGAAGGAAGTGAGAAAGAAGGACGGAGAAAGATAGAAATTGAAAGAAGGAGGTTGACTGACAGTGCAAAACGGAAGGACGATAACTTGGGAAGGAAATACATTCGGAGATTGTGAAGAAAATAGAACTTGAGGAAGAAATCAAACCTGTGAACGTGACGATTGGATATTGAATTTAAAGATTTCTATTATTCTATTATTATTATTGTAGGAAAAACAAACTTTAGAATGGACTGTATCTTAATAGCAGTTGAAATTAAGATTGTGATCGTTTAAGGTTAATTATGATTTGATGGTGAGCATTGATTGTTGAGAGATTAAGGGATTAAATGTTGTAAATATAGATTATGTTATAACTACTGCAAATTACCTATTAGGATTACATATTATTAACTATATATAGAATATTGGTGACTTATTAATATTTAATATTCAATTAGATATATAACTAGAATTTTAAGATATAATTACTATATGATAGAGTGGAATAATTTTTTCAAGATATTTAAAATGACAAGTCTGACCTCAACAATAACAAAAGGTGACAAAAAAGCAGTAACATCAATAACCTCCTCAGCTGGGCAAAGGTCAATGGAGAGTATGCTGGGAGGAGATAAGGCAGGTTCAAATATGAATCTGCAAGGGGTACAGATGTCACTGAACTTATTACAAGAAACTGTAATGAAGATGCAGGAAGTAATAACAAAAGGTTTGGATGATGTGAAAAGTGAGATGAGTGAGGTAAAAAACAATATGCGTAAAATAGATGATAAGGTAGGGACAATTCAGGTGGCTATAGCAAAAAATGAGCAACAAATAAAAGAAGTTGCGGACAGAACCAAACAGACAGAAAAAAGACTAGACGTGACAGATAATAAGTTAGTGGAAATGAACAAAAATCTGGAAGAGGCAATCTCCCATTTGGAGATGGAGAAGTCTATGTTCTATTTCAGATTTCAGAATATTCCTGAAACTAAAGAAGAAAATTTACCTGAGTTTATGGCAGAGATTTTAGAACAGATACTGGATAAGAATAGGCAAGAAATCTTAAATGAATTTGATGAGGTGTACAGAATTTAAACCAACTACGCCCAAAAACATAGACTTCCGAGAGAAGTACATACCGTATATTCTGGCGTATAAGATGACTGGGCGTATAAGACAACCCCCAACTTTTCCAATTAAAATATAGAGCTTGGGATATACTCTCCATATAAGATAATATAGAGCTTGGGATATACTCTCCTACCATCTTTCTTTTTCTTTCTGTCTTTTTTCCTTCCTAACATCTTTCTTTCTTTCTTTCTTTCTTTCTTTCTTTCTTTCTTTCTTTCTTTCTTTCTTTCTTTCTTTCTTTCTTTCTTTCTTTCTTTCTTTCTTTCTTTCTTTTTTGTTTCCCTCTCACTTTTTTCTCTTCCTTCCTCCCACCCTCCCACCTAACATTCCTCTTCTTTCCTTCCTTCCTTCCTTCCTTCCTTCCTTCCTTCCTTCCTTCCTTCCTTCCTTCCTTCCTTCCTTCCTTCCTTCCTTCTCTGGTCTTCCTTCCTTCTTTCCTTCCTTCCTTCCTTTCATTCATCTCTGGTCTTCCTTCCTGGTCTTCCTTCCTTCCTTTCATCTCTGGTCTTCCTTCCTTCCTTCCTTCCTTCCTTCCTTCCTTCCTTCCTTCCTTCCTTCCTTCCTTCCTTCCTTCCTTCCATCTCTGGTCTTCCTTCCTTCCTTCCTTCCCTGTTCTCTTCTTCCCTCTTTCCTAGCCCTCAGCACCGCAAGATCCTTTTTCCCAGGTGAAGAAAAAAGTGCTGGTGGCAGCTGTGGTCATGCAGAGGGAGTGCGCGGCTGAGAGGCATCTCGCGCAGGGAGGAAGCTTCGTCTGGCTCCGCTTCCAGAGCGAGCGAGCGAGAGCAGCGCAGCCTCAGTGGGAAGGGAAGCAAAGGGAGGCAAGCAGCCCACTCCGCCACTCAAGCCAGCGGCCGCCAGAAGCAACAAGGGCGTTAGGAGAAAAGAAGGAGAAGATAGAAGTGAAGGAAAGAGTGCTGGCGGCAGTGGTGGCGCTCCTCCTTCTCTTTTCCTAATGCCCTTGTTGCTTCCGGCAGCTGCTGGCTTGAGTGGCAGAGCGGGCTGCTTGCCTCCCTTCGTTTCCCTTCCCGCTGTGGCTGCGCTGCTCTCGCTCGCTTGCTCGCTCTGGAAGCGGAGCCAGAGGAAGGTTCCTCTCTTCGCGAGATGCCTCTCAGCCGCGCGCTCCCTCGGCACAACCGCCGCCAGCTCCTGCCCGCGTCTCCCGCCCGCCTGCCTCTTGCCTTAAGCCGCCAGCTGACAGTGGCGGCTGCAGCCTTCCCAGCAGGCGACTGAGACGCAGGGCAGCATCGGGGCTCCGAGGCTCCTTCGGCTGCTTGGCTGGAGAACAGCGGGGATGCGGCTGCGGACATTTTTGAGCTCCCCTTGGCTCAGAAGTTTTAGTACCCGGCATATAAGATGACCCCCGACTTTGGAGAAGATTTTCAAGGGGTAAAAAGTCATCTTATACGCCGGCACATACGGTATTAGATTCCTGAGAAAAGCAATGAGGGATGAGATCTTTAGTTGTACAAGAGAAAAGCCTTTGATGTGTAAGGGAAAATAAATATTGATATTAAGACAGATCCCCCATAGGGTAAGGGAAAAAAGAAGGAGTTATAACTTTCTATCGACCCAATTGATAAAACATAAAACTATGTTTAGATGGCTTATCCCAGAAGGGATGTTTACATGGAGAGAGAAGAAATTTAGGGTTGATACATTAGAAAAGGCACAAGAATTTTATGAGCACTTTCTGGCAGGGGATGAGGAACAAGACAGCAGAGATTAGAATAATAGTAAAAGTCAGGAAGATCTTGTATCAGAAAGTCAAATTGAGGAGCAAGAGTCTAGAGATAGGAAAGATACAGAAAAATATGAAAGAGCAAGAACAAGGGCACAGACAGAAGTACAAACAAACGGAAGCTCAAAAACAAATACTAAACAATAAAATGGAGGAAGGAGAAATTAATATATTGTCAATTAATATCAATGGTTTAAATTTACCCATCAAGAGAAAACATGTATTGTTGGATCTTCAGAAACAAGAAATGGACATAGTCTGCCTACAGGAAGTGCATATAAAAGAAAAATGTGTTATTCTCCATCGTGGGTAGAGCTAGCATTCATGATGGGTTGTCCTATTCCACACAGAATGTGGACTGAGTCTGTTACTTTTTGCTGGAACCTCCCTCCTAGGATCCAGCTTCGACTCAGTCCTCAGTCTGGATGGACGTGGCTATTCAACTCTCCCTTCCTGAATGCTGGTTCTTTTTGGATTCCTTGGCTTGACTTCGAACTGTTCTCGACTCTGTGAGTGATCTCCCTGAGACCTCTGCTGGGGCTTTTTGGCAGTCGAGCCTCGGCTCCTGCCGCAGCAAGGCATCTTACACCTGGTGTTACGGTCGCGCAGGCTTGCCCGGACCAATTTATGTGCAGGAGCTCTTTCTGACCTGTCATTTTGAACAAACGGGCAGCGGCAATCTTTTTGTCTGGCCTTTGCCTTACGTAATGTCTTGCCTTCATCCAGGGCGGCGCGTACTGCCCATTCACCCCCCCCCCACGCTTGCTCCGCCACCTGCCTTGCTGCTGCCTGGGTGGACGCTCAATTCCCATCCCTTTTGGCTATTTCCGAGGGGCCTGAGTAGGCGATGGAGGTCTCGCTCGCGCAGCCCCGACATATTTTTTTGGCCCAAGCGCCATTTCCAACTGGCGTCAGCTTGACTGGAGGTCTGGATGTGCGCTTAAGCCTCGGCTCACGCGGCCTTATCTACCTGGCCTTGGAGTGGCTTTCAGCCTTACGTCTCCAGCCAGCTTCGGGTTCCTGGGGAGGGTGAAAAACGGCCCAATGGCCCAACCGGAAGTTTGTTTCCGAACTTCCGGTTGGGCTGTTGGGTCAGGTTTTCGCCTTCCACAGGCTCCGGAGGCTTTCCTGAAGTCTGGGGAAGGCAAAAACGATCTCGCCCCACTCTCCGGAAGGCCGAAAATCAGCTGAAATCCATTTTTCGCCATCCACAGGCTCTGGAGGCTTCAGTGAGTCCAGGGCGCATGTGCGGGGGGGGTGTTTCTGTGTGCATGTACAGGGGAAGGGCATTGCATTATGGATATGGGCACACACACACATGCGCCTTTTGGCAACCGAGCAAAAAAAGGTTCATCATCACTGCCCTAGAGTGTAGGGTTTCCCTTTCCCAGAAGAGACAGGACAGCATCAAGTCCCTTGTTGCTCAGCTACAAGATGCACTTGAGGCGACAGGACTATGACCCCGACATCATTCTCACCATCCAGGCATCTCATCGGCCCTCCACGGAAAGGATCTACACCACGATGTGGTGCGCATTGGAGGGCTTTTCTGAAACACACACTGGGGACTTTGGTTTTGGTAGGTCCCATCCTGAATGCTGGCTCTACCCATGATGGAGAAGGGGCGTTAGTTTTACCTGATACACATCTTCTCATCAGGTGGAGCCAGCATTCAGCCCCACTTTTGAGGGGTCTGGTCTTGCTTGCTCCTCATTTGTTGGACTGGCATTATTGCTGCTGTTGTTCCTGTGATCATTGTTATTTTCCTTGGACTGAATTTTTGCTTGGCGGCATCCGCCCTTTTTGGCGGTTTCAGGAAGGGAAGCCTGATTGTAGTTGACTGTGTAGTTGACTGATAGCCACGTCGAGTTTGCTTCTTCGGTCTCGTCGAAGCTGGGTCCTATGAGGGCGGACCCAGCAAAATGTAACAGACTCGGTCCTCATTCTGAGTGGATGTGGACAACCCATCCTGAATGCTGGCTCCACCTGATGAGAAGAGGCGTATCAGGTAAGACCAACACCCCATTTGTTAAAGTATCCAAAATTAGGGAAATTATATTCGGTGCCTACCCAAACAAAAAAAAGAGGAATTGCAATTTATATAAAAGAATGGTTAAATTTGACGCTGATATATACAGACAAGGAAGGTAGGATTTTAATTGTAGAGGTAGTGACTGGGCAAAAAACAAATCCTATTAGTGTGGATATATGCACCAAAGAAAAATCAGAATTTTTTTTATTCCAAATTACATAAAATAATAACAGAAATAAAATGGGACAACCTATGTATAGTAGGCGACTTCAATGCGATCGTAAACAACAAAAAAGATTATTTATTTATTTGGCAGTTTTTCTATGCCACCCTACTCCCTCAGGACTTATAAATGTGTAACAAGAAAAAAATTAGAAGACATCTACCAAATACTTATTTGAATATGGCTAAAGAATTGGATATATACGATGCATGGAGGAAACTAAATCCACAAAAGAGACAATACACGTTTTTCTCAACTCCCCACAGATCATGGTCGAGAATAGATACGGCCTGGATGAATCCAGAGCTGATAATCGAAATAGAAGCAATAGAGATCTTACCAAATAAATGGGCTGACCATAACCCAGTTAAAATAAACTGGAGAGGAAGGAGAAGAAAAACAGCCAGGTGGTCACTCAATCAAAATGTTTTAAAAGAAAAAGCATAAATACAAAAAAATAGAAAAAGATAGAAAAAGAAAATACTAAGGAACAAGCATCAACTCAAAATGTGTGGGACACAATGAAAGCTTATCTGAGAGGGCTGACAATTGCATATACAGCAATGAAAAATAAAGGAAAAAGGAAAAAATTGGAAATCTTGTATACAAAGCTCAAGGAACAGGAATCATTAATGCAGAAAGAACCACTAAATAATAAATACAAAGAGGAAAGAGATTTATCTAAACGTAAGATTAATTTGGCCACCCAAGAAGAAATAAGCCGTAATATCAAAACTATTTTGAATATGCAAATAAACCTGGGAGATGGTTGGCCCATAAATTAAGGAAAGAAAAAACAAAAAGAAATATCCAACAATTAAAAGATGAAGATGGAGAATTGCAACATGGACTGGAAGAAAAAAAGACTATTATCCAAAACTTCTTTAAAACGCTGTACAGACGAGAGGAAATCAAGGAAGAGGACATCAAGAACTACTTAGATAACAAAAAATTGCCAATCTTGCCGGAGGAGGCACAAACAATGCTTAATGACAAAATAACATTAAGGGAGTTGAAAAAGGCCATCAAAAAACAACAACAAAACGCCAGGGCCGGATGGGTTACCAGTGGAGATATATAAAAAAACTACAGGATGTACTGGAAGAAAAAATGTTAGAATTATACAATGAGGTATTAGAACATGCCAAAATGCTGAAATCATGGGTATAGGCATATATAACCTTAACACCAAAGGAAGATTCGGATAATTGCTCAATCAAAAATTACAGACCAATTTCACTTTTGAATTCGGACTATAAAATATTCATGACAATTATGGCAGAAAGATTAAAAACAATATTAAATCAAATTATTCATTCAGACCAAAATGGATTTCTTCCAAAACATCAAATTCGTAATAACACAAGGATGATTATGAACGTATTAGAATATTATGAAGTTCATTCAGACAAACAATTGGCTTTAATATTTATGGACGCACAAAAGGCATTCGACAATCTGGTCTGGAAATTCTTTACGACACAATTAAAAACCATGAAATTCGGCGACAAATTCAACAAAATGATTGAAGCAATATATTCATTACAATCGGCTAAAATAATGATCAACGGTGATATTACTGAGACAATAAGCATAATGAAAGGTGTTAGACAAGGATGCCCGCTATCCCCCCTACTGTTTATACTATCACTACAGGTGTTGTTGAACCGGATAAGAGGAAATCAGGAAATAAAAGGTCTTAAAATTAAAAAAGAAGATTATAAGACACAAGCATTCGCAGATGACATGGTGTCATATTTGACATGGTGTCATATTCCTGAACCTCATATTTCAGGACACAAATTATTGCAGGAGATAGAGGAGTTTGGCGAAGTTGCCGGTCTAAAGACAAAACAAAAATAATAACAAAAAATCTCACACAACAACAGGATAAGGAATTGGAGAAACTATTGGGAAATCAGGTATCAAAAAAAATCAAATATCTAGGGATTTGGATGACAGCAAAATGCTCCTTTAAAAAAGATGACAATTATATTAAATTGTACAAAAAAATTAAAAAGATTTGAAAAATTGGACTAAATTACAAATTTTTTAAATTGGGAGAATAGCCACTATAAAAATGAATGTATTGCCAAAAATTCTTTATTTCTTTCAAACTGCTCCAATAAAATTAGGGAAAAAATTTTATACGGATTTAAATAAAACAATTTTGAAATTTATTTGGAATGGGAAGAAGGCTAGGATAAAAATAAAACTGTTACAGGATAAAAGAAAAAAAGGAGTTTTTGGACTACCAGACTGAGAACTATACCATCAGGCAGCGGCTGTAACATGGCTAAGGGAATGGATATTGCTTAGTAATAAAAGAATATTAACCATAGAGGGCCACGATTTGCAGGCAGGCTGGCACAATTTCATCTGGGAAGGAAAACACAAATCTCAAAAGTACTTTCAGAGACACCATGTGAGGGGAGCACTATTAGAGTACTGGATGAAGATTAAGAAAAAATACTATATCAAAACCCCTAAATGGATATCTCCTATGGAAGCAACAATCTACCCAAACGTTTTAGACTTGGACAAGAAAGTGACCTATAAAGATCTATTGAACGAACAAAATAATCTTAAATCAAAAGAAGATTTGGTGTTGGTTGGAATAAAAATAGATTGGTGGCCTTACCTGCAAATTCAATCTAGGTACAAAAAAGATTTGTCACAATTCGGATTTGAACAAGAATATCAAGAACTGGATAAAATTTTAATAGGAACTGAAGAGAAAATGATAACAAAAACTTACAATTGTCTATTAAATGTTAAAATGGAGGAGGAAACAGTAAAAGAAGTAATGGTAATTTGGGCTCAAAATTTTGGTTACACAATTGAATTGGAGTATTGGGGGAAAATTTGGGATCAAAATTATAAACTCACAATGGCAGCATCCTATAAAGAAAACATCTATAAAATGTTCTATAGATGGCACCTACCTCTGGCAAGATTGGCGAAGATGTCTCCAAATATAACAGCTAAATGTTGGAAATGTAAACACGATCAGGGGACGTACTACCACATGTGGTGGACATGCCCAGAGGCAAAAAAATATTGGAGAAAGATTCAAAGGTGGATAGAGGAAATTATAGAACAAAAAGTAGAACTAAAACCGGAATTGTTTTTGTTAGGGATTATAAAAGGAAAGATAAATAAAAATAATCAATATCTTTACTGCATATAACGACAGCAGCTAGAATTATTTACGTCCAACATTGGAAATCAGAAACAGCCCCTTCAATCACAATGGTAATTAAAAAGATATTAGAATGTGCTGAAATGAATAAATTAACTATGGAAATACACGATAGAGAGGAAACGGAATTTTATAAAATATGGAACAAATGGTATAATTGGCTGGAACATAAAAGTAAAATTAATAGATAATGGTATGACAATAAATAAATCAAAACAAGTATGGATATTTGTATTTATGTATATAGATGCATGAAAACAAGGTGATAGGTGGATATAGTTAGACGAGATGTTAGATATTAAGAAGAAATTATATGTAGGACTTAGGAAATATACAAATAAATATAAGTTAAAGAGTAAGAGATATAAAAACATAGTATGTACACCGATACGGTACGCTGTAAAATGAATCTTTTATGGTATATGGTGTTATGTTACGTTATGTTATGTTTATATTATGTTATGTTGTTTTTGAATATGTGATTTGTATTTAATGTTGTTTTTAAAATTGTTTAATACAAACTATTTTTTTAAAAAAGAGATTGGACAGCTATTTATCCAGAATGGTATAGGGCAGTGATGGCGAAACCTTTTTAATTCGCGTGCCAGAAGGGGATGCGCGCGCGTGTGTGCCTATGTCCATTCCCTCCCCCCCATGCATGCACACACACACCCTGCGCTGCCCCCTGCACATGCGCACAATCCCTCCCATCCCCGCGCATGGACCTCACTGAAGCCTGGGATGGTGAAAAAATGGGCAAACCGGAAGTTTGGAAAACGCACTTCCGGTTTGCCCATTGTGCTGTTTTTTGTACTCCGGTGGCTTCCTGAAGCCCCAGAGTGCAAAAAACAGTACAACGGGCAAACCGGAAGTGCGTTTTCCAAACTTCTAGTTTGCCCGTTGTGCTGTTTTTCGCACTCCAGGGCTTCAGGAAGCTTCCCTGAAGCCACCGGAGTGCAAAAAACAGCACAATGGGCAACCCTGAAGTCTGTTTTTCCGAACTTCCAGTTTGCCTGTTGGCCGGTTTTTCGCACTCCGGGGCTTCAGGGAAGCTTCCCTGAAGCTTCTGGAGGGCGAAACGGTCTTCCCCAATGCCAAAAATCAGCTGGCGCGCTGGAGCTAACATAGGGCAACGCCTCGCCTGCCCTCTGTTATGGTTCCGCATGCCACCTGTGGCATACGTGCCATAGGTTCACCATCACGGGTATAGGGTCTCTTCTTGAGCAGGGGTTGGACTAGAAGACTTCAAAGTCCCTTCCAACTCTGTTGTTCAGTTATTCTGTAATTAGATTCCTGTAGGAATATGTGAGAAAAGACACAACAGTTTTAAAGATTGCATGCAAGTGTTACGTTCATATTCTTAAATATTTATATATTGGGCTGTGCATAAATTGTAGTTAGGTTTTTAAATTGTTGCTATTGTACTCCATTAGCACGATATATAAAGCAACTATTTGGAAAATTAGTTACTATATATCATTAAAATAAGCTTGACCATCAATATTTTATTGCAAGCCAGATTTGTAGGGTTTTGGCAACATAGGAACATACAATTCACTTATACACTTGAAAGAGACACCTAAGAAAACTGGCCAGAACATTTCATGCATATGCTAGAAGCCACTCTTCAAGGTGGGTATGATTTATCAGTTAAAATCATTGTGAAAGGATTTAGTTGCAGAAGGTAGAAGATACCAAAAACACACAAGATTTCTCCTGTCCTTTAATGTCGTCACCAAAGCAAATCCTCTTCTGATCATTAACGTGCTTCATTGTGTCCTGAGTTAATTTTTTGCTCCTGTTTTTTAAATATTGGATAGGTCCCTCACTTTAATGCTTAATGCAATATTCTAAACAACTTCCAGCCTTTGAATAATTTGAAGGCATGGCATGGATGGAGGGGGCACTGCTAAAAGAACGGGTGTGGTAGTTTGGTGAGGTTGGTCTGTTCAGTTTTTATTTCAGAAATACAGACCTGGTTGAACAGGAAAAGAAAGATCTAGTGCCGTGATGACGAACCTATGGCACGCGTGCCACAGGTGGCACGCGGAGCCATAGCGGAGGGCACACGAGCGTTGCCCACCGGCAAACTGGAAGTGCGGAAAAACGCACTTCCGGTTTGCCATTTTTTGTACTCCGGAGGGAGTACTCCGGAGTGCAAAAAACAGCCCAATTGCAAACCGGAAGTGCGTTTTCCTGCACTTCCAGTTTTCCCATTGTGCACATGCGTGGGTGGGGAATGGGCGTGGGCACGCAAACCAGAAAAGGTTCGCCATCACTGATCTAGTGCCTAAATTTTGGAGATTCTACTTTGAATACAGAAAGTTCTAGGTCTATCCTCTGGCATTTTCAAGTAAAACCAGAAATATTTTTACCTGAAAACCTGAGTTAGTCAATTTTGCCAGTAGAGGATTTGGCTGCAATTTCCTAGGTTCCCAAACCTTTACTTTAGTTGTACCCTTTGCATTTTGGTTGGAAATTCATAATACTAAATGTCCCTTCAGCAATTTGAAATGTCTCCACAAATTTAAAAATAACATGTAAGAGAAAAGGTAGGTTATCTAGATTTTCTCCCTGAAATATACTTTCCAGTTGTATAAGAAATTGTATTGCTTTGTATAGAGGAGGAGGCTCAGTCAAATGAGCATTTACAATTAAGACAAATAACAAATATATGGGTTCAATAAGAATAAAGTTTCAGATTTAATTCTTCCTTGGACAGCCTATCATAGCCAATCCTATATAATATGACTCTTATAAAGATAATATATGATAAACTCAAGAATGTGAACTGATCTTTATTTTCCTATAGAGGCTAGCGTTACTACTTTACACAATTATGAAAAATACAATATATAGCAAGGGAAAATTGAGGAAAGTGAAACTAGATTTCCTTGAATCTGAAACATCCCAGGCTGTTATGGTCCTGCCCTAGATTTCTCTTACTGTATTTAATGGGTGACTGACAAAGAGATAGGAAATCATGCTTTGATAAATCTACTTTTTTCTATTCTATTCTCTTCATCAACTTTATCTTGTCTTGCTTTTCCCCACACCTTTTTAAAACCAAGATCTCTGGTGGTATACCCATTTCTCGCTATAATTTCCACACTTATTTTTCTCACACATTATATGGGCTGAAGTACATGTGTATTGGGTTGTATCTCCTATTATCCTTGCCCAAATTGTAATTGTATATATGATAGGCTTTCTGGCTAGATTCTTTCCTCTATAGCAAATACTTAGAAAGGCCTCTATTATCTCATGTTTTCTTAAGTTACTGGTCATTCAGGCTTATCATAATAATTACTGAGATAATGTATGAAGAAGTACTTTGAACTTTCAAAAGTGATTGTGTTCATTAGGCCTTCTATCTTTCAACTCAGCTATGTTATCACAGTTTTCCCCCTAATGTTTTGTAGTCCCAGATAAAAAAAAGAAACACCATATGTTTACTTACAAATTAACAATGAGGCCCATTAGGAAGTTTTCTTGAGCAAGTCCCGCTGAGAAGGAAAGTAGCAGCAGAAGAAAGTGCTTATGTGTATTTATTACTTTCTCTCCCATTCTGCCACACTTTATATCACCTTCCCTTTGCCCTTATTTCTTTCCTATGAGGTCATTAGTGTTGTAGAGGAAGGGGGTACAGCAAATATGGATCTTCAGAGAGCAACAATAGTTAGTTCAGTCTTTTGATGAAAGAGCGTTATATGTCTTGATTTGGATGGTTAGTGTAAAAATGCCTCTGTAGCTTAATTTTGCCCTAGTTAAGGAATAGCACAAACTGATAGCCATCCATCCACTATGGGATTAGCCTGCTCAGTTGTTTTATCTCTTGGATCTAAATAGCAAGTATTCAGGACAGGAAGAGTTGGAGTAGAACATTCTACTCTATTGATGCAATATGAATAATAAAAATAAACAAGTCAGAGCAACTAATGAATAGAAGTAAAGAAGACAAAGGAAGTTAGGATTTCATTGGACTTTTACCAGGAAAAGATAAGGGAAACATAATAATGATATCAGATTATAATGATAAGATAGAGTTATGTAAATTTAAAAACGTTAAAAATAATATATTTTGTTTGATTTTTGTCTGCCAATATTCTTAATCTGGGAACTGGGAACATTTGGAATTATATGGGAGAGGTTTATTGGAGAATCATTGAAATGCACTTAAAAAAAATTATTGTGAATTTTTTGTGAATTACTCACAAAGCTGAGTAATTGCTCCATTAACTGCAGCATTTCTACAGCACCTTACAGCTTTTCTCATTGATTTGATATGAGTTCTTTCATAAGGTCCCTGGTATAACAAATGATAGCTTTTTTTTTACTGAAATGTAAAAGTAAAAAAAAATTTCAAGGGTTTTTGTTCTGATCTAGTCAAACAGTGGCCACACAAAAAGACCCCATACCATTTCATTAAAAGGAAATTAAAAGTGCTATTTGTGAGAAAGCAAATTCTCTCTTTGGGACTTACAGACAGGTTAATAAAGAAATGCAGCTTGTTTGCTTGGTGGATGACTCTCAGTGGAGGAGTTGGAGAAGGCTCTTGGCCAAATTGATGAGATGTAATAATGTTGCTAATGTCCCCCCCTGCTCCCCCCCAGTGTTTGCAGTGAAATAAGTATGATGCCACTCAACCAGATGGGAATCTGTAGATTCCATTTTTGTGTGTAAAAGAAGGACATATGTTAGAAACTAGCTAGGCAATTGTCTGTGTGTATTTGTGTGTATGTGTGTGTGTGTGTGTATGTATAAATATAAATATAAATACATCATGAGGCAGAACAGAATTTCAAAATTTCAGGGCTCTGAAAACTGTTTACTTTCCTTCCTATAATATATTATACATTTTGTACCCTAGGCAAATATAAGTTTTAATTTGCATAATTGTATAAATTGTGGGATGAGGCTTTTTTCCTTATGTACCACTTTGATATCTGTTTATACTCATTGTGAAATATAAGGACATTCTTGTACTGACCTCTGGAAGTTCTTGGATACTATTATGAGATGTAGACCAGACCAGCAACTTTCATACAGACTCTGAGAAACCTCAGTAAGGAGAAAAATGAATGGTGGATCAGCTTCATTGAAATGTGTTGGTTCATCTGTTTTTGCCTGAATGTGCTCTGAAGATGTTGAACATGCTCTAGGACAGATATTGTGTATATGAGGCTACCATGAGGTCTTCAGGCTTGCTTTTCAAGTTACTTGAATATGATCTCCAGAATTCAGGCATTCTTCAACAGATAAGTATCCTTTGAAAAGAATATTCTAGATCACCATTAGTGTTTTATCCTCACCTTGAGCTGTTTTTCTGTTTGACCCACATCCTGGGATAATAATAATATTCAATGCTGACTGACACTCAATGACTGTTAATGACTATTTTGAGATTAATTTAGGCTAGCACGAACTATAAACACTAAATAAAATTCAATTGTAAATGTACCAGGCCTATTAACTACAGGTACATTTCCATTGCTAAGCAAATTAAGGTTGTTATGTGAGTTGTGCTGGATTTTATGACCTATTTTGCCACAGTTGTTAAGCAAATCAGTTGTTAAGTGAATCTAGCTTCCCCCATTGTCTTTGCTTGTCAGAAACTGGTTGGGAAGGTCACAAATGGCAATCACATGTCCTTAGGATGCTATATCTGTCGCAAATAAATGTCGGTTGTCAAGCACCCAAATTTTGATCATGTTACTATGAGGAAAATGTATGAGTTGTAAGTGCAAGGGCTAGTCATTTTTTTCAGTCAACATTTTTAACTGCAAATGGTCACTAAAGTAATCACTAAGGATTTCCTGTATATAAATGCTGAAATAACACTAATAACAGTTCAGGGAGGTAAACCTAATAAGCAAAATTACTATAGCAAGAAGAGAAACCCATTCATGGAAAATTATTAGAGTTGCAGATACTGCTATCTAGAAGCCACAGCTGTAGACTTGGAAGTCTTCCCTCCATACATTTAGAGGGAGGTATATTTTGTAGTGGCTCAGAGAAATGTGTTGCCAAGGGTGAGCCCATTGCTCTGTTGAAGCTCCTGGCAGAGAGCTAGTTAGCCCTGAGTGAGGAATAAGGGAAGTTTTAAGACACTGAGCTCAATAATTTTTCTGGCCTCCCTGGTTTGTGTTATTGTTTGCTGTTATTTGTAAAAGACTGGCTCACTGTGCTTTCCAACCAGCACAGGAATGCGAAGCATGCTGGGGCCCTTCTGTGCTGAGATCTTATCATTAGTCAGGAAACCACATACAGCCCTTGCCTCCCAGCCACACCCTAAAATGCAGCTGCCCTGAATCAGAAAGGAGAGAGGTCAAGAGTCTTCTTTTTCCCAATCCAAATTACTCCCAACTTTTGAATTTTAGATTCTGTCCTTTTGGATAGATTCTCCAGAAAGGAACTGATGTGGAATAGATAATATGCAGAAACATACAATTCTATAACTGCTATAATCCCCAGATAGTCCCAGGCATTGTTGCTGAAAAAGATAAAGATGAAACAAGTAATCTAATACATAAAATGGCTACCAAAATAGGATAGGATAGCAGAGCCCAAAATTTAAATCTACACTGACAACCCAAATCCCTTATAATTATAATGATTATACTGCCCTGGGAGTTGGGCGGCATATAAATCCATTTAAATAAATAAATAAATAAATAAAAAATAGACATATACAATATTCTTTTATGCCATTATGACTTAAATAGTTCTTAATAAAAATTTAAATCAATTTTATCAATATTGTAAGCAAGCTTGAAATCTTTAGTCAATAAAAGATAGGTCTACTAAACAGATATATGCTGTTTTATAGAATTTCTAGATTTCTCCTCCACCTAAAGATCCTTTTGCAAACGTAAAGTATTATGAATAAAAATTAATATTGGTCCATGGCTTTGTGGTAATGGAAAAGACTGGAGCCCCTACTCTGCCCTCGGTGATCACGTAAAAGAATAAGCAGAAGTAAATAATTTTAGGAACCCAAGACCTGCTTTCAGTTGCCCGTGCACCAACTGATTTTAATAATCAAGAAAGCAAGGAGTAATGATAAGTTTTCTCCTATTTGGTAGTGTTGGCTCTGTCATTGAACAGATTGAGACAGCCATAAAGGAGCAGATCACAGTACAGAGATGCACAAAATGGCCCCATAGTCTCACATAGCCCGCAAAATCTTGAGGATGTTCTGAAGAGCCTGCCAAAAATTGGATAAATGGAGCAGGCAAATGTCCCCTTGTTAGAGTTTTTGTTAGAAGGGTTATTGCTTATTTTGATTTAATGTATAATAATTATAAATGTTAATTTATTGTTTAAATTTCTACATGTATAACTAAATGAATGTGCATATCTGCATCCTTTTTCCTCTTGACAATAGACATCTTAGTTTCCGAATGAGATAGTGTTAATCAAGCAGACAGGAATCCCTATCTAATCTAATCTAATCTAATCTAATCTAATCTAATCTAATCTAATCTAATCTAATCTAATCTAATCTAATCTAATCTAATCTAATCTATCTATCTATCTATCTATCTATCTATCTATCTATCTATCTATCTATCTATCTATCTATCTATCTATCTATCTATCTATCTATCATCTACGAAAACCACTCACACATTAATCACGAAATCTCCAGAACCGTAAAACCTATAAACTTGAAATTTGCCATGTATGTTCCTATTGGCTTCTAGGTGCTCACTAAGAAAGAATTTTTCAAAATGACCATCGGACCATGAGTATTTCTTATATTATTATTAACAAGCTCTGATCCTAAGGAGTTCTACTCCCCCATCCCCACCTGAAAAGAAATCTGATCCAAATGCAAAACACAAGCAGAGGAGTTTCAGTTTCGCTTTTGCTTTCATATCAGCAAGCAGATTTACTACAGAACAGTTGAGCTAAGCCACGCACAGACTCCTTCCTATCTCCTTCTTGCTCACACAGCAAATGCTATTTGAGTTTCCAAACACCCCTCAGCTCTCTCACACACTAACAGGAGGCTAGCCACATGAATATCAATAGATGCTGGTAGGCAGAGACAGATTTTTTTTGCCCCTTATTTTCCTCCACAGTTCAGATGAATCTGTTCCTTCTACTGTAACACCAGTTAAAGGGAAAAGAGGCAAAAACGCAGGAAAAGATTTACAGATGCAATTAGGAAAACACAAGTAAGGGAAGCTGCCTGTTTCTCCCATGGCCAGTTTTATGTGGCATGCTCCAGAGTCAGTTAACCTGACAGCCTGGTCGTCCTCCAGCCAGACAGCAAAACCAGGAATGCTGTTTACAGGGAGGTCCTGAGCAATTCATCTGAGGGACGAATTGAAAGTCTATGCTATGCAAATAATGTCTTCATCTGTATCAGAAACTTAGTTTACCATCTCTAACGAAATAATACAGTCCCTTTTTTAACTACTCATTAATTTTCAAGCTTTAAGTGTCAATTTATCGAGCCCCATCACATAGTTTCGTAGTGAAGCACGGGTATCAGCTAGTATTTTATATAATCTCTGTTTTATTGAAGCTGAAGGTTATATTTTTGGTATTGTTCCATTTTTTTAGAATGGGTTAGTATATACATCTTAGGCATGGGACAGAACTTGATTATTCTTATATTCCATATATCATTTACTTTATAAGAATTTAGTGCTATTAAATGGATCTGAGCAAGCTGTTTTATCTTCTCTCTGTCCTTGTTCCAAGACTATAGGAACTAAGTGCAAACACTATCAGCTAAAATGGGTTGTGCACAAGGGTATCTGTTGATCCAGCTGTGAGATGTAATGTGCAGATGTAATGTCAGGGACAAGGGTCCTGTTTATTCAGTGGCATCTCAGTGGATCAGAGTTGGAGATTCTGGTGTATGGCAAAAAACATGCAGTCAGCATGAGCCATTCCTCCTGTGAAGATGCCTGAGTGTGTCTGATTGTGTTTCCTGTGTAAAGGGCTCAAGGAAAGCAAAGTTTTGTGGATTTCAGGCAGGCAAATGAAGCTGTTATTCAACTTAGAAAGAAAGGAGGATTCTCTTGGATGCAGCCTTAATATCTGGTTCAAAGCCAAACTTCTGTTTCCACGCTTATCTGTTTGAGGGGAAAGGAAACAGAAGGCTAGTAGGTTAAAACATAAAATGTGGAGATTCTCCAAGGCAAGCACATGCATACAATCCCTTGTTTATTTTAAATTAATATATGTCAATAAGTCCCTGCCTGAGATGAAATTAACCTTGAATTATTTACAGGGGAGTGAGGGTGGTTCTGTTCTTACTCGTTCCTGCTCTGTTTTTTCCTTTTTGGGTGTTCCTCTGACAGTGGTTTCTATGAGGCAAGACACTATTCACTTCCCTTCGCATAGTGAGGGGGAAATTGAGGGCAAAATTATAGTGAGAGTTTCTTTCATCAAGGTTTCATAAAATGTCTAGTTTGCCCCTTATATTTATTTCATAGCTATAGGATGCTTTGATCAAGACCAAAGGATGGTCCCTGCTTTTCATAATGAAGATCGGCCTTTCATTCACTTTATTATCTATGTAGAAACAGAAAGATCACCTGATGAAATTATTAGAACTTGTTCTTTCTTAATTTTATTTTGTGTAGAGAGATGAGAGTTCTTGTGTGTGAGGAGAACATTTTGTCGTTTTTATTTAAAATAAGAAATGTAGGGTTCCTGCCTTAATATTGTAAAGTATTTAGTGTGATCTTTTTTTACATAAAATTTAAGTTCCACCACTTAAAAACTGTAAAAAAAAAAGTGTAGTCCAGCCATTTTCAAACTAGTATCCTCTGTATGTGTTGGGAATTCTGGAAGTTGGGGGTTACTGTCTCTGAAATGGCTGGTATAAAATCTCAGAATAGATTTCCAGTGATTGAAAGCACAAAGTCCTGTTTGATTCCCTTTAGAGTGGGAATTGGTAAAGAAAGACCACAAGGGCACCACTCTTAACTAGCATCACAAAAAGCTGAAGTAGCTGGTAACTAAGGATGTCACTGCTAATTTCCTCTATAACCACCCTTAGGGAAATTAATCAAAAACTTTATATCAATGGAAGCAACATAGTTGCTTGCAGGCAACTGATTTAAAATGATATATTGATCATAGGGTCTCCTGAGCGAGCACCGTGTCTTGAATTATCCAATTGGTAAATTTCAGATAGGCGCTTAAGGAAATAGTGATTACCGTATTTTTCGGAGTATAAGACGCACCTTTTTACCCCCAAAAAGAGGGTGAAAACTTGGGTGCGTCTTATACACCGAATGCAGCCCCAGCCACCCCCACCCCAGCAATTTACCTGTTTGCAGCAAAGAGGGAAGAGCCTGTAAAGCCAAGCAAGTCACTAGCACTTCCCGACCTACAGCTGATTAGGTTTGCCACTGGGAAAATGAAAGTGAAACTAACTGCAAAGAGGCAAATAGCTGGGAGAGACACACAGATTTTTATTTTTTGCTGAACTGGATGGAAGGGGGTAAGTGAATAACTATAAATGTCTGTAGAATGTTCAAATTATTAGACTTATTTTTTAAAGACTGCTTTATTATTGTTCTAGAGCCAGGGGTCTCCAACCTTGGCAACTTTAAGACTTGTGGACTTCAACTCCCAGAATTCCACAGCCAGCTTTGTTAGCTTTGCTGGCTGTGGAATTCTGGGAGTTGAAGTCCACAAGTCTTAAAGTTGCCACGGTTGGAGATCCCTGTAAATCTAGACAACTTAACAAAATAAAGATGATTTTTAAAATAAATGCTTGCTCTGAAGAGGCCCAGTGCTATTGTATCTTCTTTTAAATAATAGAGAATAATGTATACTTCCAGAAATTTTAATTAATTTTAACAGCTTTGTACAAGTATAGTCTGAAATGTAACAGTGTCCTGTTTAGTATTAGAGTTTAGTTACCTTGGAGTAGATCTATTTAAATAATTGGGAGGAGTTAGTGTGACTACATTTAAGAAAACTTTCTGGCATAATGTACATTTCTCCAATTCTTTGCTATTTCTATGGGTCAAGCACACATGCACAGAAATACACAGCAAACAGTGTATATCATCTGTGCTGTTTGCTGTTTGGCAAATTGCTTGGAGGCAGAGGCCTTTTTTCCTTGTTTTCCTCCCCCAAAGCTAAGGTGCGTCTTATACTTCGGTGCGTCTTATACTCCGAAAAATATGGTACATTCTAGGTAAGCTGCTTGATAAAAGAAATGTGCCAGGTTAAATTTCTACCTTTTTTTTTAAAAAAAATTGAAATTTACAGGAATCTAGCAATCTACCACATCTCAAGTATCTTTACCATTTTTCATATGTGGTAAACTTAATGGTCTCTGAAATAATTATAGGAAGCCAATTAGGGACAAAGCTAGGAACCACCATTGACAGGTTAGATTTGCTAGCTGTTATATGGTTTTAAATAGCTCACAAAAATGTTTGACTCATGACTTAGACGTGATTGAAATCTCAATCCTGAACTAGATTCTGGAGCTGAAGTGGCTGCACGTCATTGGAAGCAGTAGAATTTTTCTCATGTCTGCTTGTATTGGCTTCTCAAGTTGGTCATGGCAGCTTCTCCCCATTGGGCATATTCTTTTTCTACATGTTGCAGTCTCCCCACCCATCTCAAAATTAAAAAAGAAACTATCCTGAGACAATTTATCTTTATTTAATGTAGAGGCTCAACATGCATCAACTGACTTTGTTTGGGTTAAAATACATTTTTAAATGATGGCTTGGAGAATTTAGTGATAAATTTCTAACTGGGAATGATCTTGGATTTTTATATTCCATGAGATCAGTAATATCTCATGTTGATGCTGAGTAGTCATATAATAGGTGTCACTTCTAAGAATGCCCCTAAATAATTTGTTGTGATGGAAGTAGAGGAGATTTGCATTGTATATGTGTTTTCAAAAATTATTTGTCCACAGATGTTAAACAACAACTGTATATTTATCATCCTTTATGATGACAATGTCATCATAACACAATTGGACAATTCTGTACCAAATTCAGGTTGGCTTTTGATTGAGCCTACACATTCTAGCAGCATATTGCCATGACAAAAAATAAGAAATTAATTACTTAAAAATGAAAGTAGCTTTATTTACTGAGTGTTGTGCCAGCTGCCTTCAATAGTACAAAATTAATGACATTCAACTTGAACAGATCAACGTTTTTAAATACCTAGGAATTTATTTTTTAATCTATCATAGTTTGGAAGCAACAAACTCAAGAAACCACAGGGTATACTCCTGAGGCTTCCAATTCTGTAAATAGATTTACTAGTTACAATAATAAAAGCTTGGTTTCTGCAGGAGTAAATTATTTAGAACCAAGATGCTAAGACTCCTGCTATATGAGGACAGTTTTTGCATTTATAAATATACAAAGGCCTTAGAAGCAATTAAATAAATAAAGCAAATAAAAACATATGTGTGCTCAGTAAATACCAAATGTACTTATTTGGCTTGAGCTGCTCTTTTGAAGCACCCAGGATAATTTGCTATTTGAAATATTGGCCAGATTGATTTTCTGTTGTGGGTCCTCAGTCCAGTCATTTCTTGTTGAGAAAGTTACCTGGAAAAATAGGTAGCCTTGGAATTGTCTTACTGCATTCTCTCAGTCCAATCTCTGCAAAAGTTTGTTTCAAGGAAAGCCATGGTACAGATCAAACTGAATGCCCCTAATCTAAAAAACAATAGATCCAACATTTCAAATAATTAACGTGGGAGCCTCTATAGTGGACTTTTATATAGACTGATTGTAATTATCTTTCTTCCATTATCTTTGCTATACATAAGAAGGTGTTTATATTGGTAACAATTAATGCTTTACCTTTGAGTATGTTGAAGGAGTAGGTCAATAATATACTCACAGAACCTCTCTCCACCCTTAGATGAAGCTATTGAGATAATTCCCCATGACTTCCTCTACCATTCTTTATATTCTATACTTGGAACTTTGTTTTCCCCTTACTACTAAATGCACAGGATGGTTTGAAATTGAGATTGTGTAGTTTTTACTAGGAGACTGGTCTTTTCTGTGAAAATTTTGGTTGCTAGAAGATGCTGAGTTTGAACTATGCTCAAGGTTGGATAAGCTGAATAGTTTGTCTTATATAGAAGGTTACAACAATCAGGGCTAACTTTTGTCCCTGTAACATGGTAATTGAACACTTTGTTTATTTTGTACTAAAGTATTTGTTTCTTTGAGAAGGAAGGAAGGAAAGAAAGAAGGAAGGAAGGAAGGAAGGAAGGAAGGAAGGAAGGAAGGAAGGAAGGAAGGAAGGAAGGAAGGAAGGAAGGAAGGAAGGAGAGATAAAGAAGAAAGAAAGTTTTTGTGCTGTGTTCTTTGTTACCCTTGACAAGTAGAAATATATTTTTTTAAAAAATAAGAAAATAATTGTAAATTGGCATTAATTTATACAAGTATCAAAATCTTATAATGCAAAGTACTTTAAATCTAGTCATGTTCTTTCTTTTTGCTACATCTCATAAATCCTGTCAGAACATCTGGAAGTATGGGAAGGAAAGATATATATGAATAAATCTAGTCATGTTGGGATGCAGTTAAACAAGCCTCAATAAATGGTGTTGAGATAGGGGAGATATTACTTAAATGGGGCCCCCTGGGAAGAATGTATTTCTGGATACCAGATGCTGTTGGCAAATAACTGATAAAGGAGGGGATGCAATTCATGTCCTGCTTATGCACATCCAGGCATGAGATTTTATGGTTAGAAATAATATACTAGACTAATTCTTGGATATTCAATTTGATTAAGCCAGGTTATTCCTGAAGTATTATATTCTATGTTAAGTAGTCAGGTAATCTGCCATTCCAGATGAACTATCTGGTCCAAATTCCAAATTCCATCATGGACATACGTAGGGATAGTTTAGAACTTTCAATCACATCTCTTTGTCGTTCTAGTGGATAAAGGGAATGCTCCAGTATCCTTCTATTTATGAGCAACAATACCAAATATGCAAAGTACTTCTTATTTTCTTTATTTATTTTTCTGTTTGAAGGAAGTCCTTCATCTTCAAGCCCTCGTTTCCCTCCAGCGACAGGTCACCATGCATCAAAACCTTGTCAAATCTATACTTTGCTGGTGTTTGCTCTCCACAGAGGAAGTTCTTAAATTATATAAAAGAAGTGATAAATTATTGACACCTCTCTCTCCATCACTTTAATGGATCTCCTTGCTCAAATGGGAGCTGTGATTTATTCAGTGTACAGACCCAGGGGATGGGGAGGATGTTCAAAAGAAGTGCTGTGTGTGTAGTTTTACTATGCATTGAAAATGGCTTCTGTTCTCCCCAACCTGGGAACACAATCTTCATTACCATTCCAAATGTGCTGAGTACACTCCAAAGGTACTTTAAAAACACAGTAGGGAGGTCTGTGTATTAGGGTTGTCTAAGACATTCAAGAATAGTATGAAAACTTGGGAGGGGGTAAAAATTTTTCACATACATATAATAATGGTGAACTGCTGATCACTGCTATGGAAATGGGATACCAGAGCAAATTAGTTTTATCCATCAAGTAACTCTTACGTTCTTTATGTTTTTCTATTGCAGCTCTTTCAGGAAAATACTTTTGATAAAGTTTCTAAACCAGATGTGGAGAACCTTTTAGTCTAGGGCTACAATTCCATACAGCTAATCTATCCATAATGATTTACTCCATACATCTGATGAAGACAGCTGTAGCACCTCAACATTTGAAATTATGCTTTTTTATGATTTTGTAGCCTGAAAACTATTACCTGATTAACAGAACTTTTTTCCCTGCAGTTACTACATGTTGTTTGTTGTAGTTTTGTTTGTTAATGCTCCTCAACACAGCCTCTTCAGAAATTTCCAGAACTTCCAGAATTCTTGGTGGGAGTTCCAACTTATATGCATACAATGCAATAATAAATAAATTCCATTTTAAGTAACCATAGCAGTAGCATATTCATTCTCTAAGCTCACAATTTCTTTATTCTGTTCTTTTTTTCCTCTGTCTGAAAAGTTTTGGTCTAGATGTTACTATCTCATGGCTTTGTAAACTTTCTGATCCAGTCTGAATAAGAAACATATTTTCTTTGCATCCAAGGCAATTGGTCCACATTATAGTCATTCCAACATGTCAGTGAGCTGCATTTTTGATAATTTGGAAGGCATGTTGAGCTTTTGTGGATTTTGTATGAAGTAGGAGATTGCATCAAGCAACATTGTAGTCCATAAATAAGTTACAGATATATACTGGTCATCCTATGTTCCACCCTTATCCTTACATCATTAAACCTCAGTATTCTGGGTGACCAGTTTAGCAATGCAAATGCACCATAGTCTTTTCAAAAACCATTAAAGATGAAATCAGGTGTATGCTTGTCACATTGTGATGACTTTTATACTCACAACTCATTTTCCTATTGCATTTTACTTGCTGAAACTTTTTCTATTTCCTCAACCATCTCAACCCAACTTACTCTTTATCTATCAAGAGTTAATGTACCACCTGCACCTCAATTTCTTTCATTTCACAGTTTGGAGAATTTGATCCTGCCTATTTTCAAATTCAAAGTAAAGGAGGTACTATTAGTTTCTTGAAATCCATTAGTGGGAGTTTTTACAGCAGAATTCAGGCTATGTGTGCTCAGAATTCTACTCCTCAGAAACTCTTCTCATATTCATAGATAACATTAGAAGCCTCACCAGTTCAAAAGTTCTAGGTAGGTTGTTTTGTAAAAGACAAGAAAGGAGTCATACGTACAGTATGTAGGAACCTGCCTAATGCAGAATACTGAAGTCAAGTTACAAATATTTATATAGTAATAATATCAGTCCCAGGATTTAAGTTTTAATTCTCTTCCTCCTGCCTTTTCATGCCCATGAACTTTTAGCATTTCTTTGAAATTGGAAGGCACTTACATTATTTATATCATGATTCTTTCTGGCCTGAGTGTGATGGTTTCTGCTTCTTTAGTTTCAGTCCTTCAACACATGCAGGGAGCTAGAATTCTTTGCAGATGTTGATCTCCTCTCTGTAAAGCTTGTCATGAAAGGTTTGGTTTCACTTTTATTTTGCCCTAGTTGTGAACTTGTCTCATTTTACCGCCATGAATGTCAAATTGATGTCTACTATTCCTATTCATCTCCTATTATGAAAGATGGCATTTTTATCTGCTATGACATTGCTCCTTCAAATGAAGGTGTCATGTGCCTTCTATAAAGAGCCACCCATGCTTATTCTTCACAGGAATAAAAATAGCCCTTCCCTTAAATCTCTCCAATCTTTCAAAATCCATTTCTGCATTCCATTTAAACCAGGTCATTATATTACCTGCTTTTTCTTCAGTTATTTGATGATAATGGAAATATGGTCATCACCCACCATCTTGATGTCCAGAGATTGCTGATTTTCTTCAGGTACTGAACAGCATCATTCGAAAGACAACATCACTTATTTTGATTTTCTATTGTCCATCTAAAGCAGTGGTTCCCAACGTGGGGCCCACGCCCCACAGGGGGGCAATTTGATTTTTAATGGGGGCAATTGGAACCTTGTTTAAACCAAGTTAATGGCCTTTTAGGCTTCCTCTGCATGAGTAGGGGTGAATAGTAAGAATTATATGTCACGGGTGGGGGGGGCATCAAGATTTTAGAGATGCTTAGGTGGGGCATGGCCAAAAAAAGGTTGGGAACCACTGATCTAAAGGATTGCTTTGTTCATGCATTTGTCCAATCAAATAATGATGATTATCAAATTTTGTTATGAGGTGAAACAATAGTGCTCTCTTCATGTATGCATGTACTCCATGAAAAAGCAACAACGACATCTGTATTTTTCATCTGCAAGCCTTTTCATTGAACTAATGCCAGGCAGTTCTGTGGGCTCACACTTTTCTTTAACACTGTCCCAATTCTCAGAAGGATGCAGCAACAGCAGTCCCCGCTCTTTGATTACCTTATTACTAGATACTTCACTAAGTAATAAAGTTTGTTACTCAGCTATGTACATGAATCACAGGGACCACAATGAAGAGCAATATGAGTGGAATTCTTAGTCATCTCTGGATTTACCCAACCTGCCCCCAGTTCTGTCAGATGACCTTGTTGATCCTTCTTAGTTCTTTGCCAGTCTTTGAAGTTAGGGATTACGGTTTTCCATTATCTTAATTGTGAGTAGTTTTCATTAATTAAAATATAGTTTTCAGGTGCTGACTGAAAATTACAAAAGTGATAATACAGCACAGAGGTTGCTCTTGACTGTTTTATAGTTGCCTCACAATTTCTAACTTTCTCCTGTTCCCCACCATGAAATAATCTGGTAACTGCAAAAATACCCAAGAGTAATTTATTTGACTTATTTGTAAAGAGGCAGAAGAAGAACAGATTATAGTGTATTAGCAATTGGTTGACAAGTCATCTACTTCTGCTTTTTAGATTTTTTTTAAGATCTTTTAGATAGCAGAGCAGAGTCGTTCAGACCTCAAGGAATCAGTTGGTTCACTTAGCAAAACTCTGATTGTATTTTGAACTCCAGATGCTCCTATTTTCCTCCATCAGATTTTAGTGTGCTCAGGAATAGCACTTAGCAGCAACCATAGCATTATTAAGTTGAAGCTTCTAAATGAGGGAAAAGCTCCTTCGTCTTCTGATAAAACAATTCTAAAAACCAGCAACTTTCAAATACTTATTTCCCAACTAAGAAAAATTTTCTTCCCCTCCTCCTTTTATCCCCTTAACTTTCTAAGTCATTCTTTTGTAAACTAGAAGTTAAACAACCCTGGGGAATAATATTAGTTGACTCATTTGATCAAATAAAGGTGTGCTCTTTGAACACAAAAGTAAAAACTCTTTTTATGGCCTCTTAGTAATCCTTCTGGGGAATACAGAGTGGGAGGGAGAATAAGCTCCCCAAACAATTTTGACGGCGGGTTTGGTTATTTCAAAATCAGGGCTTGTTCTCCTAATTCAAGGAAAGTAGTGATATTGTGGAGTAGGGTGAGAAAAGAGACAACTTTGTCTTTAATTCAATTTTTTTAATGCTTTGAAAGTAATGCTGGTATGTTTCCACCAGTCAGCTCAACCAGGATCCAGCTTATAATATTGAGTCAGATAGTAGTCCATCTAGAGCAGGGGTGGCCAAACTATGGTTCTTTGAGGACCTGTGGACTTCAACTCCCAGAATTCCTGAGCCAGCCATGCATGCATGGCTAGCTCAGGAATTCTGGGAGTTGAAGTCCACAGGTCCTCAAAGAACCATAGTTTGGCCACCCCTGATCTAGAGCATGGCTGTCAAACTTGATTACGTCACGTGATGTCACATGACGTATCACAGTATTTTTTCCTTTGCTGAGCTGAGGTGGGTGTGGCCTGCTCTGATGGGCATATTCTTTCTGTATACCTACAGAGATATATAGGTTCTATCCCACTGACTTTAAACTCATGTGCATGCACATACACATGCCATTACTTTAATTATCAGCCCCTTCAAAGACTTTATGTTAGCTATGCGGTTATTTTCATTATTAATCAATGCTTCTTTGCAGCTAAAAAGTGTGAAAACCATCATTCAGTTAGTGCCCTATTCTAGGCTACTGAAGATGTTGGAGGAAAAAGAAGGCTCTCATGGAAAAACCTAATAGCATAAATTCCAAATGCTATGCTCCCCCAATCCATGTTTTCAGGATATATTGATTGGTCTACATGTGTAGTTGGCTGAAAAGTTGCTCTAGATTCAATAGAGGTGCACATCTTAATGCATATTCCCAGGGCCATAGTTGTCCACTTCTGTTTAGGTATCTGGTTGCTAGAAAAATGTTAACTGTGAAGCTGCCAATTTACCATTCTTTTATTAAATTTAAAAGCAAATTGCTTTCCATAGTGGTGAAAAAATAGTGTGTTGGCTATTTTGTAGTGAGGTATTTCCCCCCTCAGTAACTGTAATTCTGTTTGTGTGTTACGGCTATATAGAGGATAGGGTGAGATACCTTATCATGAGGGGCAGACATTCCAAACAATAACTATAGTCAGTCCCCAGGGCAGGAAGCTGAAAGTTCCCTAGGCTGGGATGTGGGAGAAGTTTTGCAGCAATAAAAAATCCCACCACTCCCATTATCCTAGACAAAATGGAAAGAAAAGAAACTTGTAGCAGTCTCAATCCATGCAACAATTCAAACAAAACAAAGCACAGGATGCAACCCCATTCTTTGCAGCCATCACTCCCTTCTCAAAAAGAAAGGTGGGGCGTGGGGAAGTTAGCACCCTATCTATTTCTATCGTTTTGTTTTATTTGTGAAAATGGAACAGCTGCAAGGCTCTGTGCTCCCAAAACAGATCAAATCAATTCCAGTTGTATTTAAAATGAAGTCAGTACGGCTAGTTGTTGCCAAATTAAAAAACAACAACAACACCCAACTGGTGCTATGAAATGGAACCTATAAAGCCGTTAAGTCATCTTGCCCTTTTAAGACCTGTAAATAAGGCTACTTCACCTGCAACTCACAACTTAGAAGACAAAGTCAACCAAAAATTTTCAAAATGCTTTTGAAAAAAACAGGGACTTTGCTCATAAACTCTGGTCTCTTTGCTGATAATGGGAAAACCTTTTTAATGATTTTGACTACATAACTGAGCTGCAAATAAATAGCAGCAGAACACAGACAACATAGTAGAAACACAACTCTGGAAATGTGGAAGTGTTCCAATTCTAATACAGGTAGTCCTTGACTTATTGCCACAATTGGACCAGAATTTCCATCATAAGCAAGGAGTTGTGCCCAATTTTACAGCCTCTGTTGCTACAGTTAAAATGGAGTCATTATATGAATCTGACTTCCCCCCATTGGCGTTCCTTGTCAGAAGCTGGCTAGGAAGGTTGCAAATGATGATCACTAGATCCAGGGACACCGCAACCATTGGTAAATGCAGCCGGTTGCAGATTACCTGAATCTCAGTCAAATGACCATGGGGATGCTCCAATGGTTGTAAGTGTAAAGAGCGGTTGTAAGTTGCTCTTTTTCATTGCCATTGTAACTTTGAATGGTCGGTAAATGAATGATTGTAAATCAAGAACTACCTGCATGCATCTCTCCTCATACAAGCTGCTCTTTTAACAGATTGCATTTTTAAAGAGAGATGTGTGGCTTGAATTCTACTATCACTATGACCCAGGAGTGAAATGCTCCCGGTTCAGGTGGGCCAGTCGGTTGTCGTAGAGCTGATAGAGCCGATAGCGATCGCAGCGCGAGCCTTTCCCCACCCGCTTCCCCCACCCGCCTGGATGCCCCCATTGGGATTCTTTTACCCTCTGCGCATGCGCAAAGCGTTCTGCGCATGCACAGACGGTAAAAGAACCCAAATGGCGGCATCCAGGCAGGCGGGGGAAGCGGGCGGGGGAAGGCTCGTGCTGCGATCGCTATTGGTTCTATGGGCTCTGCGACGACCGACTGGCCCGCCCGAACCGGGAGCATTTCATCCCTGCTCTGACCCCAGGAAACCTGGGCAAGGTACACGTTAAGAACAGTGAGGAAATAACGATCTATTATCAACAGCCTCCAGTGATCTTAATAATAGGGTTGTTTCCTGACCACTAATAGCATCCTCCTAGAAGGTTAAAACATTGTTCCATTCTTCTGGGATGTTTTTACTTGCCATCTGCAACAAGACAACTATTGCTGATCTCATAAAACCTAAGCAGTATTGGACTTGAATAGTAGACCACTAAGAAATCCCAAGTCTGTATGTTAGACTTAATTTTTTTTAAAAAACACCCCTGAAGATGGCAATGGCAAAGCACTTTCCTATTGTCAAATAATATTACAGAAATTTATTGATATAGCCTTGCTTAATACAAAGTTTCGTGGTTTTTTTTCCCCCCAGGAAATAATTTCAGTACAAGTTAGAAGTAATTGTCAACTTTTAAATATATCTCGTTGCTGAAATTCCACACAGTCTCTGGTCTCTTACTATGTTCCTGCTCAAGAGAAGTTTGGCAGACAATCTTAGTAAGAGTGATTACGGCCACTTCACATTCTCTACTTCTCCCAGTCTCCAAACAACTTAACAAATTCGTATTTTTATTTCGTTTCTTAAATACAAGTTCGTTTTATATAAAAAAAGAACACTATATTAATTTTATTGTTGCCTTCAAGGAGTTTTTGAAGTAGGATAAAACAGGTAGGTTATGCTGAGCAGTAAACATTGATACAGTGTTATCCACTGAGCACAGTGAACTTGGTTTTAGTACTAATCCAGTGCAATCTAGCCTTGTGTACTCTTGACATAATATACTTTTGCTAGTTTTAGAACTGTGCCTAGATTGTGGCTTTGGCTCGCTTGTGACTCATTACATATATTTTATATTTTGGGTGTGTCCTTTTGATGTGTTTGAGCCACCTTTATGGTGATACCGTATTTTCCTGAAAATAAGACCCTGTCTTATATTTTTTTGAACCCTGAAATAAGCGCTTGGCCTTATTTCCATGCACTCAAAAACCCGATTGGGCTTATTATCAGGTATGAGCTGTGTGTTCTGCCACTCATACGTACATATTCTTCTGTTACTTCAGTGTGTATTTGAATGATCTTGTTATGAATCTAGTGGGGAAGTCAAATTCTGGATATGCTCAGAATTTAGGTTGTTTATTGTCTCTCTTTTTTGGCTGTACATATCTTTGCAATCTGAAATACTTATTAAAAGCCTTCATTCAACTCAGACCAGAATAAATCTTCATGTTATTTAGATTTGATTTTTATCTCTGAAAAAGTAGTCCAATTCTCCTTAAGCAAATTGCTTGGATATTTACTTTTAAGTTTTTTGGCAACTTGCTTTTAACCTCTGCCCCCTCTCATGTTCTATTGAAATGTGTGTTGTTTAATTACGTTTTATAATTAAGACAGTGATTGAAAACAAGAGAAAATTCAAAATTAATTTAAATGCATATTTATTTATTTTTCTTTGATAATATTATTCTTCCAAATTCAGTATAGTAATGTTGCAATCCATTGGAGACACTACAAATATTAGTGTTTCCCCCCCTGAAAAAATAGCATTGTGCTTGTTTTGCTCACAAGAAGTTCTTATCTGCTTTATTTGATAGGAGCTGAATAGAGAAAACAGTAGTTTTCAGTTTACTACTACTAGATAATAGTGGATAATAATCTAATCTCATATAAAGCAGATTCCTGCAAAGGTAATAAACAAAAAGCTGGTGATAATTTTTCAGAGCGAATGTCTTTTAGGGAGGTATTGGCATTTAATATATGTAGTATATATTTGATAAATGTACTGCACTCTATTCTATCCACCATTGATACATTCTTCATGAATGGCGAAAGTCCCAAGAGGCACAGTAGGATCCTGTTTTCTCCTTCCTTACATGTGGAAAATCTCCACACCACTGTTCCCTCTAAGCTGTGCGGCTGCGCGGCCGCGCACATAATGAGAGAACGCCACATGGAAGTTTCTAACTTCCGTGTGGCATTTTCTAATGGCAGAGGCTGCGTGCCTGCGCGGCCGCACACATGAAAAAAGAATACCGCGCGGCAGTTTCTAACTGCTGCGCGCCGTTTTCTGATGTTACAGGGAACATTGCTCCACACCGGATCATTTCTAGGAATGTGAAGCTGATCTTTTCCCATTTCATCCTGTCCACCCTTCTCTGTCAGGGCTTGGCCTTCGATGTGGAAGGCCTATACAAGCCTCTCTTTCCTACAGTGATCAAATGCAAAGGGTGCATGTGCACTACCCACTGAGGGATTGATCAGTCACTGGACTCTCTTATGCCCCATCAGATCTTCCCAGGCACATGTCCTATGCTCACACTGATTGCGCTCAGACACTGATGCAGTCCAACTCAGTATAAAATATTCCATAGCTCTTCAAAGAGATTCCTCTAAGAATGTTTTAAACCTAATTTTCCTTAGTTAGCCATGCATAAATGATGTGCAGAGAATTAAATCATAGTCTATATCTTGGCGTTCTTTGTTTTAAAGGTTCCAACACTGCACATGTAGGAGATAGGCTAGGCGTTCCTCAGGCATTTCTGGATGAGGGAGATAATTCACCTACCTTGAATTCACCCTATGGACTCTCTGCTAGAATCTCTTCTTTTTTCCCCTTTGTCATGCAGTGACTATCACTCGCACCAGGCGAGTGTGTACCTCCTAGCCTGCACTTTTTGTCAACTGCTGTTTTTAATACCTCCCCTGCTAATGGCTTCCAAGTAGCTTTGGAAATGAACTCCATTTTCCTCAGTGAATTGGTCAGGAGGTATTATTTCTTCACTTTATTGAGACAGGGTACAGATAGAAAAATGTTTTCATCTTACTCACAATACTGTGACAACCTAATAATATAATCTGTTAGGCATCTTGGTCAAGATAGTCAGAGGGAACTTTACCACAGAGTATATTATTAATCTATAAAATCTACTAGCCTAAGATAATTTTTTATTCTATATGTACAGTATAATAGCTCCTATGATACATGCTTTGTTTCTCAGTTAATAGAACAGGTGTTCCTGGGCAAATTTTTCATCCTGCATTTTATAATTGACAAAACTTTGCCACTTTTCTGCATATTACTGAAAAGCAGAGTTAAGGTTTGATACTTAAGGAATCTTCTAGGTGGCTCTGTTTTCTGGACACCAAAGTTGATAATACATACATTTTACTACACAAGGTTTTCCATTTTTAATTTTCCAGTGCTTTCCAATGCCCTTTAGTAAATAAAATGTGTGACATGGAAAAGTGGACTATTACTTCTATAATGTCATTTGCAGTAACCGTTGTCCATCTGAAAGGCTCTCAGATGTTCTCTCATTTGACTTCGGGTTTAGCTGGATTATCAAAAGATACTGCTGGTATTTTTCTGCCAAATGGAAACCAATCTTGTCCACATTCCTTTTTGGTTATTTTCTTAAGAATTTTCCTTTAGCAGAATGACTGACCTTTTCTGACATTTTTTCCATCCCCATCCCATTTATTGAAATTAAATGGACAAGATGTGGAGCATAAATGTTATCAAAAATAAAACAAACAGCTTTAAGAAGTTCAAAAGAGTTTTGGATTGTGTTTTTAAACTGCTTTTTCGAGAGAGTTCTCCAAATTTTATCAAGAGATGTGAGACAATGCTAAACGTGCCTTATGTTCTAGAAGTAAAGCTTGGTTTTTAGGTGTAAGTCTGTGGAATCAGTCTTCAAGGATAAGGGAAGACATGCATATGTAATCAGAAGTCCTCTTTTTATTCATTCATATATCCATTACTTTAAGTAACTTCATAGGATTAATGGCACATGCTGCTGAATGGATGTGGCTAAAGAGAGAAGATGGGCTGCCAGTCCAAGATGAGCACTCTTTGCACAGGTTTGTTCCACAAGGGCTGAAGCACTCACACTTTAAAATGTGATTCTACAGATATACATTGGAAACATTTCCTATTTTACAATGAAAATAGAGGATCATGAAAACTTTCCTTGGAATAATTCTCCCCTCCTCAAATTACGTGACTTAAAGGGATGAGTGTGAGAATAGAATGGGAAGCATGATGCTCCTATCTCCTCCTCTGCAAAATCCAGAAACATGGACTTACTTCTCTTCTCTCCCACCTGCAGTTTTTGAATGCAAAGAATGCAAACTCTGTTTTCTGCCTTTGGGTAGGAGGTGGGCATCGACCCAATAAGGGCATGTCAGGGAACAGTTAATTTGCTCCTCTGTGGGCATAATTGGGTAACCCAACAATCATTCTCTTGGCCAGGGGAACAGTCACTCATTGTTCCAGCTACTAGCTTTGCCTTTTGTCTTTGTCTACAACAGCGGGGGTGCTGGAAACAATCCATTCTGAATTATACATTCCCTTTTCTAGTGCTAGGCCTGTGTGTAAGGTGCCGAATAGCTTTTTCTTTTTGACAAGTACCCCATTTTATAGAATTAGGATCCCAAGTTAGGTAGATTGGGTAGCTACCATTCCTTAAAATCTGAGGCCAAACTTATTGAAAGATTTTTTTTAAAGTACTGTTGTTACTTGGAAATATTGACTCCAGAAAATGGTAATAAATTAGAACTTTATTGTTTGCTAAGATAGTAAGATTGCAAGATTGCTTTTGGTATGATACAAAGATTGGTAAGATTGATAAGCTCAGTGTGGAAAGAAAATTTGGGGAAATGCTTATTTTTTTTTAAGTTGATTGGTGGAACTAGAACTACCGTATTTTTCAGACTATAAGACACACCTAGATTTAGAGGAAGAAAACAAGAAAAAAAAGTTTTTGGCCTCCGCGCGTCCCATTTTTGCCCTCCCCGGCCCCCGGAAGCACTTTGCAGGCCAAAAACAGGCCTGTTTTTGGCAAAATGGGACATGTGGAGCACTGCAGAGTGCTTCTGGGGGCCAGGAAGGGTGAAAATGCGACACACGGAGGGTTCGGGAGGCCAAAAACAGGCCTGTATTCTGTCTATAAGATGCACCGAAATTTTCACCCACTTTTGGGGCGTGTGTGCGTCTTATATTCCGAAAAATATGGTAACCTTTAGTTTAGAACAGTGGTTCCCAAAGTGGGCGGTACCGCCCCCCAGGGGGCGGTGGGAACCCTTAGGGGGGGCGGTGAGAGGCAAGGGTGGTGACAGGGGGGCGGTGAGAGGGGCCAGGGGGGCGGTAGGTGGTTCGCCGGTCCTGTCCCCGCGCCGCCACCCATGTCCACCCAATCGCCCGCTCGCTGCTTTTCCCGCCACTCTTTTCCCGGCGGGGACTGGGCAGGCTGCGAGATGGGTGTCTTACTGGACTTTTAATAGCTCCGTGTGTCTGTCGTCTGGTCTCTTTGCACTGGTCTCCAACCGTGGCAACTTTAAGACTTGTGGACTTCAACTCCCAGCAAAGCTGGCTGAGGAATTCTGGGAGTTGAAGTCCACAAGTCTTAAAGTTGCCAAGGTTGGAGACCCCTGGAAAGCTTGCAAAATACAGAAACTCTTCTCGCGAGGGTGAGCAATTAACAACTCGCAGCGAGAAGAGTTTCTGTATTTTGCAAGCTTTTTTCCCTAGAGACCAGCCGACAGAAACACGGAGCTGTTAAACCAGTAAGACATGGGATTGGGGGGGCGGGCAGGGGCTGGGTGGGGGGGCGGACAGGGGCTGGGTGGGGGGGCGGGCAGGGGCTGGGGGGAGGTTGGGTGGGGGGGCGGGAGGAGGAGGAGGAGGGAGACCTTGTGGGGAAATTGCAGCTGCCTCTTTTCCGCTCCTTCGGCCAAGAGGCGCCGCGGCCGGAAAGTTGTGTGGGTGGGTGGGAGATCGGGTACAGTTGCCCGCCAGAGTTTCTGCCGCCTTCACCTGCCTCCCTTTCCTTTCCTTCCTTCCTTCCTTTTCCTTCCTCCCTCTCCTTTTCACCTTTAATTTCCCTCCCTCCCTCTCTTTCCTTCCTTTCTTTCCTTCCTCCCTCCCTCCCTTCCTTCCTCCTTCCATTTCCTTCCCTCTCCTTCCTTCCTTTTCTTTCTCTTTCCTTTCCTTTCTTTTCCTTCCTTCCTTCCCTCCCTCTATTTTTCTCTCCCAAACAACCCCAAGTTAAATCCTCCCCTTGGCCATTGTGCGTGCATGTGTGTCTCATCTTCTAAAAATCATAACTCCCCACCCCACCCCAAACACCCAGTACCACCCCCTTCCCCATCCCATTGAAGATCCCAGGTGCCCAGCCTCCTGTGCCCCCCCCAGCAACCTCTCCGCATGCCCATCTCACGATGTGGCCTTCGGCCTCGCCTCCTCTGTCCACCTAACACACTGCTCTCGCTCGTCCCTGCGATGCCATCTTCCCCTGCCCCCGGATGGATAGCAATTTAGGCAGGCATGACACACCACCAGGTGAGGAGGGGGCTTTCCAGCTGTGCCTGCTGGGTACAGGAGTCCCTCCCTCCACCCGGCCTCGGTTCTCCGAACTGCTCTGTGCCAAGGAAGGCAATTCGGAGGGTGCCAGCGCTTCCCACGGGGGAGGGGGTGTATTTCCAGGAAGCCCCTTGAATGTGCCAGTGGGAGGGGAGGGGGAGAAGACCCTCCCCCATGTGCATCTGTCCCACCCACCCCCTCCGTTGACCACTTCTGCAGTTTTCTTTCCTTTCCAGGCTCTGTTTGGTCATCCAGTTGAGCCAGCCTCGGCGAGGAACCAAAATAGCTTGTGTGTTTGTTTGTTTGTTTGTTTTTGCAACCAAATACAAACCAGGTTTGGGGGAACCAGTTTCAAAACCTCCCAGTTTTCCAAACCTGTAAGTTTTCGGCCACGCACGCACGCACGCACACACACACACACACACACACACACACACACACACACACACCCAATGGCTCAATGTGGGATAGATTTCCCACCCACCTCCAGCCCCTCTTTTCAAACACGCCCCTCTTCCTCGCAGACAGAAGCACGTTTTACATTGCCATAGGCAGAGCCCAGAGGAGCCAATGTAGTCCCGTAGGGTGTGTGCGAGATATCTATATCTATATCTATATATCTAATCTCTATCTCTATCTCTATCTATCTATCTATCATCTATCTATCTATCTATCTATCTATCTATCTATCTATCTATCTATCTATCTATCTATACAGAGAGAGAGAGAGAGAGAGAGAGAGAGAGAGAGAGAGAATAAGGAAAAAAAGGAAGGAAGGAAGAAAAGAAAGAAAAGAAAGAAAGAGAGAAAGAAAGAAAGAAAGAAAGATGGTAGGTAGGAAGGAAGACAGAAAGAAAGAAAAAGATGGTAGGAAGGAAGACAGACAGAAAAAGAAAGGAGGGAAGGGAGGGAAGAAGGAAAGAAAAAGGAAAGAAAGATGGTAGGAAGGAAGGAAGACAGAAAGAAAGAAAGAAAAAAATGGTAGGTAGGAAGGAAGACAGACAGAAAAAGAAAGGAGGGAGGGAAGGAAAGGGAGGGATGTAGCAAAGAAAATGGAAAGAAAGAAAAAGAAAGAAAGAAAGATGGTAGGTAGGAATGTAGACAGAAAGAAAGAAAGAAAAACATGGTAGGAAGGAAGGAAGACAGTCAAAAAGAAAGGAGGGAAGGGAAGGGAGGGAAGAAGGAAAGAAAAAGGAAAGAAAGGGAGGAAGGGAGGAAGGAAGGAAGGAAGACAGAAAGAAAAGAAAGAAAGAAAGAAAGAAAGAAAGAAGAAAGGAAAGAAGAAAGAAAGAAAGAAGAAAGGAAAGAAGAAAGAAAGAAAGAGATGGAAGGAAGGAAGGAAGACAGAAAGAAAGAAAAAGAAAAAAAGAAGGGGAAGGGAGGAAAGAAAGAAAGAGAAAGAAAGAAAGAAAGAAAGAAAGAAAGAAAGAAAGAAAGAAAGAAAGAAAGAAAGAAAGAAAGAAAGAAAGAAAGAATTATGACCACAATTGAGCCTAACATTTTGGTTGCTAAGCAAGAGTGTTGTTAAGTGAGTTTCACCACATTTTACAAGTTGGCCACGCCCACCCGGTCACCTGACCACTAAGCCATACCCACCTGAGGGGGTGGGGTGGGGGGCGGTGAGGATGAGTTTGTAGCACCAAGGGGGCGGTGGACTGAAAAAGTTTGGGAACCACTGGTTTAGAACAATGGTTTTTAAAATGTGGTCTTCGGACCCCTAGGGATCCCTGAGACTATCTCAGGGGTCCTCAAAATCATTTGCTAGCTTACGTTGAAAAATAATACTATATTAAAATCCCATCAAACAATAATCCACAAGCTTGGTTTTTTTATTCAGGTATAGTGAAGTGAGAGACACATGTGACTTACTTAAAATATGTTGAATTATATACACTCAATGTCTAGACTATTGGCCATAAATGCCTCAGAATGCATTGATTATATTCTCTATATTTCATCAAACTTCAGAACAATGATGAAAAGTCTGTGACACTTGAATAATTTTATTTTACACAGATGACAAGGAATGGGGAAAAGGGAGGAGAAAGGATTGCAGAACCAGAAAATCTACATGTTCCCACCTACTCTGCCCACTGTTAACTCCCTGCTGTATGGCAACTCTTAGCAGAAAAGTACTCTGTCAGTTGCTGAATCAGAATATGTTCTTGTACTTCAAGACATTTGGGTTGTTCTTCAAAGAGAGTTGTAGCTGGATTAAGATTTATTTATTTATTGTATGTTACATTCACATCACATTTTGATAAAAACCACAGGAGACAGAAATACAAAATATGAAACATAAAATCCAAAATATTATAAACGTATGTCTAGATTACAGGTATAGTTTTTGCTTCATTTGTCACAGCCAGGAAATCAGCAAAGTCTCTGCAATAGTCTCTATTTTGGCAATCTGACACTATATGTTGGATGGTTTGTTTTTCTGCCCCACAGTCACAATTCCATGATGGTATTTTACCGCACTTATAGAGAGCATCTACGCATCTACCATGGCCAGTGCAATAGATTGAGAGGTATAAATAAGGATAAAGATAGGACTCTGAAATATTTACTTATTGGATCTTTGTCATCTTCTTCCATGGTTATTTTCTAGATTGAATTATTTTCAAAATCAAAACCAAAGACTCAGCTTCCCAAATATCCATGTTTTCCCATTCCAGAAGGCCACAGTACTGTCTTAACATAAGAGCCCTAATTTTCCTCACCCAAACTTTAGTTCTTTTCCTGTGTAAGAAACTCTGAGCTTTAATAAATTTATTCAACAGAATTATATAATAAAATCTTTCTTGGATTATGTCACATTGACTGAAGGAAATAATCACATTTTTGAATCCTCCAAAATGTAAGGCTGTGCAGCATTTCTGATTTAATTCCTAGAGGTCCTTCAACTTAATATGTGTCTGCAACTCTTCAAAGCAGTGATGTCTTCTTGTGTGACTGCATAGCTAATATTTACTTTGAGTTCCACAGCTATGCAATGAATTTCTGATAACATGAAAGAGTTCCACTGATCATCTGCAGTGTACCTTTTTACCTTATAATTAACTCATTGTCATAGTTTGGGGAGTCCAGATTAGACAAAGCCTTCTGGGCTCTCCTCCTAGTTGACCATTGTTATCCTGCCCAGAATTAGGAATGGAAACCAAGCCTCAGTTGTACAGCTGTCTGCCTTGTTGCTTTTCTGTGGCACAGCTGTGTGCCTCTAGTCTCCCTTGCAGTTGGCTCTGGGCCACGCCTCTGTGTGTTAACAGAGGGAGGGATTAGTCCAGAGAAACCTTGTGTTTTGCACTGTCAGGGTGGGGATGTTATGGGCTGTGAGTTGGTGGAAATCCTCAGGGTGCATTCCCCAGCTGTGAGCCTCTTCCTGAGTAGAGGCCCCATTCAATGCATCCCCTTTCATGTCTAATCTCCTGGCATGTGCCAGCTCTTTTGTTTGCTGGGCTCACATCCTGGCTCCTTTCCCTGCGAATTGTGTATGTGTGTGTGTATACGCACATGTACGTATGTACGTGTAGGAGATTGCTTGTTTTTTTGGCTAAAAAGGAGGTAATCAAAGCCATCCTTGGGGGACTGGCCTGGAGGCCTTTCCCATCTGAAGGCCTGTTCTCCCTGAGTGGGGCCAAGCTTTTTAATATCCTGTCTGACTGGTTTACTCCGGACTATAACTTGAAGAAAAACATCGGCAGACATCCTACAGGAAAGGAGCTGTGGATGTGCAGCCAAATGCCTTAACCTTTTCATGTCTGAGGGAACAGCAAACACTTCACACATGTGCTAGCTATGCTTTTTTTTGTTATTGTTGCCCAGTACACATGCAGCCACATGGACCAGCCATTATGGTTTGCCAGGATTCATGTGACTTCTTCCCTTGCAGCTTTTCAGTACAGCAGTGCTACCTCCAAGTTACTCTGTCCCCAGTCTTTTCGCTGTCTCCAACCTTAAGATCACCTTTCCCCAGATTGTTAAGGAAGGCAAGTCTTATCTCCCTGTCTTATTTGTGTCTGGAGTCAGAGCTATTTCTTCAACCAGGAGTCATGGGAATCAAGCCTTTTGAAATAGGCTGTGCCAGAGTGGAGGTATATCAATAAACCTATTTATATACGTGTCAGGAGGATTGATGCATTTCATGGAGCTAGAGGACAGCCTGCTGGAAGTTTAGAGGGTGGTCTCCATGTGAATCTAGATGTCATTGGATAGAATTTTCCTTAGAAGTGTCTATGTGGTATTGATCTGTGGTGCAAACAGGTTCTAGATATAGAACCACATAAAATTACATTACACTCTTATCTTTTGTGCCAGCTAATGTATTAGGTTCTGCTAAACACAAAGACATGAAAATTAATGAAAATGGTAAACCGTTAATTTTAAATCAAATGTTTTATTACACAGTAATAGAGTGATGCTACTTTTTAATTTTTTTATGGCAAAATGCTTAAATAAAATAACTCAGGCTATGCCAACATTCAATTTGGCATAGAAACCTAATGGAAGAGTGTAGTCCACCCTCATAGATGGAAGAAAAGACTAAAAATTACCTTGGAAGGGTAAACATTCAGAGGAAAAGGCCTTCACCCATTATACCATGGAAGGCCTGCCAATGATAGCAGCATTGTAGGGAAATCAGCCATCCTCCAAATGGACTGGCCCCAACTTATTATGGTTTTAAAAATGAAAAAGAGTTTTGTTTCGAATTGGAAACAAACTGCAAAGCAGTCCAAATTCAAAAATGTAGAGCAATATATTCCATGTAACAGATCTCCAGTGCCACCCAGGCAGCAGCATTTTGCATTGGTTGTCTTTTCCAAATGTAATTCAAAAGCAGCCCTCGCTGTACTGATCCAACGTGAACATGGCCAAGATTTATACGCCAAATTAGGCTGGCTTCTGACAATTCAGGCTATCCTCACTTGGTTAAGCAGAGAGATTGAATGATGACATCTAGCGAGCTTCCTGACCAATGGGAATCTAAATCCAGATCTCAGGCTAATATCTTGAACACAAAGCAACACTAGCTTACCAGCCAAAGCTAGTATTATGGCCCCTGTTTGACACTTGACCAAGTTCAGGAGAATCATCAAATTGAAATATATAAAGAGGACTTGCAACCCCAAAATAGGAGAAGGACCCAGTTGCTGAGAAATGTCACCCTTTTATCTGGATTGCCCCAATCGTCCTTTCCTTCACTTCTTTAAGTGCCTCTTTCATTTTGCCTGCTGATGAGTTCTGTATAACTTGGAAGCTTGCATGCTTTTATGCTGATGGGATTTTGATTGATGGAATTATTTCCTTGTCTACTTTTGAAGACTTGCCTTTCAGAATCCTGGCTGTCCATTCCCCATGTTACTCAATAAGACAACATTTTATACTGTATATTACGTACTTAGTGGAAATTAACATGAACAAGAAGATGGAATTAGTTATTGTTTTGCTGAAAGGAAAAAGCACTCTGTGTGTGCTCTGGGACACTTTTTTAAAATTGTGGTTTTATCATTCCTCACTCAAATCCAACCCTTTTTGCTTTCAACTCCAAGAAGCCTAACTATTGCTGTGCTGCTTGCCTTCCTTCCCCTCTGCTTCTCTCCTCCACCACCTTAAGCTGCAGCACCAAGATTTAATGCACCTGGGACTGGTTATGGCTGGCTTAACTCCAGATTTTATTTCCCTGGCCTGAAAATGTCAGATTGCATCTTGAAGAGATGCCATCCCTCCCTTGCAGAAAGCATGCTGGAGGCGGCTTTCAAAACTTTCAGGCCTTCAGGTTTGCAGAATTGGGGCTTTTCTTACTCACTGGGCTACTGCATTCCTTTTCCATTTTCTTTGTGAAGTGTCTGCTTGTTAAAAGCTTTTGGGTTGCAAAATCTGTCTGACCAAAATATAAGTTACTGGAAAGCCTTCCCCAGCAGGACATGGTGAGATGGTTCACTCTTAAATGATGTTGTTAAAAACCACAAAGTGGTGGTCCCAAGAAGCTAACGTGTTTGCATCGAGGCTGTCTTTCATCAGCAACCTTTCCAGGCTTTGCAGAACATTTCCCCTTCTCCATTTCCATATTCCTTTCTGAAAATCCATAGTCAGAGCAAGGGATCCACTTGAATTACAAAGACAGCAATCAGTTTGTTATTGTAGATAATTTTATACATGTATCTTCCTCTTGTCATTCATGCCAATATTATTCAACAGAAAAGTTGCAGTTTAAAAAAAAAATCTAAAAACGATGATATGGTAAGGTAGAGTAAGCATTTCTGGTATGCAAGCATTTTAAGAGCATAAGTTCTTGCTGAGTCCTTCCTCCATTTTTCAAGAGATCAGAATCACATTCCACATCAAGAGCATTAACATCTGTGTATGTGCGAATGAGAAACCAAGATAGAACTCTGTGAACCAATCTTTCATCTTTTTTTCCTATAACATATTAATAAACCAAATCCTTTTAACAGCATCATTTCATATCAAGCACTGGAAAATCAAGCAATGCCATGCACATTTGGCTCAAAAGTAGTGTAACTAAAGGGAATTGATTAAATAACTCACATATAGGTTCCAGATAGATTTGAAACCTCACCAGTACTTTCATGTGTTTTTTCTCTCTCTTTTTCTGTAGCCATTGAAACACAAAGTACCAGCTCAGAAGAAATTGTACACAGTCCTCCTTCACCACCCCCACTGCCCCGAATCTACAAACCCTGCTTTGTGTGTCAGGATAAGTCATCCGGCTACCACTATGGTGTTAGTGCCTGTGAAGGATGCAAGGTGAGAGTCAAAATAGATGGAGGCATATCTACAGCAGGAAAGCTAAAGAGAATAAGGGTCACTCAAATATACAGGTTCCAAAGAAGAATTGTGGAATGCAGAATCCTAATGCAAGCACTGAGATTTAGAGGAAGTCACAAATGTTAGAACACAGTTTCTAGTATCAGCTATGACCCAGAAGGACCATTTTCTATTGTCTTTTCCAACTATTCCAGGGGGCTTAAAGAATGTTTGATGAAGTGTCCAATCATCATCTGGCAACTGTCACCATGGGCTTTGCCCATGTCATGTGACTTTAAGAATATGGAGGAGCAGAACTGTGTTTCTTACAGAGCTGGGAAGATTTGAGAGTAATGCCAAGCCCCAATCCCTCTACTTCTCTAGGAAATGCTGAGTTCTGTGCTTTGTTGGCTCTGAGGATACAACCCCCATTATGTATAACCCCATTATGCTTGATTGGTTGGGGCTGATTGGAATTGTAATAGAGGCTACCAGTTATTTACTTCTTCTTTGTTCCATTCATGATATGTTATCTATTATTTTTAAATGTACTCCTCAGTCCAGTATGTAAAAAAGACCAACTGCTGTAACATTACCTGTTCAGGCACATGCTCCCACTTGCACTAGGCCATCACTATGACTTTGTGAGTTAAGCTGTCAGAGATCAAACTGGGGAGGAAGACATGGCCCAATCAGCTGATCTTTCCCTCCAGCTCATTAACAGAGAACTCTATATGCCTCTGACACAAAAGAAAGGGTTTTCTTCCTCTCCACCCCAAGTCCCTTAATCTCATTAAGGGATTCATTCCCCTGGGTTCCTGAGCAGCAGTCTGGCTGCTTCTGTGTTTACCATCTCCTCCTCCTTCCCTTTCCATATCAATTGACTTCTGCTTTAAGTGCGCCAGTCAGGTGCATCAAGAGTCCCCTTTTTGTTAAAAATGAAAGCTATTTCTCTACTACTTTTTGGTTTCAAAAGCAGATTAAAATTGTAAGCTTACTTTTAGAAATTGGTTTTGGATGATTTGTACATGTGTGGGCTTTTGGTTTCAAAGAGAAGGCATTATTAAATTAATTTTAATTAAATAAATTTAAATAAATTTATTAAATAATTTTAAAATAATAACGATATAATTTTTCTTCTTCCCTTCTCTATTAGTTTTTCCTTGCTAAAAACTTTAATTTCTTGCATTGTTCTGAGTATGAAATCTGTGTTTCCCAAGTTAGGTGGGTTGTTTTTGCAGGTAACATACAGTCCAAATATAGGAAGCCCAATTTTCATACAGTTAGAGATCCATTTTTGTCTAGTGCGGGTGTTGGCAACCCACGGCTCCGGAGCTGCATGCGGCTCTTTGGGCCCTCTGCTGTGGCTCCCTGTCAGGTGATCCCACCACTGGCTGGCCCCGCCCCTCACCCTCCCCTCCCAGTCACTCCTCGCCTGGCCTGAGAAGGTAAGAGCGATGGCAGGGGATGGAGAAGCGGCCGGGGCTGATTCGCCATCGCCTCATCTCGCTGCGCTTCTTCCAGCCCTTGTTGGTGCTGGGCATGCCTCAGTCGCTTGGGGAGACGCACAACCTGCTCTCCACCCTGAGACATGGCCGACCCAGCCATGCCGGCCTCGCTAACATGAGGGCTGGTGGGTTGGGAATGTCATCCGTGAGGAGGGGCTGACGGAAAGAGGGATGGGCCCGTAGCACCCACCCGCGGCTTTAAAACTTGCATGGGGGACTTTCACCGCCCGGAGGACACTTTTCAATTAAAGCCGCCGACGGTACCACTCTGCTGGAGGAGTAAAGAAGCTCAGGGCAGCGGGAAAAGGGGGCTTACCCCGCTGAACCTCACACACAAATCCTGGGGGTCAGGCTCAGAGAAAGCCGGAGCACCCCTGCCAAAGACACTTGCTTGTCAGCCGGTCAACCCGCCCGCCCCGCGGACCTTTGCTGTGCTTTGGCCAAGCCCTGCCTCTCACTTGAGGGTCTCCCAGCTAGTGCGCATCCTCCTGGCCTCACCACAGCCAACCAGGGGGTCGTGAGAGGAGAGGGAGGGGAAGGAGGAGGGTTGCCCGAAGGGAAGCCTGCACTGCAGCTTGCGCTCGTTCTTCAGCCAGCCCAGATTTCCAAAAAGTTGCCAAGAAGAAAGAAAAGGAGTAGCAAAGAGCCCCAAGGAGAGCTCGTTGGGTTGGCCCAGCCTCGGCTTTCTGAGAGAAAGAGAGAGAGGGAGGGAGGGAGGGAGGGAGGGAGGGGAGATAGAGAGGGAGAGGGGAAGAGAGAGAGACATAGAGAGATACAGAGAGGGAGGGGGGGAGAGATAGATAGAGAAAACTCAGGGTGAATTTTCAACAGTATGCTGACGACACCCAGCTGTACATTTCCACCCCGTCTCAATTCAGGGAGGCAGTGGATATAATGTGCCGATGCCTGGACGATGTCAGGATCTGGATGGGGAGGAACAGGCTCAAGCTTAACTCCGACATGACTGAGCTCTGGATATTGCCCCCTAAGGACTATGTCGACTGTCGCTCCTTGATTCTTGGGGGAGAAAAACTAACTCCCTTGGAACGGGTTTGCAATTTGGGAGTTCTCCTAGATCCACAGCTAAAATTAGACCAACATCTTACAGCTGTGGCTAGGGGAGCCTTTGCACAGGTTCGCCTGGTGCACCAATTGCGACCGTACTTGGAGAAGGAGGCTCTACTCACAGTCACTCAGGCCCTTGTCACCTCTCGATTGGACTACTGTAATGCGCTCTACATGGGGCTACCCTTGAAAAGTATCCGGAGACTTCAACTGGTGCAAAATGCGGCTGCGCATGCTGTGGTGGGTGTCTCAAGATACACCCACGTAACACCCATACTCTGCCAGCTGCACTGGTTGCCCATTGGTCTCCTACCTACCTCATACCTACCTCCTCCTATCCTACCTCATACTTCCCTTTGACCGGTCAGATCCAACAGAGTGGGTCTCCCCCAGGTCCCGTCAACCAAACAATGCCGGCTGGCGGGGCCTAGGGGGAGGGCCTTCTCTGTGGGGGCCCCTGCTCTCTGGAACCAACTACCCCCAGAGATCCAAATTATCCCCACCTTGCTGGCCTTCCGAAAAGCCATCAAGACATGGCTTTTCCTGCAGGCGGGGTACTGAAACAATTTTACATCCTATTTTACACCATGTATGTATGGTTTTATATGTTTTTTTATAATTCTTTTTCATACTGCTTTTAAATTTTATATTGTTTAGTTGTTCTTCAAATGTTGTACGCCGCCCTGAGTCCTCAGGGAGTAGGGCGGCATATAAGAGCACTAAATAAATAAATAAATAAATAAATAAATAAATAAATAAATAAATAAATAAATAAATAAATAAATAAATAAATAAATAAATAAATAAATAAATAAATAAATAAATAAATAAATGAACAAACAAATAAATAAATAAACAAACAAACAAACAAATAAAATAAATAAATAAATAAATAAAATAAATAAATAAATACAGAGGAAGAGAGGGGGAGAGAGATATACAGAGAGAAGGGGGAGAAAGATACAGAGGGGGGGGAGGGGGGGAGAGATACAGAGAGAGGGGGGAGGGGGAAGAGAGAGATGGGGAGAGAGAGATATAGAGAGAGGGGAGAGAGAGATACAGAGAGAGGGGGGAGGGAGAGAGAGGTCAAAAGGGTTTTGTGGTTCCCTGTGTTCTCTGCCCTAATGACTGGCTGGGTAGACGTAGCTAGGGAGGTGTTGTGTGACTGGGTGGGAGTGAGTGACGTTGAGTTGGCCACGCCCACCCAGGTTTTGTGGCTCCCCGTGTTTTCTTTTCTGTGGGAAATGGGTCCAAATTGCTCTTTGAGTGTTTAAGGTTGCAGATCCCGGGTCTAGTGGCTAAGGCATCACGTTATAACTAGATCATTAGTTGTAGTCCCACGGGTGAACCACTTCTGATATGTATGTATATATGTATGTATGTTTGTATGGAGAGGGGAGAGGGAGGAGGGAGGGAGGGAGGGAGGGAGGAGAGAGAGAGAGAGAGAGAGAGAGAGAGAGAGAGAGAGAGAGAGAGAGAGAGAGAGAGAGAGAGAGAGAGAGAGAGATTTAATGGACTGGTAGGGCAATGGAGCATTTATTAGAGCTATAATACTGTAAGTGGCAAATGGCCTTTTATGCATACATATTCTGTATTTAAAATGTGCTTAAAAATCATGAAGATTTACCAGGCTTATTCATTGGGGGTGAAGTTGTTACTGACTAAACTGCAGTTTTTCTCCACTGAACTGAGGATTGAGGATTAACAGCATTCCTTTTTAAATTCCACGATTTTTTGGAAGACAGAACAGAAGACTAAATTGATTCTCAGCACATCATATGTAAGAAGATTTTAGTCTGTAAGAAGATAGTCTGTGTGAGAGAGAGAAAATCTTACATAATATGCACACTCAGCCATTACTATCTTTCTAAATTATCTCTCTATAAATTTAATTCCAGTTAATTCTGTAACAGATATAATGGGTCAGGAGCTATGACTATTATTGAGGTAGGAGAATTAGGCATGTCTGCTACTGATTTTTTAGTATTTATTTTCATCTGCAATATGAGATAAAAGTATTGACCTATTTTATACGGCTATTATAAGGATTATTGAGAAAAATATATGTCCTGTACTATTTGGACAATGAAAAAGCTATAGACACAGCATGTAATCTGAGGTCATATAACTTTGCCATCTTGTTGAATCTGAGCAGGTTTTGGATGACAGATAATACAAGGACCTCATATTATTTGCATTGTATTTGTATTCATGGTGGTTTTTTCACGAATGAAAGCAAATATACAGGGTTTTTTTGTTTTGTTTTTATCCTGGCTGCTTATTGACTGTTTATTATTCCTGCTAGCCACCTAGGGTCAGTTTGAGATGGGAGACCACAAAAATTGAATGAATGAATTGACAAATATTCTGCTGTCCTGAACACATTGATGAACATGATAGATAATTCAATGTGCTTTATTGATTTCTGAGCCCATTTTAATACCTAAGATATACCCAGTTTTTTAAATGGTTGAATTGTATCATTTTTAATAATTCTAGTAGCAAATGACATGATAATTGTCTAAAGCCTAGCACAAACGTTATGGTTAATTCTGAATTGGAGACATTGTGATTTTTTTTTAATGCTATACCTGCTCTCAAGGAGCAAAGTGAAGAAGCCAAGCCATATGTTTTCACACTATAGGAAAGAGAGAGTTGACTTGCTCATGCCATTTTTTTTCTTCTCTGAACCCTACAGGGCTTTTTCCGTCGTAGTATCCAGAAGAACATGGTATATACCTGTCACCGGGACAAGAACTGTATCATCAACAAAGTGACCCGGAACCGCTGTCAGTACTGCCGCCTACAGAAGTGCTTTGAAGTTGGCATGTCCAAAGAATGTGAGTGGATGGTGAAGAAAAGAAAAAGGGGGTGGCCAAATTGTTGACCATTAATTAATATTTTGTTATAATAGCAAATTTCAAATATCCATCCACATGAAGACCCAGACTTAAATCTCAGTTATCCATTGAAAATTAGAAGCTAGTTTGCTAAGGCATTTTCAAATTATAATTCAAATCAGTGATTTGATTTGAATTATAATTTGCCTGTGAATTATATAATTATATATAATTATAATTTGCCTGTCAATGATTACTTCAGCTTCAACCGCAACCATACACGAGCACATAATAAATTCAAACTTAATGTAAACCGCTCCAAACTCTACTGCAGAAAATACGACTTCAGCAACAGAGTGATCAATGCCTGGAATGCACTACCTCACTCTGTGGTTTTTCCCCAAACCCTCAAAACTTTAACCTTAGACAGTCTACAGTGGACCTCTCCCCATTTCTAAGAGGTCTGTAAGGGGCGTGCATAAGCGCACCACTGTGCCTACCGTCCCTGTCCTACTGTCCTATTGTCTTCTTTTATCCATACTTTTTACTTATATGTTTATACAAACAACTACTATCCTGTACATGTTTGACAAATAAATAAATAAAAAATAAAAAAAATGCTGTATAAAATCCCCAGCCATATAGAATTCTGAAGGCAAGAATTTCAATGGTCCTAGAAGGACAGAAGGAAAAGAACTGACATAAAGGGAGAAGTTGAAGTGGGTTAGAAAACAAAGATGAGACCATTGCTGATTCTGTCATATAGAGAGAACAAAAATTAAGATGAGAGAGGCAGGTCATCTAACTGTACGAAAAAACAGATTTCTTGTTATCATTTATTATGGAAATAATGATTATTCAATTTGCAGTCTTACAACAAAAATTAATCCCATCTGATGTTATCTGGAGGAACTAGACTCTAATTCCCATAATTCCCAACTAGCAATTCCACATTAAGGGAATGGTCCCAATAAAACCAGAGAGCATCAGCTAGGAAAAAAACTGATTTGCTGGTTCTAATTTTTTTTACACAAAATGGTATGTTAGGTGGGAGAAATGGATGACTCTTTTCTCCTGTGACTGGTTCTTGACTGAGCTACTCTTCAGAAAGTTGGCATTAGCATATTTTGTCAAATAGCATTCTCTTTCCATCTAAAAGAAAAAGAAACCTGGGAATTTTTCTAGTTTTCTCCCAAAGGCCTGGTGCAGGGGGCTTACCCCTCTGCTTTGTTCTAATTTTGAGGGTGTTTCCCCGGCAACCATGATTGATGATGTCAGAGATAAATGACGCAGACAGGACCCTCCTGGCGTCTGCAGTGCTTAGTTGTCATGGCTCCCGACTGTAAAGGGCGGGGGACAGAACCCCAGTTTGCAAGGGTTGGGCTGATAAATCCATGGAATGAAAAGAAATGTCTCAAATGTGTAGAGAATCAATGGTTAATTTGGGGCATCCCAAATCCTATTGTTTCTTTTTCCCTGTTCATTCAAAAGTGAGGAGAAGAGGATGATGGAAAAAGGGGCAGACTGTATTCTTTGTGACTTTATGTTCTCTTTGGCTTGCTAACAATATGGAATCCAGGAGTGTGACTGTATATTTCCAAGAACTAGGTCTGTCTGCCACAGAGGGTAGAAAAAGTAGGGATGAAAAGTTTGGTTTGGTTTGGTTCCCCAGATTTTAACAAATAGCACATGCTACCTGCTGATGAAGCGTGTGGCAATAGGGAGACTAAGGATTCTATTATAACCAATGACTTTCTGAGGTCTCAGTGAGAAAATGGAAACATCCATCTTGGATAGAGAGCTCCACCTTTTTGCTAGGCATTGTGGGGAGAAGGGAGAAATTTCTGGTAGGCAAAAATAAAAATAAAAATACAGAGTGGTAGAGAAAGGCCAGGAATCGCAAATGTAGACCTCTTTAACCGAGACTGCTTTCAAGATGTGTGCGTGTGCACACACATACACACATCCCACAATGTGCTTTTGAATCCCTCCCTTACTCATTTCTTTTGGTGTTCTTCACTTTTCCTCGTGCCAGCTGCTTTTTCTTACCCCACAACCTCTATGTGATGATGGATGCACCATCCCCCCCCTCCTAACTGGGTGTCTGGTCTGTGCTTTATTGAATTTGCCAGGCAGACATGACTGATTTCCGAATTATCCCCCCCCCCTCCTCCCATCAGGCAGGACGGTGATATGTACCAGCCTACCCCAAGCAGAAGACACATCTGGCATTCCCTCACCACTTGTATTAATTTAAAGGAAGATTCTTTTTCCTAGAAAATAAAAGTCAAGAAACCTTGCAGTTTGAAAAGGATTGTTTTGCTTCCTCCACCAGGATATTCTCATATGGATTCTTTATAAAAAAAATACACCACACAGAAAATGACAACAACAAACAAGGCTTTGTAATGCTTCCATAAATCCAGCATGAAAAAAAGCAGTGCCTCAAATCTGATACACTGCTTATTGCTTTTTGCAGCCAACATTATTTAGTTTTATTTTCTGTAGATTAATTTCCATTATTTTAGGAGCTGTTGTCTGAATTTCCTTTGTCTATTGGAACTTGAAGCTTCACTTATTTTAAAGTTTCTAGTAGGTTATTTGTTTTAAGTTGAAAGTCTGGAATAACATATCTAATTAATAATTAGTCAAGCAAAGTAAAATTCTGTTAATTTAGATTAGTTCATTCTTAAACAACTCACACTGAAAATGATCTAAGAATGTTCTTGTTAGGTTAGTGAACAAGTAGTAGGTAGTTAGTAAAGTGTGTAAAATGGCAGGCTGAAATAGGTCTTAGGAAGCATTAATAGAGAGAAAGAAAAAGATGAGGTATGAAAATTTCTGAGTAGACCATAACAGACAAAGGCAGAGATCATGAGAGCAGGCCAGCTTAGCTTGGAGGGTTGTTCATCCATTTTTTTCTAATTAAAATAATCGCTTTCATTCAAACATTTTTTCTTTCTTTCTTTCTTTCTTTCTTTCTTTCATTCTTTCTTTCTTTCTTTCTTTCTTTCTTTCTTTCTTTTTTTCTTTCTTCCTTTCTTCCTTTCTTCCTTTCTTCCTTTCCTCCCTCCCTCCCTCTCTCCCTCCTTTTCTCTCTCTCTCTCTCTCTCTTTCTTTCTTTCTTTCTTTTTCTTTTTCTTTCTTTCTTCCTTTCCTCCCTCCCTCTCTCCCTCTCTCCCTTCTTCTCTTTCTCTCTCTCTCTCCCCCTCCTTCTCTCTCCCCCTCCTTCTCTCTCTCTCTCTCTCTCTCTCTCTCCCTCCCTCCCTCCCTCCCTCCCTCTCTTTCTTGACCTACTTTGCTGCTGAATTATCAGGTAACTATAATGGACTGGAAGTAATAATTTCTTTCTGATAGAAAAAAACTTTGTTTTGATCATTGACCCAAAAAAGAACGTTCAATAAAATGAATAACTTCCCCCAGAACAAGAACTGTTAGCAGCTATTTGTGGGCGAAGCTTACTCATAATATAGCAATATCTTCCTTTTTTTAGAGAGATAAATTTATTGTGATCGTTTAACAGATAAAAGTTATCAGGGTTCCCCATACATTTAAATAAGAGGGGTAATCAATTAGTGGTGAATGTCCCTGTAGAACTGACAATACAGAAGAAAGGAACTGTAATTTCTATGGTACCCATATCACAGGGGTAGTATTGGGTTCCATATGGGATTTTTCTAGATTTCCCTTCTAGGACAGCTGTGGGGAGAGCATTCAATCAAACAAAAGGGCTCGTGGGTTTGTATAAATTGTTAGAAATACTTCCTCAGTCCTTTAGTTACTGTGTGCTTTGATTGCTGTAATATCTGGGGAAGACCTTAGAAGAAGTATTGACAGCTGCTGCTTTTAATCTTGAGTGCTGAGTTGTGCCTCCTGGTATGCACAATGGATAGCTAACTCATATTCTGGCCAACTGTATTGGGTTTTGAACTGCTTCTAGGCTGAATTCTGGAACCTGTATACTTTGGAAAGACCACCTTCCATTTATTCCTCCTGGGTCCCTTTGATCTTCTCTGGAAAATGGGATTATTAATTGTGATGAGAAGCATAAGGTATCATGTAATACTTACATTCTGGAATACCTTTATCTACTGAATGCCGATTTGGCATTTCAATGGCTTCTTAAAATTTCAGCTTTCATTAGAATGCTTTTAATGATGTTTGCTGACTTTTATGTTAATAGTTTGAAGGCACATTTAGATTGTTATTAAATTTATATATTTTAGTTCTTGTTTTATTTTCTTATGATCAATGTGATAATTGTTATTCAAGTTCTGCTTTGGCAATTTGGAATTGAATAAGGAATCAGAATAATTCAAAAATGTTGTGGGAATAAGGAATCTTTCAGAACTGGATAAGATTACATTTGAGATTTCTTTTTTATTGCCTCAGCTTTAGATTGAGCATATTTATGCACATGCATACATAGGTATCATAAAATTTGTTTTCTCCACTTCTGCTATGGCATTAAAAGTTATAACAAAAGGCACAAGTTATTGACTTACAAATATGATACTTTAGTGGATTGGATGGATAGTTTGTTTATATTCTTAGTTTGGAATAATATTCAACAAATATTTTTACTTCCCATTTAACATGATGTTGCACTATTGTAACTGGTGTTTAATGTTATTACTTGGAGCACATCATAGCAGTGTGTATTGGTTTGGAGCTAAGAAGAACTGTTGTTAGTAGTTAGGAGGCATTTAAGTAATCTACAAGATGTGAAGAAAGCAGTCTTTTACTGTTTTTGATGACTGCAGCCCTCTTAACACTGATCCTTAAGTTCTTGGGAACCAACAGTCCTAGGGAAAATCAGCTGCGTGATAGAGATATCTGCTTTAGTCTTGTATTTTCAAGTCTGATTCTTTCTTGCAGAGAAGATGGTGATTTTAAAAAAATCCATTAGTTTTTCTCTCTGGCTGAAATTTCTTCTGTTGTATAAATATATTCCATCCTGGGATATATTTTTTTTGTTAAGTATTTTTTGTTCTATCCTTCCTTTACTAAACTTGCTTCTACCCAATATGGAAAATTATTTCAAATTTTCTAGTTAACTAGTATTCAGATTCTAGGAATGCACAATTGGCCTGGGACTTTTCTTTCTTTCAACATCCCCTTTTAAATGCATATTTTAAATCTCCATTTCAGCACCTTCTTGCAAATGCCACATAGCTTCTTTTGTCCTCTGACCCCTGCTGCTTTCTATCAAGCATTCCCATTTAGTTCTTCTTCTTCCTAACTCAGCAACTTTGTTGTTGTTCTTCCTTCGCTTTGCCTTCTCTCTGTACTCTTTCAGGAATATGGTTTCTTTTTCTTTTTTAGTCAATGTTTAAATATTCCCAACTATCTGGATAGTATCTTGAATTCTGTTGAATCTTATCTACTGCCAATTTGCTTTGACCATTAGTAGGTCAGATTCTTGTAGAAAGCTTAAGCATACAATAAATTATATATTCATTTGAATTGCCTGAGTTTCCTGGTTTGCTGTGCTTGACACCTGACTTGGTGTTGAGTAGATTACAACCTCCATAATTTCCAACCAATATCACCAGTATTGTTGAGAAAAAAAGTTTTTATTCCATCTGGAGAGAACCAGGTTGGGAAATGCAACCCTTTCTTTTAGCATCTCTTTATTTTTGATGCTTAAATTAAATCAGCTACATGTTGGATATTAGCCATTAGTAAAAATTACTAATTTTTGAGGATCATTGACTATGTAATTAAAATGAAGGTGGGGAGGTGGGATGAGATCCCCAAATAATCAGCAACCAAAAACATATTTTTTGAAAAGGAAAAATAAAATTGTATCAACCGTACTGCTACCATTTTCAGAAAGGCAGGACACGGCTTCCTTCCAAATCACCTAACCCAGGGGTAGGCAAAGTTGGCTCTTCTATGACTCGTGGACTTCAACTCCCAGACTTTCTGAGCCAATCATGCTAGCTCAGGAATTCTGGGAGTTGAAGTCCATGAGTCATAGAAGAGCCAACTTTGCCTACCCCTGACCTAACCAGTTCTTGCTAGTGCCACTAACTCTGTTTTCAGAATTGATTATCTAATTCCAGAAATCCCTATTGTATGTTAATTAACTATATCATCATCATCAGAGCCGTGATGGTGCAGTGGTTAGAATGCAGTATTGCAGGCTAATTCTGCCGATTGCCAGCAATTTGGCAGTTCGAATGTCACCAGGCTCAAGGTTAACTCAGCCTTCCTTCCTTCCAAGGTCAGTAAAATGAGAACTCAGGTTGTTGAGGGCAATATGCTGACTCTGTAAACCGCTTAGAGAGGGTTGTAAAGCACTGCGAAGTGGTGTATAAGTCTAAGTGTTATTGCTGTTGCTATCATTTTTATAAATCTGCATGAGGAATGGATTAACTGCTCATTGAAGCTTCTGATTGTTTTTTGTCCCTTTGCTTTCTTTTGCAGCTGTCCGGAATGATAGGAACAAGAAGAAAAAAGATGTTCCAAAGCAGGAATGTTCAGAGAGCTACATCATTACACCTGAGGTGGAGGATCTCATCGAGAAAGTGCGCAAGGCTCACCAGGAGACCTTCCCTGCCCTCTGCCAGTTGGGCAAATACACCACCGTGAGTGACAGCCAAAATAAGGGCCAAAGAAGCCTGGGTGGGAAAGTTCAATAGGACAACTTTTCCCAAACTCCAGATGAATTGGCATCTTGACACCTGTCACTCAAGCCTTTGCAGTCCATTAGAGAAATTTGTAAAATAATAGGTGATTCAGAATTAAAGTCTTAGATCCATGATGACGAACTATGGCATCCGTGCCAGAGCTGGCACACAGAGCCCTCTCTGTGGGCACGTGTGCCATGGCTGCTCTCTTCCGTGTTCCGGTGCTCTGGCACACATGCATGTGTGCACGCACGCACGCACATGCGTGCGCGCACACGCACGCACTCCAGTTTTGGCACTTGGTGCCGAAAAGGTTAGCCATCACTGTCTTAGACGTTTTGAACAGAGATATAAATAGTCCTCTATTTTGTTAATGAAATTTTATGCTACTGTTTAGACTAAATGGTCTATTTAGCTTTCTTGGCTTTCATCAGGCAATTTTCTACATTTTTAAAAAACCATTTCTTTAGCAATAAAGATGAAAAATCACCTTGTCCAGTCATTTGGTTGTATAGAATCTACTAAAGATGGCATTCAATGTATGTTTTTTGAAAGTAAGAGCAGAGGTCATCATTTCTGTTGGTAGAATTGACTTAACTATTCCCATATAAACTTAATTTATTTGATATGTAAGAATTAGTTATGTTATAGCCAGAAGAAGACTACAGGAAACTTTGGACAATTTTCAAGGGAGAACGGGCAGTTCAGAATTGATTGATTGATTGATTACTCATGGAATAAAGCTGTTTATTCCATGAGTAGACAAAATATCTGGACCACCAGAAATGACCTGGGAAACTTTTTTAAAAAAACTTCCACTTCAATAGATCATGTTAAGCCCTGATTTATTATAGACATAGGTCATTGAATAAATTCAAGTCAATTTTTTTTACATAAGAAGTATAATTGTGGCTTGTTTAGCCAATTCCTTGTCTGCTTTTTCTCCTTTTTAACTGTTTTTGTCCTGCACTGGCATGGTTGCAAAATAAACTCAGGAAACCATGTAAAGAAAATATTGCCTTTCTCACATCACACAAAGAATTATAACCCATAAGCTAATTTGTAGTATCAAATTCTGGATTCAAGCATACGGTTTACTGCTGTAAAACAAATGCAGCCATTCTTGTTTTGTCAAATGCAATGCCTTTTCTCTTCCCCTGTCTCCAATAGAACAACAGTTCAGATCAGCGGATATCTCTTGACATTGATCTGTGGGACAAATTCAGTGAATTGTCCACCAAGTGCATCATCAAGACAGTTGAATTTGCCAAGCAGTTGCCAGGCTTCACCACACTCACAATTGCTGACCAGATCACACTCCTCAAAGCGGCCTGCCTCGATATCTTGGTAAGTAGATGAGTCCTTTTCTTTTTCATACAAAGCTCAGCAATTTTTTAAAAATGCGGAAATATATACAATTATGGAGCAGTAGGAATTAATTAGCACTCAAGCCATACTTTCACAGGATCAGCCCAAGGCTAAAGAAGAATGTTACAGTGGTACCCTATCGCCATTTCTTACATACATAATCATTATTTGGAGAACCAATTTGGTCTAGTGGGCAAGGCACCAGATTAGGAATCAGGACATTGAGTTATAGCCCGCCTTAGGCATGAAAGCTGGCTGGGTAAGCTTTGGGCCAGTCACTCTTCTAATAACCAATGGATCAATTCTTGGTTGATAAAAAAAAGCAGACCCTGCACTTGTGAGAAAACTCTAGGAAGAAACAAAAAGTGCTGTTCATCATACTTATGGTGATAAACTAGTTTAGGATCTCAGGACAGGTGTTGGGTCATATGTAACAATATTCAGCAGAACAGAGTGGCCAGGATGCTAAGAGGACAGTTTGAAAGGTAGCTATTGTGTCTTCCCAGATATCTGCCACCTGAAACAGATGACGTACTGTGTCTAACAATAGTACAAGTCCTGCAGCTGAATTTTGCAGTAATATATTACACAATTATAATATGTGATCAATGTTACAGGTAGAACATAGAAATGATGGGGAACAACTGTGGAACATACCTCTAACATACTTTCCATCACAGATCCTTCGGATATGCACACGCTACACACCAGAGCAGGACACCATGACCTTTTCTGATGGCCTGACCCTCAACCGCACTCAGATGCATAATGCAGGCTTTGGACCCCTCACAGACCTGGTCTTTGCCTTTGCCAACCAGCTGCTGCCACTTGAGATGGATGATGCTGAAACCGGACTCCTCAGCGCCATCTGCCTCATATGCGGAGGTGAGTGCCATTATTGGGCCAATAAATAATAAATAGGATCAAGATTAAGTTTTGGACATTTGCATATTTTCAGGGCTTGCCTATGGAATGCACAGAGGCATTGACCCTTACCTGCCAAAGGCAGAGAGCAAGCTACCCATGCTGTGCATGTACGTATGCAGCCAGGTATCTTGATTTCAGATAGCTAAGAAAAATGTACATTGCATAGCACTCTGATGACAAGTGTCGTAATACCTGCTCGGACCTACTGTTTCTATGTGTAGCGGCTCCCAAGTAAACATGAAAACTCTGTAAACTCCAACCACTGTCACAACTGACCCAAAACTAATTTTAGGTAATTCCTAATAATATTAATATTCAGTTTTATTCCTTTTTCTTGCTTTTGTGCCTGGAAATATTTTCTTTAGAATCCTCTTCCACCATGGCACTCGCTATAAAATGCATGCAGTGGCATTTATATCTACATTCTAGGCTTCTTAATCTGTTGTCTCTACATTCGTGTTTCTTGTTTTCATGCTGTCTGGAGAATTCTGGGAGTTGAAGATCACACTTCTTAAAGTTGCTGAGGTTGAGAAACCCAGGCTTACATGATGTTACACATGTATTGCCTACTGTACTTTGAAATAATAATAATAATAATAATAATAATAATAATAATAATAATAATAATAATAATAATAATAATAATAATAATAATAATAATAATAATAACAACAACAACAACAGAGCTGGAAGGGACCTTGGAGGTCTTCTAGTCCAACCCCCTGCTTGGCAGGAAACCCTACACCACTTCAGACAAATGGTTATCCAACATCTTCTTAAAAACTTTCAGTGTTGGAGCATTCACAACTTCTGGAGGCAAGCTGTTCCACTGATTAATTGTCCTAACTGTCAGGAAATTTCTCCTCAGTTCTAAGTTACTTCTCTCCTTGATTAGTTTCCACCCATTGCTTCTTGTTCTACCCTCAGGTGCTTTGGAGAATAGTTTGACTCCCTCTTCTTTGTGGCAACCCCTGAGATATTGGAACACTGCTATCATGTCTCCCCTAGTCCTTCTTTTCATTAAACTAGACATACCCAGTTCCTGCAACTGTTCTTCATATGTTTTAGCCTCCAGTCCCCTAATCATCTTTGTTGCTCTTCTCTGCACTCTTTCTAGAGTCTCCACATCCTTTTTACATCGAAAGGAGTACATGAAAGGAGTAGTCCAACAGTAAGGAGTACATAAATTACAGATGAATGAGATATCCATTCTGTATGCTGAACAGCCAAGTTCAGTGGTACCTTATTACTCAATTGCTTTGAAACTCATTGAATTTGGTACTCAATGCATTTTGACATGAAAATCCTGGTTCTCATTGCTTGTTTGGTACTCAGTATATAAGCTAGAACTTGTCATTGTCAGCTGCCTTGTGGCTCACTACATTATTTCTTATGAGAAAAGTTTGTTTGGTACTGATCATTGTTGGCACTCATCACGCCTCCCAGAGCCAGTTAATGATGAGTACCAGTGTAGCTAGTTTTCATTGGTACAGAATGTTTGTGAGCTTTCACATTTTGAAGTAAGGGATTTCATTATTCCTGCATTATAAAATCTTTGCTGCTTAAAAACAAAACGAATTTTCAGCCATATAAGCCTCTCTCCCCAACCTTCACAGATACACCTGCATTCCAAAATGAGTTTTACCATCTCTTTGAAGTTTATTTTGATCGATTGATTGATTAATTAATTAATTAATTCAAGTTTGCAATTGTTTCTTTCAATGCAGACCTTCAATCAAAATAATGCATGGGAAGGAAAAATGACATTTTTTTTAAAAAAAGTAATAAATAGTTAAATGTCAGAGCAATATATACTGACCTTTTTAGAAAGAAAAAAATCAATCAGCAAAATTAATAAAGGCAAATAACAATAGTAGAAACAAAGCACTAAGAAGATAACAAAACAAATGACAAAAAGTGTGCATATATGATTTATTATTTAAATTTATTATGGTCATCCAACTCCAATATACTCTAGGCATACACTTCATATTAGAACATAGGTAAACATAGAAGCATAGGGCTGGAAGAAGGGACCTTGGAGGTCTTTGAGTCCAACCCCACTTAAGCAGGACATCCTATACCATTTCAAACAAATGGTTATCCAATCTCTTCTTTAAAACTTCCAGTGTGGGAGCATTTACAACTTCTGGAGGCAAATTGTTCCACTGATTAATTGTTCTAACTGTCAGGAAATTTCTCCTTAGTTCTAGGTTGCTTCTCTCCTTGATTAGTTTCCACCCATTGCTTCTAGTCCTGCCTTCAGGTGCTTTGGAGAATAGCTTGACTTCCTCTTCTTTGTGGCAACACCTGAGATATTGGAACACTGCTATCAGGTCACCTCTAGTCCTTCTTTTCATCAAACCCTTCTTTTCATCAAAAAATTATCTTCTTGCCTTATTTGATATCTCTATTCAACACTTCAAGAACCAAAATAATCAACAAAGGGGACAAAAGGCAATCTTGCCCTGTCCCCTTCTGGAGATCATATGGTTTATTGCAGTGATGGCGAACCTATGGCACACGTGCCACAGGTGGCACGCGGAGCCATATCTGCCGGCACGCGAGCCATTGCCTAGCTTAGCTCCAGCGCGCATGTGCGTGCCGGCCAGCTGATTTTTGGCTCACACGGAGGCTCTGGGAGGGCGTTTTCGGCTTCCGGAGGGCCTCCGGGGGGACAGGGGAGGGCATTTTTGCCCTCCCCAGGCTCCAGGAAAGCCTCTGGAGCCTGGGGAGGGCGAAAAATGGGCCCACCGGGCCCATCAGAAGTTGGGAAATGGGCCATTTCCGGCCTCCAGAGGGCCTCCGGGGGGTGGGGGAGGCATTGAATTATGGGTGTGGGCACTCACACATGTGCAATAGCACGCGCGCATGCACTTTCGGCACCCGAGGAAAAAAAGGTTCGCCATCACTGGTTTAGTGAAATCATAATTGATTAACCATAATTGGAGCCTTCTGAGGCACATGTATCAACTTGAATCCTTGAATAAAGTTATCCTCTAACTTCATATCTTCCAGAATTTTAATTTTAAAAAAGGCCAGTTCAAATTATTAAAAGTTTTCTCTTCATCCAGATTAATGTGGCTTGTTTTATGTTATGTTGCAATATTCTTACATCCAATACAGTTCTCATATTATCTTTTAATTGTCTTTTAGATTAAAAAATCCACATTGAATAAAGTGAATAAAATCTTGTAAAACATTTTAAATCTGTAGGCTAAAATTGATGTGAATAGTTTATAATTATTCAATAAGGAAACTGGTCTGTAATTCTTAGTAGAGGTTAAGTCTTGTCCTTCCTTTGGTAACAATATTGGTCTCTTTCCAGGATTCTAGAATTGCATCTCCCTGTAAAATAGATATCTTTCTCTTTTAAGGGTTTATTAACTCCAAACAACCACAATTTTCTCAGTCTCTTCCTTTTTCAAGATCCATTTTTCCTTGTTTTGTTATTTCATCCTCATTCATTCTCTTGTAGTCTCTTGACTACACCATGCTTTTTTTTTCATACTGTTCATTTTGCTTCAATATTCAATCCAGCACTGATTAATTACCGCACCCTTTTAAAATAACTAATTTCCATTGTATTCAATTTACTTTAATGTTCTTCTGACATATCCAACTCTTGCTTCCATGTAACAATGTGAGGAGAAGCAGTTTGATATTGTCATGCACTGGAGCATAATTTGTAGCTGTCACCAGCCTATGGATTCCTGCTTTCCTGCACACCAGTTTGCTTTTTCTGACATATATTTTAGTCCTTTTATTTATAAATTGCCTACAGCTTCACTTCTCTACATGTATTCATCAACTCCACAAGATTAATCAGCTCTGCTCCACAAGATCAAACCACATTCGGTCATATCTATTACAACCTTCTCCTTTATTATACATCTGTTTTTCTTTCTTTCATTTTATTTTTTTAGTTTATGGTATTTGCTACTCTTACATTCCAAGTCACGATTTCCATATGACATTCAATTATCAATCTTTATTACAATCATGGATTATTAACATGAGAAGGATGGAATACAATAATCATGTTAAAAGTTAAAATATATAAAATATACCTGTTAGTTAAGGGGGATTTTGTATTATGATAGATTTACTTAGCCATATATGAACTTTTATAGGGTTTTTTTGTGTTTGCTTACTGCTTTTAAATCTTTTTATAGATTTTTAAAAAAATATTTTTGTTTTTATATTTTTTTAACTTTAAAAATCTTTTTAATTTTTTTTAGCTTTTAAAAGTATTGTTTATATACCACTGTTCTTATACTGGCTTATGACCGTAATAAATATTTGATTTATTTATTAAAAACACAATCATGATCAGATAAATCCATAGACCTTTCGGCATTGATCAATTCCAGTTTTTACAAATTATTTTTCAGTAGAATAGTGGATGAGTAGATTTAACAGATTAACAGATTTGGTGGTACCTTTGCTACTTGCTACATTCTCTACTAATGGTAAGGACAATAATGGTCAATTTTTGCAGATCTTGGCCAAGACGGGACAAGGGCAGCCAGAGCCCAGTTTTATTCCCAGGATGTTCACACTATTCCGTGCATGCTAGGATCTTTAATCTAAAAAATTTCTTGCAAACTAATACACCATCCAGGAAGGTATATGCAGTGTCTTGATATGAAGAGTTACACTAATAGGCAATTCATGTGATTTATTTGCTTACTAAAGTCACAATTCTGTGTTAGAGAGTAATACATACAGTTGTTGTTGTTTTTACTGGTACTCATTGTATGTGTGTACATTTCTGCAAAGAAAAGGGAGGGAGGGAAATCAAAAGTAAGTGTGCTGTGTCCTGATCAATAGCACCACCAGGTGGTTAGATCTAAAAAGAGATCTATTGGTAATTTTTAAAGCTTTTGATAAATGAGATAAGATGTGGGAAATGCCTGAATCCATTTATTCTAATTCCTTCAGATACTAATGCTACTGACTGAAAAGATATAGAGGAAACGTGTTCATAATACAGGGAGTCTTTGCTTAATGACAATTCGTTCAGTTTTAATAAACTTACAAGTCCTCAAAATTCCAGCCATTGTAGAGTCCTCACAGCCATGTGATCACAGGTGTTTGACAACTGATTTGCACAGTTGCAGCATCCCATGGCCATATGATCACTATTTAAGATCTTCCCTGCTGGCTTTCCATAAGCAATATCAGTGTTTGGGAAAGTTGCCATTCACTTTGGAACCCCCCCCCCCATCCTGCATGCATGCTACAGTACCCCATTTCCACCAACTCCTTCATGGCTTGTGCTGGACCTCCAAGACCGATCCTTGCCTCCCCCATGCCCCTCCCCCCAGCTCTTTCCCTGGGATTCCCACCACTTCCCATTTAGCAATTTACATGTTTTGGGTTTATGATAGCAACCAGATAATCAGGATTGTCATTTCTAAATGATGCACTCATGTGGCAATGCGCTTTAAGACTCTATCACTTAGGCACAGCAATCCTGGTCCCAATTGCTGTTGTAACCCAGAACTCTCTGTTCCTATGACAAAGCTTTTATTGGATGCTGCTAAACATTTACTTTCATTATGGAAGGCAAAACATAAATATCATGGGTTTGTTTTTCACTTATATCCCACCTTTATTTTTTATTCATTTAAGTTGGTGAGCTTAGTGCTCCCTTCTCCCACCACCATAATAACACTGCAAGGTAGGTAATAGAGATTGACTAGCTCAAAGTCACCCAGTCTGCTTCCATGCCTCAGGAAAAACTAGAACTCACAATCTCCCAGCACTTTAACCACTAGAGCAGATTCATCTCATGCTCAGTTTTTGTTAAATATGACAGTGGCACACAAGTTTCTTTGATAATGCACAGTTAGCAGTCAGCCACCATCCCCTATGACAGGGGTCGGGAACCTTTTTGACTAAGAGAGCCATGAAAGCAAAAAATTTGGAAATTTATTTCAGTGAGAGCCATATAATATATTTTAAAAGTGAATTCAACTAAATGTCAATAGGGACAATGGGATATTGAGAGAATCCCTGTCTTTGTGCTGTTTAATTTGTTGCTGCTGTAGCAGCTTCCTTGCTCCAAAGTGATATTTGTCTTTGACTTGGTGATTTCCATCATAGCATTGGTAATGATTCTTTCTTTCTTTCTTTCTTTCTTTCTTTCTTTCTTTCTTTCTTTCTTTCTTTCTTTCTTTCTTTCTTTCTTTCTTCTTCTTCTTCTTCTTCTTCTTCTTCTTCTTCTTCTTCTTCTTCTTCGTCTTCTTCTTCTTCTTCTTCTTCTTCTTCTTCTTCTTCTTCTTCCTTTCTTTCTTTCTTTCTTTCTTTCTTTCTTTCTTTCTTCTTCTTCTTCTTCTTCTTCTTCTTCTTCTTTCTTTCTTTCTTCTTCTTCTTCTTCTTCTTCTTCTTCTTCTTCTTCTTCTTCTTCTTCTTCTTCTTCTTCTTCTTCTTCTTCTTCCTTTCTTTCTTCTTCTTCTTTCTTTCTTTCTTTCTTCTTCTTCTTCTTCTTCTTCTTCTTCTTCTTCTTCTTCTTCTTCTTCCTTTCTTTCTTCTTCTTCTTCTTCTTCTTCTTCTTCTTCTTCTTCTTCTTCTTCTTCTTCTTCTTCTTCTTCTTTCTTTCTTTCTTTCTTTCTTTCTTTCTTTCTTTCTTTCTTTCTTTCTTTCTTTCTCTCTGCAAACCAATCCCCACCGTGGCTCCTTTCTCCCTCGCCCAGCCCTCTTCCAAGACGTCAAGTGCGGGGAACCGCACCAAGCGAGGTAGGTGGGTGGGTTGCTGAAGAAGCCCCGGAGCCCCGCCGCCAACCTGCGTCTCCTGCTGGGAAGGAGCCTCTGTCGCTGTCTCTCGCGGGGTTCCAGCCACCCGACTGAGTCCCTGACCGCGGCACCGGCAGGGTTAATGCGTATGGGAGAGGAGAGAGAGCGCTACCGCCGCCACTGCTAATTTCGCTGCTCCAATATTTCTTTGGTGGGCGCGCGCGGGAGGGACCATGGAGCAGAGACGCCCGGCAGCTTAAGGCAAGAGGCGGGTGGGAGACGTGGGCAGGAGCCTGTCGCCGCCGCCGCCACTTCTGGCATCCCCACGCCTCTCACCCCGCTCGCCGGGTGCCTCTGCTCAGCGGTCCCTCCTGCGCAGGCCCACCAAAGAAATATTGGAGCAGCGAAATTAGCAGCGGCGGCGGTAGCGCGCTCTCTCCTTCCTCATGGGAGGGAAGGAGAGAGCGCGCTACCGCCGCCGCTGCTAATTTCGCTGCTCCAATATTTCTTTGGTGGGCCTGCGCAGGAGGGACCGCTGAGCAGAGGCACCCGGCGAGCGGGGTGAGAGGCGTGGGGATGCCAGAAGTGGCGGCGGCGGCGACAGGCTCCTGCCCGCGTCTCCCACCCGCCTCTTGCCTTAAGCTGCCGGGCGCCTCTGCTCCATGGTCCCTCCCGCGCGCGCCCACCAAAGAAATATTGGAGCAGCGAAATTAGCAGTGGCGGCGGTAGCGCTCTCTCTCCTCTCCCATACACATTAACCCTGCCGGTGCCGCAGTCAGGGACTCAGTCGGGTGGCTGGAACCCCGCGAGAGACAGCGACAGAGGCTCCTTCCCAGCAGGAGACGCAGGTTGGCGGCGGGGCTCCGGGGCTTCTTCAGCCGCTTGGCTGGAGAACGGCGGGGATGTGGCCATGGCCGTTTTTTAGCTCCCCCCGTCCCGGCTGAACGCCGCCATTTGGGTTATTTTTCCCTCTGTGCATGCGCGCGCATGCACAGAGGGAAAAATAACCCAAATGATTGTGTTCAGCCGGGACGGGAAAGCGGTGATTGTGTTCAGCCGGGACGGGAAAGCGGGCAGGAGAAGCTCCGCGCCGCAACCGCCGCCAGTTCCATCGGCTATACGCCGAAGGACTGGCCCGGGTGAACCGGGAGGATTTCACCCCTGCTGCGAGCCATATGCAGTCATCAAAAGAGCCACATCTGGCTCGCGAGCCATAGGTTCCCGACCCCTGCCCTATGAAGTGCCTTCCAAAAGATTTTGCTAGCTGATGGATATTGGGAACAAGTCAAATCACATCTGGAGGATGCTAAGTTCAGAAACCCATAAAAGGCAAAGACTGTATTGCCACATAGAAGATATGAAATGTGAAATGTATTCTATTCTCCATCCTCTGAGGAGCCAGCAGTCAGGATGGGACATACCAGCAGTCAGGATGGGTTGTCTCCGCCTACCAGCAGTTGAGGACGAGTCACTATTTTTTTCTTAATTGCCTGGATCCGCCCCTTGGGGTTCCAAGTTTCTGACTCGTCCTCAGCAGAACAGGACGTGGCGAAAACCCATCCCAACTGCTGGTCCATTGTAGAGTCAGGTTGTATTCTAAAACTTTTATTTCTTTAGACCTTTCCTTTCTCTCCTTTTCCTTGCTACCCTTCTTGGAAGATTTTTCATAATTTGGTGAGCGAGGGAGCGTGGCAGCACCTGGAGTCTTCCTCCTGAGCTGCCACGAGGGCTTTGGGCTCCGGCCTAGCCCACTGCACCCCCAACCCCCCCCCTCCGATTGCTCGCCTTGCGGCCGCGACCAGAAGAAAAAAGCCATTTGACTCTGTTCCGGCTCTGGTCGCGAAGGGACTCCCGTCGCCGCGCCCTCGCTCATCTCCACGTGGGCAAGTCCTATCGAGCGAGCTTGCCGCTGCCGCCGCGGTTGCTTTTCGCAAAAGGAAAAGCGAAACCGCCAGCGGCGCCTTTCTTTCCTCGGCCAGCCGATTGTCGCCTCGGAGCCTGCTGCCGGAGCCTCGCTCGCGGGAGGCTCCTGAATTTAAATTTGGCGCCAACTCGTAGCGGCTCGGGCCTGAGAAGAGCGGATCGCACCAGGACTTCGCAGGGAGGATCGCGGATCGCGAAGCCGCAGCGACCGTTAGCCGGGCAGGTCATCAGTCGTACCTAGCCCGTGGGGGGGACGCGGGGGGGGAGCAGAAACGCACCAGGCATTCTAGCCACAACTGACTCCTGATCCCAATCGCCCTCATTAGAGAAATGGCGAAAGGCATGCCCTCTAACTCTTCCAAACCAGGGGGCAAAAGGAAACAGAAAACAAACAGGCCTAATGATGATGAGGCTGCAGCCTCATCTTCTTCTCAACCGATCAGGGCAGAGACCACGAGGGCGGAGCAGCATAGGGATCGGTCCCTACAGAAGATTCACAATAAAGCTGCTCAGACTAGATCTGCCCCCCAGGCCCCCACCAGCCAGCAAGTGGTTGCTCCCTCTCTTGAGGCCTCAACTCTTCCCCAGATATCTCCGAACTTGTGGGGACCAGGGGGATTGGGCGTGGCTGCCATGACTGGACAGGAAATACTCCAAGGCCCTCAACCTGACCCAGGCCCTGGGATAGAGCAGGCCCAACCACCACCTCATCCCCCTTCTAGTCAGGAAGCCAGGCCTTCCCCTGTCTCGGACCCAGCCCAACAGCCACCGGTTTTGCCATTTGATCCAACCCTGATCCAACAATGGATAGCAATGGCGGTCCAGAGCAGCATCACAGCCAACCTACAGAACTTGGCTGCCACCCTGCCCTCCGTGGGCTCAGGAACCTCCTCTCCCCAATTGGATCCTCAACCTAGCACCAGTGCAGGTTTTCTGGCTGCAGATCAACTTTCAAATATCTCAGAGGAAGATAATCTTGATGATTTGCCTGAATTGCTAATGCAGCCATTAGGTGATCTCTTCGAGGATGAGGAACCGGCACCGGGCAAGCCGCCTACTGCGGCCTTATTTCCGCAGTCTCTCTTCAAGTCTCTCCTTAGCAAGGCCAGGGCTACTGCCGGCCTCTCCTTACCCGCCGCCCCGGCTCCATCTCTTAATACACCTCTGGGGCCTATCTTCTCTTCGGTAACACCTGAGCCGGAGTCTGTCCCGGCTCCTTCCTTATTTCTAGACACAGTGAGGAATCAGTGGGCAGCTCCAGCATCTGGACCATCTCCTTCTTCCCTCGAACGCCAGTTTTTCAACGTGGCTTCGGATCTGAGCGACTTGCTTGAGGTACCAACGGTGGATTCTTCCGTATTAGCACTCCACGCTCAGACCAATCTGCCTAGCGAATCGGAAGAGAACCTCAAGCCTGAGGAACGCAAAGTAGAACAGGTGCTGGTGCGCGCGCATCAGGCAGCGGCCTGGGCTATCCGGGCAACATCCACATCCTCATTCTTCGCAAGGGTAGCCCTCCTGTGGCTGAAGCAACTTCAGGAATACATCCCTGAGACCAACCTAAGAGCACATCAGGACCTGAATAAAATCTTTGCTTACCTGCCAGTTCTTGGCTGATTCCACCTTGTATGCCTCTTAAGTTTACATCAAAGGCTATGGCTTTGGCCGTCGTGGCGCGACGGATGCTATGGCTTAAGCAGTGGCCGGTGGAAACGCGCTACAAATGGCGCTTGGCCTCTAAGCCCCTCAAGGGCAAGCACCTTTTCGGAGATTCCCTCGACCCGTTTCTCATTGAATCTCGAGACAAGAGAAAGATATTGCCTTCCCTCTCCCGCAGGGGCCTTCCACGGCGGACTCCGTACCCCAGGCGGCCCTCTCGCCAATCTGACCAGGGTTCCAGCTTTCCCCGCACCCCAGGTCAGTATTCCGGTAGGTTTCGTCCCAGTCAGGACAGAGCCGGGCGGGGGAGACAGTTCAGGAGGCAATCCCGCGGAGGGGCGGGTGGGCGCCCCGCTAAACGGGGCAAACAATAGGTCACCTCCCTCCTCAGAGGTCCCCATTGGGGGCTGGTTGAAATATTTTGCTGACCAATGGGAGGCCACCACAGATGACTTATGGGTGCTAGACACCATCAGACACGGTTTATCTCTTGAATTTCTCTCGCCTCCCCCTGGAGCCTTCATCCGCTGCCCCACGGCCAGAAGCCCCGCTAAACGAGCCCTCATGGCCGAGGCTGTGCAACATCTACTGGACATCAAAGCAATTCAGCCGGTTCCTTCCGAGCAACGCTTCCAGGGGTTTTATTCCATTCTGTTTGTGGTGCCCAAGTCTTCGGGGGGCTGGAGAGCAATTCTAGATCTTAAACGATTGAATCATTTTATATCTTACAGAAAATTCCGGATGCATTCTCTTAAAACCATTCTCGCCTGCATCCGCCCAGGGGACTTCATGGCTTCCCTAGACTTAACCGAAGCCTATTTACACATCCCCATCGCACACCATCACCGTTGTTACCTCAGGTTCTGCTACGCAGACAGGCACTTCCAATATAGAGCCCTTCCCTTTGGTCTCTCCTCAGCTCCCAGAGTTTTTACGAAGGTCCTCTCAGTTCTAGCGGGACACCTTCGGTCTCTCCCTATTAGAGTTCAATATTATTTGGACGACATTTTGGTTCATGCCCCTACCAGGTCCTTGGCGCAACAGCACCTGCAGACTGTCACCCAGGTACTCACAGATCATGGTTTTTCAATCAATCTCACCAAAAGTCAGTTGTCCCCGTCGACGACTATTGTCCACTTGGGGTCGGTCATTGATTCCTCAGCAGGTAGGGTTTTCCTTTCACAGGAAAGACAGGACAGTCTTAGGGAATTGGCTTCTCAGGTCCAGGGGGCAGTCTCCTCCCCTCTCCTTACCTTGTCATCCCTGTTAGGCAAAATGGTCTCCTGCATTTCCATCGTACCTTGGGCCAGGTTACATGCCCGGGAATTGCAGTGGTTCCTTCTTCCCTTTCAGAGGCAAAAGTGAGGATCATCTCTTCACAAGGTCAGACTCCCCCCACAGGTCCGACGTTCCCTTACATGGTGGCGCTCCGCTGCTCTTACCAAGGGCACCCTGTTCCTGCCTCAGGCGCTAATCACCGTCACAACAGATGCCAGCCTCGCAGGATGGGGCGCTCACTGCGAAGGCGCCACGGCACAAGGCCTGTGGTCGGCACGACACGCCGGGTGCTCCATCAACTGGCTCGAGCTGTACGCGGCGTTCCTCGCATTGAAGCATTTTCAGCACCTGCTGACGGGTTCGCACGTACGCCTGCTCACGGACAACATTACCACCAAGGCGCATATCAACCGCCAAGGGGGCACCCATTCCAGGACACTGATGGACGAAGCGAGGAAGATCGGGTTATGGGTGGAACGTCACCTCTCGTCCCTGGTATCCGAACACATCACCGGGGTGGACAACGTCCAGGCGGACTGGCTGAGCCGGTCTACGGTGGACCAAGCCGAATGGCGCCTGGATCCGGCGATCTTCCAGTCAGTCGTGAGGAGATTCGGCACACCATTGGCGGATCTGTTTGCGACCCCGGACAATGCGCAGCTCAGCCGGTTTTACACCAGGTACCTGACTCCAGGGTCAGAGGGGACCAACGCCCTGATCTGCAGGTGGCCCACGGGTCTTCTCTACGCCTTCCCGCCTCTCCCCATCTTACCGCTAGTGCTCAGGAAGTTGATCCAGGAGAGAGCAGAGCTAGTCCTAATTGCACCCTTTTGGCCCCGGCAACCCTGGTTTGCCGAGCTCGTAGCTCTCTCAGTGATGGACCACTGGATGCTACCTCCCGTCCCGCATCTCCTCAGTCAAGGGACACTCCTCCACCCAGACCCCCGGTGGTGCAAACTGACCGCTTGGCGCTTGAGCGGGGCAGCCTGACCAGGCAGCTTTACGACCCCGACGTCATCTTCTACATTCAAGCTTCCCGCCGTCCATCTACTGACCGTATCTATTCCGCGACCTGGCGGGCCTTTTGTTCTTGGTGTTCATCTCAACAGATCTCCCCTCTCGATGTTCCCCTTCCGTTGGTCCTTCGTTTCCTCAAACAGGGTTTGGATAAGGGTCTCTCCCCCAATACTCTGCGACGCCAACTCGCCGCACTGTCCTCCGTCCTCTCATGCGGACATCGGGACTCCCTGTCGCATATTCCGACCGTCCGTCGTTTTCTGAAGGGCGTTACAAACTGCCACCCCCCGGTTATCCACCGATACCCTTCCTGGGATCTGTCCAGGGTTCTGCAATCCCTGACCCAACCCCCGTACGAGCCGTTACGGGAGGCCTCTCTTCGACATCTATCCCTCAAGGTGGCCTTTCTTCTCGCCATCACCTCGGCTCGTCGCATCTCAGAACTCGGGGCCCTCTCTGTCCGCGAAGACCTCTGCATCTTCCATCCCGACAAGGTCGTACTCCGTTTGGATCCCGCGTTTATTCCAAAAGTAAATTCCTCCTTCCACCGTGCGCAGGAGCTCGTCCTGCCCTCCTTCTGCCCATCCCCGTCCTACCCTGCAGAAAGAACTTGGCACACTTTAGACGTTCGCAGGGCTCTGCGTGTCTACATCTCTCGAACACGGCCTTTTCGTAGGACGGAAGCACTCATGGTCACCTTCTTACCCCAGACAATGGGTCTCAAGGCGTCACCCTCGACCATAGGCCGATGGATACGAGGAGCCATTGCCAAGGCCTACAACATGGCCTCTCTCCAGCGACCAGCGGGCATCACAGCTCACTCTACCCGGAGTGCGGCCACCTCCGCGGCCTGGTCCACTCAATGTTCACTGGAAGACCTCTGCAGGGCGGCAACCTGGGCGTCGCCCACTCCTTTCATCAGGCACTACAGAATTGACAAGTATGCATCGGCTGATGCTGCCTTCGGACGCAGGGTACTACAGAGAGTGATACAGCACCACAACGTTTGATTACTCTCCCTCCCATGGGTACTACAGCTCTGGTATGTCCCATCCTGACTGCTGGCTCCTCAGAGGATGGAGAATGAGCGTTGACTTACCTGATACGCTCTTTCTCATCAGGAGGAGCCAGCAGTCAGTTCCCTCCCTAGTTGGTTACGTTGTTCCAGTGCTGCACCTGGGTGGGGGTTTGTTTTTCGTTCATTTAGTTACGCTGCTAGCGTTAGCTTTCTGGCTGTTGGTTTTCCCTAGTTTATATATATTAAATAAAAAATAAAAAATAAAAAATAAAAAAAAAACTCCTTTCCTTACCTTCTTCACCTTCACCTTATGAGAGTTTTCTGGACCAGTTCTATCAGTTGGGATGATAGTCTTTGACTTTAGTTTTCGCCACATCGAGTCGCTTTCCTCGGATTTGTCAGAACTGGGACCCCAAGGGGCGGATCCAGGCAATTAAGAAAAAAATAGTGACTCGTCCTCAACTGCTGGTAGGCGGAGACAACCCATCCTGACTGCTGGTATGTCCCATCCTGACTGCTGGCTCCTCCTGATGAGAAAGAGCGTATCAGGTAAGTCAACGCTCATTCCCTTTTTAATTGCCTCACCTCCCCCTCCTCTCCAGACCGACAAGATCTGGAACAACCAGACCGAGTGGATCAATTGCAAGAACCTCTGTTGGAAGCCCTGAAAATCTATGTGAGAAAGAGGAGACCTAGCAAACCCCATATGTTTCCCAAAATGCTGATGAAGATTACAGATCTACGGAGCATCAGTGCAAAAGGTAAGGGCAGAGTTTCAGACCCTGCAGGGGGAAAAAGTTTTTCTTCTTTCTTAAATCTGTAGGGAGGCAGATTTTTAAAAAATGAATTCACAACTAAAAACTGTCTTGATACGTACAACCCGTGTTGAACATTATGTTCAAAACTGAAAGGTAATTCTAGGAATACAGTGAGCATTCTTCACTATATACTGCACTTTTGAAGGTTTCTGAAAGTAAATTATATTGAGTATTGCTTGTACCCTTAGTATATTCTCTTGGCTTACTTAGGAAATCTCAGTTTATGTTTTGTATTGGTAAATCAGCTGTCTTCCTTCCCACAGGTGCTGAAAGAGTGATAACTTTGAAAATGGAAATTCCTGGATCAATGCCACCCCTCATCCAGGAAATGCTGGAGAACTCTGAAGGCATGGATTCTTTGGGGGGTTCAACAGGAGCTTCTTCCCGTATCAGTAGCTTAGCTCCACCTCCAGGCAGTTGCAGCCCTAGCCTCTCGCCCAGCTCCAACAGAAGCAGTCCTGCCACACATTCACCGTGACCATGCTGGACCCCTGAACTAGTTGCTTGATCCCCCCCCTCTGCGCACATCAGTCTTTTGCTTCCTGGGTCTGCCTGGACATACGTCTCAGGAGGAGCAGAGGTGGGGTGAAGGCGTAGCAGTGGGACAGACAGACTGTTGCTGCAGGCATTCTTCTCCTCCCTCTCTGTACCACATCAGTCCTGCTCAGACCCAAGAGGGAAGGCTTCTTATGTTCTCCTATACCAGCACACTATTTCTCACTTAGCTGTTCAAACAACAAACAAAACAGGGTTCCGTTTGCAAGGAGGGGCCCTGTTCTCATGGAGGGGAGGCAGAGACTTTCTCTGAAGGCAGATCAGCAAGTAGATCTGAAGGACGGCTGCTCAAAATTAGAAGCAAGATTTTTTTTTTCAAAAGGAAAAAAAAAACCTTCTCTGTGGCACGTATCCCCCCCCCCACTCTCTTCTTCAGTCTTGTCATGCACACATACATGCCTCCACAAAAGTGTTGCTTGCTTCTTGTTGCAGTGAAAATGAAGTAGTGGGGGTTGTTTTCCAGTTGAGCTTGCATTTCAGATATTTCGGGGAAAGGGTATAAAGTTTTTTTTAAAATTGCTCAAACCTTCTCTTCATCCTCAATTTGACAGTGCAATCTTACCTTTGTCTCCTTTCTTGCCGCCTCCTACTTGTCCACTCACATATGCCTAAAAATGTCACCAGCAATTTTTTTTAAAAAAAGAAACATTAGTTCCTCAGTTTCTTTTTTTAAAGTACAGTAAAACATGGAGGGAAGGATTCATTTAAGAAAGAATAACTATTATATATACAAATATCTATAAATATATATATATAAATGCATTTGAAAAAAAAACTTTGTACAAGTTTGGAATTTGAAGGGTTTCTAAAAGGAGGGTGGCAAGGAAAAGGCCAGAAAAACCAAACCAAACCATGGAGATTCATGTATGGGGGTTGGTCATGCTTCTCACTATAGATTCAAAACTGTTATCTAGCCAAGTACTTGAATTGGGTAGCCACTCTTCTACGAACACTATGCCAGGAATGACTGAGAAACCTGGCTTATTGGTAAGTAATCATGAGTCCATGCACAGTTGCTAATGAATTCTGCTCAGCTTAAATAGCCAGAAATGCCCAGTGGCAAAGAAGTTATCACTGCATTCAAAACAATTCTTGGCTGAGCTCTTGTTTAAGAATACAGAGTTTGCAGAGCAAGGCATATTTAAAAAGAAAACCCACAAGCCACCGCTCTAATTTGCTTTGGTCCTATTTTCAGAGAGAGCTAACTGAAAGCAATAGGACAACATTCCTTGCTGCCAGATTTCCTGGAGTGTGTTTAAGTTTCATTGTTTCCTGCAACTGTGGCTAGTATGAGTTAAAGATATTTAATTTTGGCTAGTCATGTACTTATTGGCTGCTTTTATTTGCAATATATCTTGTTTGGATCACTTGGATACAAAGCTAAAATCTCACCATTCTCTTTTTTATTTCTATTTTGGCAAATGAAAAATTGAGAAATGAGGGGGTTCTGAACATTGTGATAAAAGTATTGTTTTGAGCAAAATGCTTTGTTTTCTAAAGATGTGTGTCAGTGTGTGTGTGTGTGTGTGTGTGTGTGTGTGTGTGTGTGTGTGTATCAAAAACACCTACGTTGTTACATGTTCTTACTAACAAAAAGCCAATTTCTCCCTCTCACTCAACTCCTGATTCTTATTATATAATACTTTTGAAAGAGCAACTTTAATTTTGTAAGGCACAGAATTTTATCAGGGGAAACATCTTACTTTTTTTCTTCAGTCCACTGACCTTCGTTCACTTTATTGATTTATAGGTTGAATAATTTGTATCCTCTTTTGGAAGAGAAAGATTAAGGGCCGGGCTCTAAAGAGTTAATGTTGTAAGCTTTGCGGTGGGTGAAGGGTCTCTTTTCTACAATGATTCACATAATCTGAATTGCGGTATCACCAACTTGTTGTGTCTTCTGATCAAAAGGCTTGGGGGAAAGATTGCTTTTCAAAGAGAATAAGGCAGATAGACAATCACTATAGTCCTTGAACATAATAGGACTAGCTTTTGAGTACCATCCATAACATGATACCACTAGACTTCATCCCTATCCCTATTTATCTGGAAATAAGGATTGTTTTCCAACTGTACAATCCTACTTGTGTTTATGTAGAAGTAAATCAGAGAGGCTTAGTTCCAAGGCCGTGGAAAGAGGAATGAGGTCCTTCAAACTCCCACCCCATTAGGTTCAAAACAACTGCCTTAGGTGGATTCCTGATTTATCTATAGAGAACACACCATGCTTTAAAGATGTAGCCAGCTCCACGTCTCTTTAGGGCAGGCTGAGGAGATTATCAGTACGGTTTATTCTAGGGTTTTTTTTCTCTTTGTGTTGAGATTTGATTGTCTTAGAATATGTGACATGACATTTAAACAGAATTGTGGAGGGTGGGAGTAGCAACAAGATTTTTATTCTCATAAAAGCCCTTCCCTCAGGTTGCAAGGCATGTGCTTCACACTTCTCAGATATGTATATAAAGTTGTTATTTCATATAAAAAGATCCTGGTGAGTTTAAATCCTCCCATAATTGTTGAATTGGGTGGAGATGTCTTACGTGTGTCCCTTAAAAGAAATGATTGTCTGGTGTAAATGAATTGCCTTATTCTCAGCCCTATTGCATTAAGTGATCAGCAATTTATTGAAGGGTTAAGTCAGCAGGGGTTAGCCATGGTAAGTCAATGGACCTTTCCAATGGTAAGGTAATATACTTTTAAACATTAGATGCCAAGGAGTAACAATAAAGGAAACCTATGTTTGTTACAATTATATATTGAAAATTCAGAAATATTTGGCTGGAAATAGAATTAGACCGATGATAAGGCGAATCCACATCTTAGTTCCTATTACACCAATAACCTTGCACGTAGCAAAGGATAGCATCTGTAAGGGCACTAAGGTGGAATTTCGATGGCACAGTGAGCTTTGTTTAGTTTGGAAATCTTTTACTAAATGAACTACAACTACCCAACCGTATTGTCCCAAAGGTCCTTTTTCAAGAGGCAACTGGGGTTTCTGTTTTTTCTTTGAAAATGTGTCGCTTCTCATCCAAGAAGCTTCTTCAGCTAAAGAAACTTCTTGGATGAGAAGTGAAATGTTTTTAAAGAAAATACAGAAAGTCTAATTGCCTCTTAAAAAAGTGGGCAACCATGACCTGGATGACTGAGAATCTCCATAGACATTTACCCAATTGTATGTTTTTGACAGCAAAGGCAGAAATAAGCTGCATGACAACTCAGTGCTGTCCAATCAAAGTGGAGAAACATCATCATAATTAACATATCATTAATGTCTGGATTAGTTACAAAAACCAGATGAGTTTGTCAATATTGTTCCAGTCTGAGATTAATAAATAGGTTTAAAGGTAAATTATTATACTCTTTCCAAATCATCTGCCTGACCTATGTTAAGAAACCACAAAATATTGGACTAGAAAGGTTATGCTTCGTCAGAACAAGACAATTCTTACCAGATTCTCTCCTATTTAGAGTTGTGTGAAATCCTTTAGTTCAGGGGTCTCCAACCTTGGCAACTTTAAGACTTGTGGACTTCAACTCCTAGCAAAGCTAGCTGAGGAATTCTGGGAGTTCAAGTCCACAAGTCTTAAAGTTGCCAAGGTTGGAGACTCCTGCTTTAGTTCATCTTGGAGCATTCTAATAGGAAACCAGTAGCTTTTAACATTGTCATTCTTCTGAGCATCTCTTTGATGAAGCTGAAATTAAAATGTAAGGAGGATGAAGCAGTTTAGGTTCGTAAACCCCCCTTTCCTCAAGCTGCTGCCCTCCAGTTATGTTGGACTACAATCTTCCAACATGGACATATTTCTAGCATTTCAAAAACCCTTGAGAGAAAAATCAGTTTTCCTCATGCTTTTGTTTTAGAGAATTTGACATTGGAGAAAACATGGAAGGTAATCTTTTAAGTAGCAAAATGCACTATGTGTGGTTGGGACATCTGACTCCCAAGGCACCTAATGAAGCAGGAGTGCACTCTTGAATATTTTATAAAACTCACGTCCAGTAGAGGAGAAATGATTGTGCAGCAGCTTTATTCCAATTCTCTACTTTTTAAGAATGATTCAGGCAGAAATTCTGCAAGATAAATTTTCCCTGGTGTGAAGAGAATAAAATGGAAGAAAAAAATAACAGAAATGTCCATTTTATAATTGCTATTCGTTTCCTGGGTACCCCAAAATTGTGATTGGAAAAGTAAGGTAAAATACTGGTTTAGATATACCACTTCACATTATTTCACACTCAGAAAACATGCCATATTTGTTTGATCATTGACATTTCTCAAATGATGAGATTATGTTTGTTTTCTTCTGTTACATGTAGTGGCATTTTCTTCTTCCATTGGTGTTTCTCATAAAACCTTTTAAAGATTGGAGGTTGACAATCAGAATAGTGTTTTGTTGCACAGAGTCATGACAGCAATCCCAATATGGATCAGTTGTCAAGTGGGACAAGTCACCTCTTGTGCTTCTGTGCTTTTACATTTGTTTGCTCATGGCTACCCCGAGGCAGACAGGTTCGATGGAGCAGGCCTACCGGGCTGCACCCCTTTAATGTAAGGATGAACAATATCTTTTTGTTAGGATCTTGCTTATCATCTATTAATGTTGACTCAGAAGAATCACAGGGTTTAAAGTAATCCAGTCATATGATTCAAGTAGATGGAGTTGGAAATTTTGTCCCTTTCTGTTTTCTTTTTGGTGGTGGGATTTATGAATGCATTTAGACTTTTCTAAGGTTTTTCACCTCTTTTATCAGTTGTACAATATGATGGGGTGGGCACGCTTAGTGACCTAAGCGATATAGAGGCTACTCAACTTTGCTTTAATGATGCTAGAACAGTGGTTCCCAACCTTTTTGTGATCGAGTACCACTTGGAGGTCCCGTACAGTCGCCGCGTACCACCTGGTTCCAGAGAAACTAAATTCAATCAGATATCACTTTATTTCCATAATTGTACCGTTCCTTTTTTGGCCCCGCGCATCCAGCAACTGGATTCTCGGGCCGCTGGGATCAGGTGGGTGGCGTGTGGCAATAGTTGCAAATCGTTGCCAGATTATCTTGTGTTAGGCAGTAAACATTTTTGTGAAGTAAAAAATAACTAACTAAAAATCGTTCATGACCCCAAAGTGTTCGCGTACCACCTGGAAGGCCCTCGCGTACCACTAGTGGTACGCGTACCACAGGTTGGGAACCACTGTGCTAGAAGCTAGAACCAAGTCCAGGAAAAGATGGAGTTCAGCAATCCACCTGTTCAGCAGTGGACATGGAAATGGGGCTAAGGGTATTTTATTATTTAATCAAGATGGAATAATTTCAGCTCTGGAAATGAAGTTCAGCTCTTCCTTTAAAAACTGCAATTCTTAGCACTGGAAAACATAGGTTGGTTTAAAAAAAATGAAATAAGGTGTCAACACATCTTTTAAGTGGAGGTGACAAATATGGAGCCTATCTGCGTATGTGGTGGGGAAGGGAAGAATAATTTCTACATTGTGCTGCAGTATGATAGTAAGTATAGCAAATACTTGTGTCAGCTGATTTCAGTCTGTATAAGTCTGTATAAGTGCTTTTGGTTTGAACTGTTCTAAAGCCAAGCTTAGCTGAAATGCAGTTACACTGTACTGAAATCTTTGCTTCTGAAGACTCAGAGGTACATTTGGTACACAATAGTGTAACATGGCTATAGTTGCCACTCGTTAATCAAGCTTCTTTGCCAAATGTTGTGAGAAGGTAAATTACCAAGTATGCAGTATCTCATTTATGCACAGTGCTCCTTCCCTCAATATAGGGCCCACAGGTGAACAAGTTTAACATTGAGACTACAAATGTATCAGAATCCAGGCTAGAGTGTATTAGTGTGTCTTGATTAAGCCTATTCCACAAAAACAATTTTCTGCACCATCAATTTAAAAATTGGTACCTTGGTCGCTATTTCTGTTATTTCAAAATCTCATTGCCTTGTGGTCCAAACTGATCCCATGCTGTAGCATCCTCCCTCTCTCTGTGCAGAGGGAAAGGTGGTTGAGTGGGGGAAACAACAGGCTGACAAATGCTGGTTTCCTGTTGAAGGTCAGAGTGAAACAGTCAATGGCACCCCTGCTGCTTCACCAGGCTAGTGAGGAAAATGCAAAGCTGTCAGGCCAGCATTTCCCTTTCAAGACCTGAAGCTTGAGCTTTTCCAGCTGAAAAGAACTTCAAAGTAGGTTCTTTTGTGCTGTGGCTGAGCCAAGTGTACATCACCTCTGTAGGCATAAAGAAGGCAATAGCATGGGATTACTGTACACAAATGTGGAATCAATCCAAGAATGATGAGAACACCCCTTGCGCAAGTCACAAAACGATGAACAGTAGCCAAAGATGGGGGAGGGCTTTAAAATCAAAGAAATGTAAAGATAATTACGGGAATGGTTGTGATAAACTGCCTCTGAAATAAGAGTAAACTGAAGATTTGAACCTGGAGAATAACTCTCTGATGAGGGAATGTGATGAGCCTTACATCTGCCTTAGAGAGAATTGGTATTTGTATCTTTGGAAGCCTTTGGAAGTATTTTACCAAGCTAATGGAAGACAGAGCAAAAGACTACCAGAAGCAGATGAGATACACAAGTCTTTTGGCAACATCGAAGCCAGTCTGAATTTTCATAAATGGAATTATTCAGAAGCCACTTTAATTAATCTGAAGAACTGATAGTTGCACCACCAGCTTTCTTCTTATACATTGTGCAGCATTCAGTTGAGCAAATAGGGACAGCCAATATTTCCTAGCAGCTTAGCAGGAGGAAAAGAATGGTCAGAGAAACTGTTCGAGAAAAATCATCTGAAGAGCTGCGGCTGATCCATTGTGGATGACTGAGAAAAGACTTCCTGCTAAGTAAGCAGAGACTGTAGGAGGAATACAACGTAGGCAGTTTCCAGGGAGTGAGTGAATGAACAGGGATGAAATAGACATTTTCCCAAAGGAATCTCTTTCTAAGTCAAGCACTGTACTGCACTAACCTGAGACCCTCAGAAGGAACAAGAAATAAAAGCTGGTTGTTAGTGATGCCTTAGTAACCAAAAATGCAAACAAACCAAGTAGGCCACACTCATGGCCTGCAATGTTTATAGCATGCTATTCTTGCCCCCAACCCATTGGCACATGGTTGCATTAAATGCAGGCTTGCAGCAGTTACTGCAGGCTAGGGGAATGGGAAGTCAAAGGTTTGGAGCAATGATCAGCCATAATCCAGCCAATAAGAGTAGTTAAAAAGTTTCCAAGTCAGTTTCAATACTTAGTGACTTAATGCACAGGTCTCCAACCTTGGCAACTTTATGAGGTGTGGACTTCAAATCCCAGAATTCCTCAGCCAGCCATGTTTGCTGAGGAATTCTGGGAATTGAAGTCCACACATCATAAAGTTGCCAAGGTTGGAGACCTCTGACTTAATGGACCAATCCATCAAGTTTTCTTGACAACCGAATAAAAGTGATGTGTCATTATCTTCCAATATGTTTTTTTCAACTTTTCAAACTAGACCTATTACAGGTAGTTCTCGACTTACAATTCAATTGGGATCAGAATTTCAGTTGCTAAGCAAGGTGATGATTAAGTGAATTGCACCCAATTGTATAACCTTTTTGCCACAGTGGTTAAGTGAATCTGTGCCATTATGAAGCGAATCACACTTGCTCAGTGGATCCTGCTTCCCCCATTGACTTTGCTTGTCAGAAGCGACTTGGGAATGTTGCAAATGGCAACCACATGAAACCAGGATGCTGCAATTGCTATACATGCCGGATACCAAGCACCTGAATGTTGATAACGTGAACGTGGGGATGCTGCAAACCAGTTCAGTGCCATTGTAACTTTGAAAGGTAGCTAACCAAATAGTCATGAGTCGAGGACTACCTGTATTTGAATTATTGGATATGCAAGTTGTGTTGGTAAGAACCATTTACTTCTGGAGTTATGAGAGTTATCTAAATAATGGGCTGCTGGCATGAGTTGTTCCTCATAAGATCTGGTAAAAGTGTGTTGGCCAAAGCATGCTGAGCTGAATAGAAGGGCTTTTAATTGAATCCTGTGAGTGATTGAAATGAAAACTCTGAAGTGGGAATCTCAAATAAAGACTTGCCTTCTATAGGAAGAGTTGGGAGCGTAAAACTTGTGAAAAAAAAGTATTACCACTGGTGTTTTCTCAAGGAATTGCAGATAATTCTTTTCAAAAGCAAATTGCAGGTTTCTTAAATAATAGGGGATGTTAATTCCACCAAAACCTACTGGGAAAGAAGTAAATTCCTAATTTGTGTCACTTACAATTTCTCCTTCAGAAGATGGAAGAAGTCTCAAGAGCATTTACTCTGACTTGATACCAACTAATAAAGATAGTTGAGGAAGTAGAAATAGTAGAAATATTGGAAAGTGGGTATGGGATAATGATAATGTAACCATGGGATTCTTGATTTTCAGGCAGTTAAATATATTCAAATTCATATCTTGGATTTCAGGCCATCTGGTTTTAATAAATTTAGCAATAATTAGAATTCCATAGCAGGGAGAGCAAATGGAAAAGGAACTCAAATTTAGTCTGAATTCCGACAAAAGGAAACACTAAAAAAAAATTACAAATCATTCCAATGGGAAAAGAAATAGGACAGTAGAAGAAACCAGTGCTGGTGCACAAAACTTGCGAAGATTTGAAACGAGAAAGGAAAAGAAGATGGAAGATTGAACATGTCACCAAGAAAGAAGACATATAAATGGATCAGAACTGTAGAGATGGGATCAAGAAAGCTGAAGCTCAGTGTGAGTTTAGCTCAGTAAGGAATATTTCAAACATCACAAAGGCCATCCTTCGATGTCTTCAAAATAGAGGAAAAAGAATCCACATTCTGGCTGCTAAATGAAGTAAAGTAACAAATACAGAGCCACCCATCTCCTATTTTGGCTCAGGCTTCTCCAACAAGAGGTAGTTGTGAGGAGCAAGACAAAGAGGCAGGTGAAGCACAAGGTTAAATAAAATAATTTCAACAACAACAGCTCAGTATATCTGTTTATTTCAAACAAGTTTAAATCTCAGGCTCAGATGAATCACTGAGTTATTGAGAAGTCTTGCTGATGTCTGATGAACTCTCCATAGATGGCGTTTGAGAAATCCTGGAGATCTGGTGAAACGTTAATGAATAAAGAAAGTAGTTATCAAATTTGTAGATAGCACACAAAATATTGGGATAATAACGCAGAAATGGCATTCAAAATGGGATGTGCAGGACTTTTGAGTCCTAAAGGCTTCAGGGAGGGAGTGGCCATGCTTGTTGTACCTGTTGATGTCTGCTTAAAAAAGCCACACCTTTTTGTGGACTTGTATTCTTAACTATGAACCCTATGAAAAGTTTTTCCTAAATAAAAAAAATAAAAAAATGACTGTCTCAGATGTGTTTTAGCTCTCCTACTCAGGCATTTTTCAAAGGACGACCGTCAGTTTCAATTGTGGATCTTATTCATGCAATGTCACCCCTTTCCACTCATAAGCCAATGTTTCCCTGCCCAGTCCTCTCCAATTAAAGTGACTGCTGCTGAAATGATGGGAGTTGTAGCTCACTAGAACTTATATTTCCTTGTTGTATTCCACCCAGTCCTAGAGCAGTAGAATAGAACAGAACAGAATAGAATACTTTATTGTCACTTTGAGTGTACACTAATCGGCATACATTAAAATGAAGTTACATTGCATACAGCTCTCAAAGGGTCTCCACCTGTAACATAAACATAAACATGACAAGATAAATAAATACAAAATTATGCATGTACCCACATATATAAGACACAGAAACCAGCACAATCCAGTTCGGATGTATACATGTACATGGCAAGAGAATCAAATCTTGCGAGTTTACCAGACAGATAGCATAGGGAACAAAGCTGTTACAGAATCTGGAAGTCTGCTAGAAATACTTCAAAACCTCCCCCCAGAGGGGAGCAGCAGAAACAGACCGTAAAGTGGGTGTGTGGGGTCTCTAACAGTGCTTTGAGCTCTAAGCATTTAGCGCTTATAAGCAGTGTCCTGAATGACAGGAAGCGAGCTTTCTATAATCTGTCCTTACCACTCTCTGGACTTTCTATCTGAGGCACTGCTGCCACCAAACTACATTGTACATTGATGCAGTTTGTTAAAACACACTCAATCGTGCCTCTGTAAAAAGTGGCCAGGATAGAAGGAGAAAGATGTGCTATCCTCATCCGACGCAGGAAATGCAGACGCTGGTTTGCACGCTTCACTAAGGATGACGCTGGTTTGCACGCTTCACTAAGGATGACGTGTGGAGAGATCAGTTCAGATTGTTAGTTATCTGCACCCCCAGATACTTAATACTGTTGACCACCTCTACAGATGCATCCTTGATACTGAGTGGAGTATGACCATGCTGGCTCTTCCTAAAATCTACGATGACCTCCTTTGTTTTATTAACATTTAGAACCAGGTTACTTTTATTACACAAGTCCACCAGAGCCATCACCTCTTCCCTACATGCATCTTCATTGTCATCCCGGATAAGACCCACCACTGCCGAGTCATCTGCATGCTTCATAATATGATTTGTAGCAGATTTGGCACAGCAGCCGTGGGTCATCAAGGTGAACAGTAGCGGACTCAAGACACAGCCCTGCGGGGAACCTGTACTCAAGGAGATGGAGTTGGAAACTTTTCTCCCAACTTGCACAAACGGGGGCCTGTCAATAAAGAAATCCAGTATCCAATTACATAAAGGATTATTAAAACCTAATAGGCCTAGTTTGTTCAACAAATGCTGAGGAATTATGTTGAATGCCGAATTAAAATCAATAAACAGCATTCGCACATGAGTATTCTCCAGGTGTACCAAGCTAAAATGAAGTGCATAGGAAAGTGCATCATCTATAAACAGTTCTTCCTATAGGCAAACTAATGAGTCAAATGTAGGGGGAAGGCATGAAACCATATAATCCTTTACCAATCTCTCAAAACACTTCATCATAATGGAAGTGAGTGCAACAGGTTGGTAATCATTAAGGCATGTGATGTTGGTTTTTTGGCAGGGGTTTCCAACCTTGGCGACTAAGCCTGGCGGACTTCAACTCCTAGAATTCTCCAGCCAGCAAAGCTGACTGGGGAATTCTGGGAGTTGAAGTCCGCCAGGCTTAAAGTCACCAAGGTTGGAGACCCCTGGGGCACTGGTACAATGATAACAGTCTTAAAACATGATGGAACCACAGCCTGATGCAACGAGAGGTTGAAGATGTCTGTAAGAACAGTGGCCAGCTGGTCAGCACACTCTTTAAGTACTCGCCCAGGGATATTATCAGGACCAGCAGCTTTCCGAGTATTGACTTTCCACAGGACCTTTCAAACAGCAGTTGTATCAAACCTGAGTGCCTGCTCATCAGGGAGGGAAACCCTTCCTTGCTGGAACTTTGTTTGTGGCCTCAAACCAACCAAAAAACCTATTTAGCTTCTTTAGAGAATCCATGTCCCCCCTTATATGTCAGGGAAGCTGCCTTATAGTCAGGAATGACCCGAATATCTTGCCACATTCGTCTCGGGTCCACAGGATCTTGAAAAATGTTTCTGATTATAGGCCCACTTTGCTATTTTTATAGCATGTCTCAAATCAGCTCTTGCTATTTTAAGTGCTGCCACATCACCTGATTTGAAAGGGGTGTTTCTCACCTTCAACATCACACGGACCTCCTGTGACATCCAAGGTTTCTCATTTGCTCGTATGCTGCTTAAGTTAACGAGTGACATACACATGTATCTAAGGCCTTGTCTAGTTTTGCCTTAAAAGATTGGTGGTCTGAGTATGCACAAACAATAGTCAGAAATAACTAATGAACTTATCGTTGCTACTTTTGGCCACAAGAGGCCAGCAAAAACCATTAGCAGTTGCTGACAATATGATGAAAATATATTTCTAACACTTGAGCAGAGGGAGTCTCTGAGGCAGGAGTCTCCAACATTGGCAACTTTAAGACTTGTGGAATTCTGGGAGTTGAAGTCCACAAGTCTTAAAGTTGCCAAGGTTGGAGACCCCTGCGGGAGACCTCTGAGGGAAAAATCTTGCATGGCAGTATTCTTCCTTGTTAACCTTCAAATCCCAACCACACAGGTGAGAAGGAAGGACATACTGCTGTTTAGGTTGGAAGATAGACATGTAGCAGAATATTCAAGGGATAGGGTCAAAAAAGTCAAAATGACAGCCACTACACTGTGATGGAAATTATGCCTGGTTTACCTGTGCGTCACAAGTGCAAAGCTTACATCACGCATATTGTGGCTGCCATCTCAACTTTTTTGGCCACACCCTGTGGACCCACCTGGGATGCAGCCCCTTTCCCCCAATGAATTGAGTTATCACTTATCCAGGCTTCCTCCCAGGTATTCTTAGCAGGGTGTTCAGTTCCTTCTAAATTTCTATGCAGCTGTCCATTTAATCTGGCTGTTGAATTAAAGCTTGCCTAAGTTTGTCACAAGCTTAGGCAAAGGATGGGTTTTGATTTGCAAAGAGCCAGTTCAGTCTAGTAAACCACCAGACTAGAAGGCAAGAGACTGTGAGTTCAAGTCCCACTTTAGCCATGAAAGCCAACTGTGTGACCTTGGGCCAGTCATTCCTTCAACCCAACGCACCTCACGGGGTTGTTGTGGAGAAAGGAGGAGGAAGGTGGGTTGGATGCATTCGCTGGCTCAACTTATACAAATCTACCAAGTCTTCTATTCTGTTTAGTTCGTGCCAGCTGTAGAAATACTTGACCTTGAGGAAATAGAGTATAGTAAAAACATTCCTAAAAACAAAAAGCAGCCTGCCTGTTGTCCTCCAGAGTTGTGATGACTATGTCTCCCCCAAATCTCGGCTGTCGTCCTTGCCACTTTGTAAAAATAACAGGTGGATGGCTTTTAGCTCACAAACAAGTTTACCCAATGTGAATAACAACTATTGACTCTCTCTTGGGGGGGGGGCAGAAATACACAATGTTGTCTTCCATCCCAACTGCACCCCAACCAGACTACAGGTAATCCTCAACTTATAACTATTCATTTAGTGACCATTCGAAGTTAACAACAGCACTGTAAAAAGTGACTTACGACTGTTTTTTACCCATAGTCAAGTGTTTAAAATTTAGACTCTTGGCAATTGGGTCATATTTATGATGGTAGTGATGTCCTGGGATCAGGTGATCAACTTTCGTGACCTTCTGACAAGCAAAGTCAGCAGAGAAGCCAAATTCACTTAATAACCACCTTACTAATTTAACAACTGCAGTGATCTGCTTAGGAACTGTGGCAAGAAAAGTTGTAAAATAGGACAAATTTCACTTAGCTGTCTTGCTTAAACAACAGAAATTTCGGGCCCAATTTTGGTTTTAAGTGGAAAATTACCTGTACTAGAAAGAAAAGTCAATCTGAAAGGTCAGATCTGGAACCTGCCCCATTGTGGCCATAGTGAAGGAAGGGGTTGAAATCCAAACAAGGGTTTCTTAATATGACTCCAGTTCCAGTTGCTTTATGCAAGGAATCCCAGCAGCTGAATGTGGCAGTGTGAAAAGCGCAGGTCTTCCAAGGCACAGGTGGTCCTCGACTTATTACAATTCGTTTAGTGACAGTTCAAGGTTACAACAGCATGACAAAAGTGACTTATTACTGTTTTTCATACCACCGCTGCAGCATTCCATGGTCACATGATCAAAATTTGGCTGTTTGGCAACTGGTTCATATTTATGATAGTTGCAGGATCCCCAGATCATGTGATCACCTTTTGCAACCTTCTGACAAGCAAAGTCAATGGGGAAGCTGGATTTGCTTAACAACCATGTCACTAATGTAACAACTGCAGTGATTCACTGAACAAATGTGGCAAGAAAGGTTGTAAAATGGGGCAAAACTCATTTAACAACTGTCTCACTTAGCAACATAAATTTTGGACTCCACTGTGGACTACCTGTAGACAGTTCTGGTGCTTTTTGGGCTGAATACTGTGGTATCTTAAGGCACAACTCAATTCAGCTTCTACTAGGAAAGGAAAGAGTGCCAGTTTGGCTGAGAGTTAACAATTTCTCATAGAGGCTTGCTGGAGAATATTATACATCAGTGGAAGGTCTGGAACCAACATAAATTGAACAGTGATGATGATGTTCGTCCATCGTATTCGAAAAGGACCTTGACATCTATCTGGGGGGGGTGTCAAGACTTGCGCGTGAATTGGATTAAAGTGAGGGAGATGCATTCTTATCCACAAAGAACCTCAAGAATCGCAACCAGTGGTCTCATCCCATGGCTAGCTAAGCATTAACACAGGAGCCTGGCTCAGAAATGATTGACAGACACCTTGAAGCATATAACAAAATGGGTTGGGCATTTTCTCTATGAGCAACTATTATTTCTTTAAACGTGCTTTGCAATCCCTGAGGAAAAACATTAAACAAATGCCTGCCTCTAGACAAAGATAAAACTCAGACTAAACTATATGAAGTTTTGGGAGCTTGTTTGGCAGACGCACCTGGTCTCAGGAGATTCAGAGTGCCCTTGAGAGCCTCAGATAACTGCAGACCGAAGCTTGTGGAGATAAGCTCTGCTGATGTACTGTGGTTACTCCTGTATCGCCAAGGCCTGTGATCCGTCTTCTGGCTATTTTTTTTTCTTTTCCCTTTCTCCCCCTCTTCTGTCCTTGAGAAGTGCTTCGAACTGTGACGTTCACCAAAGCCCATATGTCTGATAGAGCAGTTTGTTTTACATTTTCTTAACATGCCATTTTTGCTTTTAAAATCCTTTCCCATCCCCACCACCACCACCACCACTGAGGTTGAAATAGAGATTTCATAAGGTTGGGGAATGGGGGATAGCTGATGCATGCCTACTCTAAACTCAGACCCCCGGCCTATGTTAGGGTGACTATTCCCAGGATATCCAGCCATTGCAGGGATGCCAGGCAAAGGGGAAATACCCTTATACCCTAGGCCGGGTCTCTCTTTTTGCTTAAATTCTGGAAGATGTAATTACCACTGACCTCAAAAGCAGTAAACTGGGCTAGGTGGGGTTACAGGGTAATGTATATAATGCACGATAGGAATATTTATCAAGTATTTAGGCATCTTGCACAATAGAACTGCTATTATTATTCACCATGGATGGTTCCTCATTAGCAAAATCTTCACAAATTATCACTGTTCTTGTGTATCTCTGCATATACAATACCTGTCCCCAATTATAAATAAATTTTCCCACTGGAATGTAAGGCATAAATTAACATTTCTATTGAAGGCAGACTCTCCTCCCCTGGTAAGGGCTATCACTCGCTATCTTAATAGGATGACAGCAATATGAGCCAGCTACATTGAAAAAAATTTCATTGATTGTAAGGAAGATGAGCTGAGTTAGAGACGAGATATTTTATTTGGGTTATCTAGTTTTAAAAATTTAGTTATTGAATTTTAAATATCGTTGAATTTTGATGTCATGTACCATATATATATTTGTATGGTTGTTTCTGTACCTGTTTGTTCTGTTTTTCTTTTTTTGAAAAGGCCTTCGGGCTATTCAATAAATGTACTGTACTGTACTCTGCATGTGAAATCTTCCTAAACTTGTGTCAGATTCCTTCCTTCCTTCCTTCCTTCCTTCCTTCCTTCCTTCCTTCCTTCCTTCCTTCCTTCCTTCCTTCCTTCCTTCCTTCCTTCCTTCCTTCCCTTCCTTCCTTCCTTCCTTCCTTCCTTCCCTCCCTCCCTCCTTCCTTCCTTCCTTCCTTCCTTCCTTCCTTCCTTTCTTCCTCCCTCCCTCCCTTCCTTCCTTCCCTTCCTTCCTTCCCTCCCTCCCTCCTTCCCTCCCTCCCTCCCTCCCTCCTTCCTTCCTTCCTTCCTTCCTTCCTTCCTTCCTTCCTTCCTTCCTTCCTTCCTTCCTTCCTTCCTTCCTTCCTTCCTTCCTATAGGACTGCAGCACAGCAGCCATAGTTACAGGCCCCCTTTTCAAAGAGGAGTGTTTTTGATGCATCTCTCTTCTCTTTGCATTGATTTTATCTTTGTATTTATTTTATCTTTGTAGCCACAATAATTGCTAGCAACCTATTTTAGTTATTCCAATCCTTACAGTAATGGTATTCAAATACTTTGAGAAAAGCAAAAAAGAAAGGGATTTATTTGAGCAGGTGCTTCACCTTGAGATATCCCTTCTGCCCAGCATTTGAAACCAATCAATAATGCTGGTTTGAAGTCCACTGATTTTTGTCAATTTCCAGAGAAAAGGTTGACCTTTTTCTTTCATTTTAAGGAAAATAAATAATTAAAGACAGAGAGGTTGAACTTTTCTGGCATTGATTACCAGCTTTGGTTCTGTTTTGGGGAGTGGGTGTCATTGGAGTTTTTGATTGGGGGAGGGGGGCAAGGTGAGAAAATCTTTCTGATCTTAATGAATTTTTTTTTGGCTTTGACATCTCCCTGTAAAAAAAACTGATGCTTTTGTTTCTGCAAGTCTTCCTTCTCTTATGTTAGTGAAGCCTCTCTCTTCAACAGTCACCCCATGCAGGAATATTGACTGTACATGTTCATGGAGGAAAGATGCAACCCCCTTCAGCAGCCTGTATTGCCAAAAACCAGAAAGCCCAAGGACATCGCCTCTAGGAACAAACAAACAAAAAATCTGGATGAAGACTGAAGGACAAGTAGGGAAGGAGGAGGCACAGCAGAGTGAATGGAAGAGGGTGTTGGAACATTATTTGCACTGCTCTGATGCAAAATGCTCAAATCAACCTAGAAAACCTGCACTTTACATGGCAGTAAACCTGCACTTTACATAGCAGCTTCTAATGAAGTTCTACCTGCAAGCTGTATGTTTTTTATGCATGTCAAAAAAAAAGGGGGTTAATATGAGAAAGAAGGGGAGGGTGTACAGTGCCAGATGACTCTGTTTGTTTTTCTTTTTTACTTTCGTCCCCTGAGAGCCACCTCTGAGTTTGGGGTCCCATTCCATCTGCAACAGGAAGCACCACGGTTGACCCCTGGCCATCAGCCTCTACCACCACCCCTGCAGAGGCAGTCCCCTCCCCCCAAATAGCAGCGAGCAGTATTGAAAACACAAGCAGATGAGCAAAGGACAGGAATTGTTCTTTTTGGCAAACACTTTGGCGTCCTTTATTTTACAACCTGCGGTCTACAGCCATCCACGTGCCACCTATCGCTACTCTTTACACTCTCATGATTCAAAATAGAAAATAAACAACAAAACCAGGTTGCCTAATGAACGAGATAAGCCATGAGCCCACAGTGTAAATTGAATAACTTTGGGTTGGCTAAGAAGAACTCAGTAATTTTTTTTATTCCTTTTTTTATTCTTTTAATTGTTATTTAATTGTTGTTTTTATACTGTATTATAGCTGTTCTTATATATGTTGTACACCGCCCTGAGTCCCTAGGGCAGTGATGGTGAACCTTTTTTGGTTCGCGTGCCAAAAAGGGGGGGGATGCGTGGGATCACGTGTGTGCGTGCCCATACCCATAATTCCATGCACCTCCGCGCATGCACGTATGACCCCCCCACTCCCAGCATGCAATGGTATGCCCATTTTTTGCTCTTTCTCCAGGCTTTTGGAGCCTGGGGAGGGCAAAAACGGCCTTCCCCACCCCCTCTGGAGGCTGGAAACAGCCTGTTTTCTGACTCCCAGTGGGCCCAGAAGGCCCGAAAATCAGCTGGCCGGTGCGCACATGCGTGCCGGACCTGAGCTCGCGTGCCCACTGATATGGCTCCGCATGCCACTTGTGGCACCCGTGCCATAGGTTCGCCATCACGGCCCTAGGGAGTAGGGCGGCATATAAGAATTGCCAAATAAATAAAATAAATAAATAAGAGGGGTTGGTAGAATATTGGATCAAATAATATTCTGGAAAAAAGTAATGGAAAACTATATACATATTTTTATTTGTTCCCATCTTTATTATTTTTAAAGACAGAGAACATATCCATAACACCATGGATCATTTCATGTAAGCAAGAAGTCGCCAGGACCTGGTTCAACCAACCTGCTCCTGGAGGGGTAGATTGGGGCAGTGCCAACCCGTCCAAAACCAAAGATGGCAATTCCTTCATGGACCAAGGAACCCATGGGCTATTCATGTAAGCAAGAAGTCGCCAGGACCTGGTTCAACCAACCTGCTCCTGGAGGGGTAGATTGGGGCAGTGCCACCCCATCCAAAACCAAAGATAGCAATTCCTTCATGGACCAAGGAACCTATGGGCTATTAGGCTAGCTAGACAATAGTTTATGATAATCAAAATGTGGAGATCTGATTTGAAATAGCTGTCGGGGAGTAAAAGAAGGCATTCCTCTCTTGTCTATATTTGTGAAGGTAGCGATTGCATCTGCTTCGCCACCCTAGAACATAAAATGCTGAATGAGAGTATTTTTGGCTTGATCCTGCTGTCTTGTCTTACATTCTTGATGTTGGCAGATTTGAGAAGTTGGTACTATGATGGGATGCAATTCTTCATTAGACAAGGTCAAGGCTTCCCACTTAAACAACAACATTCCCCCCCCAAATTGGATCTGTTTAAGGCATTGTTAAGTTGGTCTTGATTAAGCTTGTCATAGTATAGTGCCTATTTCAGTGGATCTAGCAGAGTTGGCCTTCAATTAAGCAATGCTATCTATCAGGATCCTAGAAGTGTGCCTTCTCTTTCTCAGTTCCTGTCGTCTGAAAAGTGGTTAACCCCTTGAGATCTGAACACCCATCCTCAGCCCTAGTCCTGCTGGTGTTTCAAAGGGATCTAGAAGCCTGGCTTTTTGCCTTTGCTGGTGATGAGTGAATTTAATTTAATTTAATTTAATAGATTTGTATGCTGCACAACTCCCAAGGGACTCTGGGCGGCTGACAGCATTTCAAATCATTATTACATATAAAAACATATAATTAAAAATTATAAAAATTAAAAAATATCAGATATTCATAACCAAGGGGGGAGACCCAAATATAGTCTGATTGGTCTCACTTTCACCCCGCCTGCCGGAAGAGCCAAGTTTTTATTGCTTTACGGAAGGCCAGCAGGGTGGGGATAGTCCTGATCTCTGGAGGGAGTTGGTTCCAAAGGGAGGGGGCTCTCACAAAGAAGGCTCTCCCCCTCAGCCCCATCAACCGGCATTGTTTGGTCGATGGGACCTGGAGGAGACCAACTCTGTGGGACCTAACCGGTCGTAGGGAGGTATGTGGCAGGATGCGGTCCTGAAGGTAACCTGGCCCTGAGCCATGTAGAGCTTTAAAGGTCAAAACCAACACCTTAAATTGGGTCCAGAGACTAATTGGCAGCCAGTGCAGCTGGCGGAGAATGGGTGTCACGTGGGTGTACCTAGGCACACCCACCACAGCTCGCGCAGCTGCATTTTGTACCAATTGTAGTCTCCGGATACTCTGCAAGTCCCGTTGCAGTAATCCAGCTGGGAGGTGATAAGGGCGTGAGTGACTGTGAGTAGAGCCTCCCTCTCCAAGTAGGGTCACAATTGGTGCACCAGGTGAACCTGTGCAAAGGTCCCCCTAGCCACAGCTGAAAGATGTTGCTCCAATTTTAGCTGTGGATCTAGGAGGACACCCAAATTGCGAACCCGTTCTGAGGGAGTTAATTTCTCCCCCCCAAGAACCAAGGAGGGACAATTGACAGAATCCTTGGGAGGCAATATCCATAGCCACTCGGTCTTGTCCGGGTTGAGTTTTAGCCGGTTCATCCCCATCCAGACCCTAACATTGTCCAGGCAGCGGCCCATTACGTCCACAGCTTCCCTGAATTGAGATGGGGTGGAGATGTACAACTGGGTATCATCAGCATACTGCTGATACCTCACCCCGTGTCGTCGGATGATCTCACCCAGCGGTTTCATGTAGATGTTGAACAGGATGGGTGAGAGGACCGAGCCCTGCAGCACCCCACAAAGTAGGGGCCTAGGGCTCGACATCTGCCCCCCTGTCAACATCGACTGCGTCCTGTCAGAGAGGTAGGAGGAGAACCACTGTAAAACAGTGCCGCCCACTCCCACCTTGCCGAGACGACGCAGAAGGATAACATGGTCAATGGTATCAAAAGCCACTGAGAGGTCAAGTAGCACCAGGATGGAGGAATGACCCCCATCCCGGGCTCGCCAGATATCATCCATCAAGGTGACCAAAGCCGTTTCCGTACTGTAGCCACGCCTGAAACCCGATTGAAAGGGAGCCAGAAAATCAGTGTCATTCAACAGCCGCAGGAGCTGGAGCGCCATCACTTTCTCTACAACCTTCCCTGCGAAGGGAAGGTTGGAGACCGGCCGGAAGTTCTTTAAATCCGCCGGGTCCAGGGAAGGCTTCTTGAGGAGCAGCCTCACCACCGCAACTTTTAAGGGCTGCGGGATGGACCCCTCTCTCAAAGAAGCGTTGACCAACGCCTGGAGCCAGCCGCGTGAGACCTCCTTGGTGGCCGAAACCAGCCAGGAGGGACATGGGTCCAATAAACAAGTGGCAGAGCTCATCACACCTATGGCCTTGTCTACATCCTCAGGAGTCACTGGTTCAAACTCATCCCATATAACAGGACTAAGACTAGTCCCTGTCATCTCGGCCTGTACTGCCCAATCAGAGTCCAGGTCTGTCCGAATCTGAGTGACTTTGTCCGCCAGAAACTGAGAAAATTCTTCAGCTCTGCCCTGCAAGGGATCTTTGCCTCCCTCCTTAGCAAGAAGGGAGCGGGTCACCCTAAACAGGGCACAATAAGGGCGGAAAAATGCAAACATTTTGCCGCCCGTATCGCCACTAAGTAAGACTTAATGAAAGTTCTTAAAAGTGTCCGGTCAGACTCAGCAGAAGCCTCTTTTTAACCTAGTTTGGTTTTTGTTTCCACCTGTTTGATATTCTGCCATCTCTCCCTTTTTTTGTTTCCTGTTTTTAATTGTCTTGTTTTCGTGTTTTAAATTATTTGTTAAACTGTCCAGAGTTTCTAGGAGTTGGACAACATATATATTTTAACAATAATAATAAGAAAGGCAAAAGAATCTGGATATTGGATGTGGCGGTACCTGAAGACAGCAGAATAGAAGAGAAAGAACTGGAAAAGATAAAATACAAACACCTACAAATAGAAATAGAATGACTATGGCAAAGGCAAGCAAGGATAGTACCAATAGAATAGGCGCCTTGGGTGCAATCCCAAAACAACTGGAGCACCACTTGAACACCATCGGCATTGACAAATTTGCCACCAGTCAATTGCAGAAGGTGGCTTTACTTGGAACAGCTCCCATCCTGCGACGATATCTGTAACACATGTCAAACATCCAGATTTGCCTATCCTTGGTAAGGACTCGATAGTTAGACAAAAACTGCCAAACCCAGTCTGAACATTTGGTTGACTGTGCAATGATTACTAAATAATAATAATAATAATAATAATAATAATAATAATAATAATAATAATAATAATAATAATAATAATAATAATAATAATAATAATAATAACAATAACAATAACAATAACAATAACAATAATAACAATAACAATAACAATAACAATAACAATAACAATAACAATAACAATAATAAATACTTGATTTCTACCTAGCATGCTGGCAGCCACCCGTTTCAACCATCAGCGCCAATCAATGATATGTGATACATTTTTAAATGTTCAGTTGACTGAATTTCATGTTTAATGAATAAGAGTTAATAATAATTAGAATTAGAATTAGAATGATAATGATGATGATGATGATGATGATGATGATGATGATGATGATGATGATAATAATAATAATAATAATAATAATAATAATAATAATAATAATAATAATAATAATAATAATAATAATAATAATAATAATAATAATAATAATAATAATAATAATAATAATAATAATAATAATACTGAAAATGAGACGGTGAAGATCTTGTGGGACTTTCGAATACAGACAGATCATCATTTGGAACACAACACGTCAGATATCACGATTGTCAAGGGCCGAAGAGTACAATTTGGAAAAAAATATGAAATATTGTGACCTGGCCATTGAAATTACACGGTTATGGATGAAACATGTGACAGTGATACCCATTGTCATTGGGGCACTTGGTCCAAGAATTTCACAAAACACATCAAGAAATTGCAGCTTCCTGCAATAACACCAGCAGAACTGCAAAAAACTGCGCTACTCGGAACATCATATATTTTAAGAAGATACTTGGTTGATACCTAGGACGCTGGCAGCAACCCGTACCAACCATTAGCACCAGTCAGTGGTATTTGTGACTCTTTTTAAAATATTCAGTTGACTGAGTTTCATGTTTAATGAATAAAAGAGATAATAATAATAATAATGATATACATTTATGTCCATTGTGAATGTTTGAAAAGCTACATACAATTAGGAGTGACAGTTCTAAGCCACAATGTGCCTAAACAACTGAGCTTACTGGATCATAACTAGTAGCAGCGTTCTTCACTCTTTTCTGTTGAAGAGGGAAGGCTTGAAGAAAATAGGATAAGGTTAAAAGTAAGCCCACCACCATCTTTTTATTCTCAGTTGTTCGAGGTTCAAAAGACATTTTCGGGACAGCTTTGAGAGGGTGCAATTCTGGAGCCTGCATCAGTGGTGCTTTGAAAGGATGCCCGCTTGGCAGTATAATTCCTTTCTCCATCCATAAATAGATTAGGTACTAAATTGTCTCCAGCACAGAAAGATAAGCTTTCAAAATTGTAACTTCAGTAGGTGAATTACTTTTAATGCATGAAGACTGAAGTTATTAACCATCATCTTATTGAATGCTACCAAAGAGTTAATACAGTAGAGAAAAAACTGCCTTTAATCTAAAAACAATTGGCCAGGGAAATAATGTCCCAAGGGAAGAGAAGAGGAACATTTGCCACTGGAAATATTAAAAATAGTCTTGGATAAATACATATTTTTGGAAGGGCTGACAATTTTGGTTTAGCATACTCCAAAATCACCTCTGAGTTGTTCATTGCATGATGAGCAAAATTTGTTTATATATGAACTTTTTAATGAAATATTCCAAGTTTAATATTTTGACATTAATAGGCTGCAGAGAGGAAAAGGAAATAGCTGCCTTGTCTACTCTGTGGGTCAACTGTTATGTACACTATTTATCTATGTTTGTGTACTTATGGATACATGGTATGTAAAGGTCAGAAGGGATCTTGGAGATAACCATGTCCTACCCCTGCCCAAGGCAGAAAGCCACCATTCTTGCCAGATGGCCATCCAAAGTTTGTTTAAATGTTTCCAGTGAAAGAGTGACCACCACATCTCAAAGGCAATCCGTTCCAGCTCTTAGTATTAAAAATGTTTTTTTTCCAGTGTCATACCCAAAATTGTCATTTAAACCCATTGGTTGTTTTTTTAAAAAAATCCTGTTTTCTGGAACCGTTTTGAACCATTCTGCCATGTCTTCTAGAATGATAGCCCTTGCGGGTAGGTCAGGGTAGCCATGAAGTCTCCCAGGCTAAACATTTCCTGTGCCTCCAAGTGTTCCTCATGAAGTTTTCCTTCTATCCCTTATTATTTGGGTTGCTACTATTTGGGTATCCTCCAGTTTGTCAGTTTTCCTAAAATGTGTCCAGAATAGGGGAGAGTATGCTTGATGTGGTATGACCAAAACATAATAGAGAAGAAAGATAGGAGAATTGTGACTCTTCTTGAGCTTGACACTATACTTCTTTTGATGTAATTTAGAATTTCATTTGAAGTTTTTTCAGCTATGTCAAATTTTTGGCTCACATTCAACTTGTGAGACACTGAGACACCCAGGTCCTTTTCACACATGTTGCTCAATGTGTTTCTTACTCTTTTCTTGTGCCATTCATTTTTCCTACTCAAACGTAGGATATTGTATTTGTCCTAATTGAAATTCATCTTGTGGGTTTCTACCTATTGTTCCAGTATGTCAACGTTCTCCAAAAGCTTCAAGCTGTCCTCCATGGTGTGTTTGTTATCGCTCATCGTTGTGTCATCTGCAGATGTAAGAATCGTATTTTGTAGCCCATCATCCAAACATTTATAAGTAAAATGAAGAATATCGGCTTTAGAATGGAGCCCTGCAGTACGTCATGTGAAGTTTACTTCCAATTTGACATTGTTGTATGAATGGCACACAAATGCTCAACCAGTTCTCTATCCATATAATTATAATTTAATCAAGCCAACATTTTGCCTTCTTTTCTTCTCTAGGATATTGTACAAGATTTTGTTGAATGCTTAACAAGATACATTGTAACCATCAGATTCCCATAAACCAATCATTGACTAAAAAAGAAGATATAATCCAGAATGAAAAAGTAAAAAATAACAAACATTATGGTGCCAATTTTAAAGCCACTTAAATTTTGTTGACCTCACAAATTTAGTTCAGGCTGGGTCAGCAACTTGGAAAAAATGGCAAACCACTTCTGGTTACCACTGCATGAATTTGGTAATGAAGTTATCAAAATTTGACCTGAAGATGTGGTCTCAAACATATTACTTCTCACACAGACATCTGGAAAATGCTGCCTTGGCTGTAGACACCTTGTGTAGATAGTTCAAACTGCACTTTTTTTTAAAAGCAGATGAAAATATTCCCACTGAGACTTGTGGGAGAAAAAAATGGATCATGTGGAAAGAAAGTACAAGGAGCTGGGAACAGAAGCTGTTGTGGTTTTTCCATATAGGCTGGGGGGAAAAACCATTTCCTGTACATTTGTCATGAGAACAGAAGCAAATCTTCAAAGTGCTTTCATTTTCCTAGCCAAATGTAGGACATAATAGACAACATAATGGTATAATTAAAATCTTTTGAAAAGTTGCTTTAAGTACAAAATTTAACAGATTGCTATTAAAATGACTATATTACTCACAAAAGCAATAAGTTTTATGATGAAACTTACTAGTTTCTTCAATGAGATCAGAGCAATAACTTTGATGTAAGGTGGTGGGACTATCCACTACTGACCCCTTTCCAAGATCTCAGGAGTTCCCATGGTGGATGCTTTCTAGGGTTGGGACTATGATGTAATGAATAGAATAGAATAGAATAGAAACAGAGTTGGAAGGGACCTTGAAGGCTTCTAGTCCAACCTCCTGGTCAGGCAGGAAACCCTATACCATTTCAGACAGATGGTTGCCCAATCTCTTCTTTAAAACGTCTAGTGTTGGAGCATTCACAACTTCTGGAGGCAAGCTGTTCCACTGATTTATTGTTCTAACTGTCAGGAAATTTCTCCTTAGTTCTAGGTTGCTTCTCTCCTTGATCAGTTTCCACCCATTGCTTCTTGTCCTGCCCTCAGGTGCTTTGGAGAATAGTTTGACTTCCTCTTCTTTGTGGCAACCCCTAAGATATTGGAACACTGCTGTATCATGTCTCCCCTAATCCTTCTTTTCATCAAACTAGACATACCCAGTTCCAGCAACTGTTCTTTATATGTAAATCTTTAACATAAGTCAAGCCCCACCACCAAAAAAGAAAAGACTTGCTGTGGATGGATCCAGAGTACAACCAACCTTCTCCCTGTCTGTCTCCCACTATATGTGCAATCTATATTAGCTCTGGACCTATGTGACAGCTGGAGAGCAAGCTGAAATGTGGACATTCAATCCTTTCTCAGAACTAGTTATCAAAGATTTGGTGTCCATAATATGTATAGGTAGTCCTTGTTTAGTAACCACAGTTGGGACTTAACAACCACAGTTGTTAAGCAAATCGGGTATTTAAGTGAAACTGCAATTGAGTTTGATCTTACTTCGACTTTCTTTTGCCGAAGGTCTCAAATGTGAGTTATTTTTTCATCACCATCGTAAGTGTGATTGGTAACTAAATGAAGACCACCTCTAGTTCAGTGGTGGGTTCCTACCAGTGCGGTCCACTCTATAGCACCGGTAGCGGCCTGTTGGTGACGTCACAGTACTGGTGCGGTCGGTTGCCAGTGCCTGGGCGCCATTTTAAAAAAAAATTAATTTTTTTTTTAAATTTCTTCTGCGCATTCCCAGAAGACAAGTTTCCGGGACTGCTCATGCGCTGCCTTCCTACCCCACAGTGAGTCCAAGCAGGGGAGGATGGCTGAGGGAGCGCTTGAGATGCTGAAAGAATGGGCAGCAGGAGCTATCTCCATTCCCCTCCCTTCAGCAGTCCGAGAAGCCATGAACACGCGGTGATGATCCTAGGCATTTTCGCACGTTTGAGGCTTCTCAAGCTTCTGAGGGGAAGGGGAATGGGCGGCAGGACCTATCTCAGTTCCCCTCCCTTCAGCAGTCTGAGAAGCCACACCCACCTGGTCACATGGCTGGCAAGCCACACCCACAAAATAAGCTACGCCCACAGAGTGGTAGTAAAAAAATTAGGAACCCGCCCCTGCTCTAGTTGGATTGCTGTTGCCCCAATAAACAGCATTCAAAGGTCTCTTATGATTCAATTACTGAAAGGTAACTCCATATTTCAATACACCGCTTTTTAAATCAAAGCTATAGAGTACATATTTATTCTAAATACTTTTCTGAGAGGAAAAGCCCCGATTGAACACATGGGCAGAAAACTTTGGCTGTAGGTATTCTTGAAATCTTGAGAGCATATGATGGATCCAATTGGAAAATGACTGCTTAGAGAGATGTATGGCAGCCACAGGTTGTGTTAGCCCCACCATAAAATATCCCTGTACCCAAAGTGAATTAGGCCAGGTTGCTCCCTTTTCTAAACCTAACAGAATGACTTCTGCTCTTGGCTTACTGGTGTATCTTTTTATAGGAAAGTGATATATTTTGAAGCAAAACAGCTTCTTGTCTCTTTCATATGTAAAGAAAGTCCATAAATCCTAGGTGGGATTCAAAGTCATCCTGATAAATTGAGATATTAAATTGAAGCTTTATTCTGCAATATATTACACCCTTCTTCCCATGATTATTTTTTTTAATTTGAAACACACATTTAATTTTTTTTTAATTTAAATTCTTCAGCAAAGGTCCTTCAGTGCCAATGGGCAGTTTTTGTTTCTCTGGAGGATACACTACAGAGAGAGAACATCCATCACAACATCTACTCCAGCTTTCTTTTGCACATTAAGCAGTGGTGGATATCTCAGTAGAAGCCAGGTAGTCTTCCTTTTGAACAATAGTTTATACCGGGGGGGGGGGTCAATCTGGATTTCTTCAAGGGCTGGATCAGCATTGTAGTTCTCTTCTGCAGGCCGGTGTGTGCGGGAGACGGGACGGACAACTGTAGCAACCTGCTGGCCAAAACGGGATACGGGGAGAATGTGCATCCCCCCCACACCCCATTTTCGGCCTGGATGGCCTCCTGCAGCACTTTGCTGGCCAAAATGGAGTGCAGGGGAGAAATGTGTCCCCCCCGCACCCCGTTTTGGCTGCCAGAGGCACTGTGGGCATGTCCTTTGCTATTTCCAGGCCGACCACTTGGGCCAGATTTAAGTACCTGGTTTATACCCATTTACTGATTTATAGTCCTCTGACTAAGAGGACTCCTGACATCCATTGACCAGCCAATCAAAAGCCATAATTTTCTCTGCTCTGGCATATTTTTGCTTAAAAAGCAAAAGTATCCTTGCTTGTTTTTTCATTGATACTCATATTCTTCTATAGCCAGATAAATTCCAGCTTTTGCTAATTCAAATGGTAATTGTTCAATTACTTAGGAAAATCCTAGAATACTGGAAAATCATCTCACTCCTTTACTCCCTCTATTCTAAAATATCAATCCATTTTACACGGTAGTAAATTTAAGCATTTTTAGACATATCAACCTACCCTTAATATAGCAATAGCAGTTAGACTTATATACCGCTTCATAGTGCTTTACAGCCCTCTCTAAGCGGTTTACAGAGTTCAGCATATTGCCCCCAACAATCTGGGTCCTCATTTTACTGACCTCAGAAGGATGGAAGGCTGAGTCAACCTTGAGCTTGGTGAGATTTGAACAGCTGAACTGCTGAACTAGCAATCAGCTGAAGGTTGCAGTGCTGCTTTTAACCACTGCGCCACCTCGGCTCAATATGTATGTGAAAGTAAATAATGAATTGTCACAAATATGACCAAGTCCCATAGTGCAGAATGTTGCATTTTTGATCTAAGTTATTCAACTTTAGCTGAAAATAGATGTCCATTCATATTTCTGGCCCTGGAAGAATCCAGCTCATCCAGGAAACAAATCAAACAAGGAAGTATTCTCTGCTCTTATACTGTTAAGTCACCTCTGGCAGAGGATCGGGAAGATCGGCTGCTCTTGGTGGAATTCTTATGATGAAAATGAGCTTTGGATTCATAATGGTTAGGAATCCCATCATGAGATGATGTCCCTTTGGTACCTCCATCAGGTGGGGCTAGAAAGTGCTGTGATTTCTCTTGTTTCTGATTGGACCAATTGTCCTGCTGTTCATATGATGCAGTAGCGGGAGGAGCGATCACACGACGTCTCCGGCACCGCTTCTTGAGCAAAAGGTGAGCCAGCTCCGCCAGGCTGAGAAAAGCTGAAACAAGCCCCACCATGAAATAGAACTGAATGAAGATGGTCTTCTCGGTTGGCCGAGATACAAAGCAATCAATGAGATGTGGACACATACGATGCTTGCAGATATATTGATATCCTACTTGGAAGCCATACAACATCCACTGCCCTACCAGAAAGCCCATCTCAGCCAAGATTCTTACTATGACATTGACTATGTAGAAAGTTTGAATATTTCGGGTTCGTTGACTAGGCTGGAGTTCAAATTGTTCCTGAACTTTCCTCTCTGCCTGAGTGGCTTCCTCCTGATTTCCTTCAATTTCCTTCAAGCCACGGTTAATCTTGGTGGTCTGGTGCATAGAATAGATGACAAACATAACAGCTGGGGCCGAGAGCACTACAATGTGGAAAACCCAGAAGCGGTAATGGGAAATGGGGAATGCCAAGTCGTAACAAATCTGTTTGCATCCCACCTGCTTAGTGTTGCACTCAAACTCCTCCTGCTCATCATCAAAGACATCACTGCCCACTGTGGCTAGAATGAGGATACGGAAGATGAGCATCACCACCAGCCAGAAGCGTCCAACCATGGGTGAGTGCTCCTGCACTGCATCTAGCAAGGAACTCAAGAATCCCCACTCGCCCATGGCTGCTGCAGGAGAAAGGAAAGAACAAAAAGATCATCTTCAATAAAGTTCTCTAAGGAAATTGGTGACTTGCTAAAAGCAAATGATTAAATAACAACTAGAGGGAATAGAGGAGAAATGCAGTCAAATGATGGACCTCCACAAGCAGCGAATAATTTGGAATGATCTATCGCCTGTGGTAATGCTCTACTAATAATGGAGTGTAGTATAAAACAAATGTTTCAGCAATAACAGGAGATCTTTCTGTTTCAGTTGTGAGTCTCTCTGCCTGCAAAGAAGAGGATGGGTCTTGATCCTGGTAGAAGCTTAGGATTGCATGCAAAGTTAAATTAATGAAATAAATGCATTATTGGGAATGGCCTCTGAACAATCTAAGAGGTACACATGGCAGTTTTAAGTTAAGCAACCCCTAACATTGTCCATGGTTTGTTGTTGTTACTGAGTAAAATCCCCAAGAGATTCAAGTTCTGCTGCTAAGCTAATTGCTCCAGTAAATCTAGAAATGTGGTGACTGTCTTCTCAGGGGAAAAAAAAACTATCTGAAATAGCCAGTGTGGTATAGAGATTAGCATACTGGCTTAGGAGAAGAGATGTCTGGGTTCAAATCCTCTTTTAGAGATGATTCCGATTACGTTATTTTGGGCCTATCTTAGTCTAGGTTTATTCACAGAATTGTTACACAGATATACAAAGAACATGCAAAATAAACTGAATATCCTGTCCCCAGCCATGCAATAAAATTTCACACGAACCTTTTATTGCTGACAGCTGTTCATCTAAACCAACTTAAAGGCACTATAATACTGCATATTTATTTACTGCATTTTATTTATATTTATATAGCATATTTTTAAAGCTGGTAAACTCCAAGCAACTCTGGATAGCAAACAATAAAAAGCAAGTATATTCAAAAAAATTCAAAAACCTTAATGGTAATCCTGAAGTGATAATCCACAACCAGTCTCGCTTCTACACACCATTCCAAAGGAATTGTGTAGTTACTGTATCTGAAGGTTTTAGGGAAGAGACAGGTCTTCAAAGCATTTTAGAAGGAGAGTGAGACTGGGACCATCTGAATATCTGGAGGGAATATCTGCGGGCAGGCCCTATAGCAGTGATGGCGAGCCTTTTTTGGTTCACGTGCCAAAAGGGTGTGTGTGTGTGTGCATGTGGCCACACCCATTCCCTCCCCCCCACGCATGCGCGCACACACACACACCCGTGCTGTCCCCTGCGCATGCGCACAACCCCCCACGCATGCGCACAGACCTTACTAAAGCCTGGGACGGGGAAAAAATGGCCAAACGGGCAAACCGGAAGTTCGGAAACATGGGCTTCCTGTTTGCCCATTGTGCTGTTTTTCACAGTCCGGAGGCTTCAGGGAAGCTTCCCTGAAGCCTCCAGAGGGCAAAACGGCCTTCCCCAAGGCTGAAAATCAGCTGGCCAGCATGCGCATGCGGGCTGGAGCTGACATAGGGCAACACCTCGCTTGCCCTCCGATATGGTTCCATAGGTTTGCCATCACTGCCCTATAGAGTGAAATCATACTTCCCAGATCCGATGAGATGATATTACTTAATGGATGGGATCCAGAGCACCTGACTCTGTCTGAACAAATTAGGATGTTGGAAACTGTGGGAGACACATGTCTATAGAGGATCCCAATCATCCAAGTAATGGTTGCCCAAAGGTGTTTTTCAAAAAGGCAACTGGACTTTCTTGATTTTTTTCCCTTGAAAATATTTTGCTTCTCATCCAAGACATTTCTTCAGAAGGATATTTCTAGGATGGGAATTGAAATATTTTCAGAGAAAATAACCAAGACAGTCCAGTTGTCTTTTGGAAAAGCACCTTTGTGATGGGAGACACATGTTCCCTCAAGTAGGCAGGCCCTATGCCAGGTGGGCTTTACAGGTTTACAAATAACCAGTACTTCAAATTGCCCCAAGAAGGTTATTGGCAACCAGTGCAGCTAACAAAACATAGGTTTATACAGACATATTAAGGCATAGGTGTATTTTGGACCAACTGTAGCTTCTGAGTGGTCCTCAATAGCATCCCCATGTAATATATGTGGTCCACGGATCCACATGTGTTCAGGAAAGTGGGATTTAATGAACAAATTAGCTACACTATGGATGAACTAAATGAACTAAATATCTATACTGTAGATGTAGTACCAAAGATCAGGGTGAATCACTCTCTCCATTCTCATCTCAACAGAGGTGGGTTCCACCTGGTTCTGACAGGTTCTATGGAACCGGTAGTAACTTGGCAGCCTGGGTCGCTGGAACCGGCAGCGACCCAGGCCTGCCATCCCCATGAACAGGCTCTCTCGGTGGTGCCATAGAGAGCACCATCATCTTGCTTTTTGCTCCTGCGCACGTGCAGAAGCTGTATTTTTGCTTCTGCACATGCGCAAAAGCTGGGTTTTTAGCACTGCACATGCGCGCCTGCCCGCACCTGCACAGTGCATCAAGGAGCCAACTGGCAGCGGAGAAAATCAGAACCCACCCCTGCATCTTAACTATTCTAGGGAAAATCATTTTGCTTTCAAATGAACATGAAAGTCTTGGCAACATCAAGACAGGTTAATGGCAACATCAAGATAGGGATGGATTTTTTTGGGTCTGTTGTTAACTTATCTGGAAAGAAGGAATTTCAACTACTATCTCACAGCTTATCCCAATCCCAGTTAGCTAAGTGGGTAAATTGCTTTGGGGAGAGATTGCTTCATTAGGCTGAGACAAGAATTTCCACTGAGCATTGCAGAGACAGGAGCAATCCCTGGAGAAAATCAATGCCTAGAAACAGTCATCAATGTGGGCTAAATGTACAGTAAGAGAATGAAGCACATCTTTGGAACTAAAAGAAGAAGCCAAGTATACTTTTACACTTCAAAAGTTATGCTTTTAGAGCAAAGGGTTCACAACTTTTGGGGGTTAGTGGACATAATTAGAATTTTGAGAATAGGCACATTCACAAAACAACTTTCTATAAACATTTTATTAGCAGACAAATGGTTGAGGTTGCTTTCCACCACCTTTCCGAGCCACTGTTCCCTCTAAGCTGCGCGGCCGTGTGGCCGTGCATGTAACGAGAAAACACTGTGCGGAAGTTTCTAATTTCCGTGCGGCATTTTCTAATGGCAGAGGCTGCGCGCCTGCGCGGCCGCGCACATGAAAAGAGAATGCCGCGCGGCAGTTTCTAACTGCCACGCGCCGTTTTCTGATGTTACAGGGAACGTTGTTCCGAGCCTCCCACATTGTTCTCTTTCACTTCAGAGACCTTTCTCTGGGCAGGAATCCACATTTCCAACACTGGGTTATAATTTTTATGTTTTATTTTCTAGGAATGGCTCTGGTGGGAAGTTTTCAACCTAAAAATAGAGCTCTTTTTCTCAAGAGTATGAGAAAAGTCTCAATTAAAAAAAATACAATATCTACCAGTGGTTAGATCAAAATATCTAACCCATGCTAACAAGTCCTGCTTTCCACAAAGGAACTTTCTGCAGCAAAAAAAGTAGGAAGAAAGTTGCCAAAACCTACAGAATCTAAGCTGTGAGAACCTTCTGGAACCATGAGAGGCTTTGTGTGGCTGTACAAGTAGTCCTTGACTTACAACCAGAATTGGCACCAAAATTTCCATTGCTAAGCAAGGTAATTGCTAAATGTTTATGACCTCTTTTAGCCACCATTGTTAAGCAAATCACTGCAATTCTAAATTCATGGTTGTTGAATGAATCCGTCTTCCCCCATTGACTTTGCTTGTCCGAAGTTGGCAGAGATAGTCACATGTCCCTGAGATGCCATCATAACATACACGCCAGTTGCCCAGAGCCTGAATTCTGGTCACATGATCATGGGGATGTTGCAATAGTTGTATTGTATGGTTGTAGGTCACATTTTCAGTTCAGTTTTAACTTTGAATGGTTGCTAAATGAATGTTTGTAAGTTGAAGACTACCTGTAGCCATCAGGATTTCATGGGAGATTGTTTACCACACATATGCTATGAATTTTGTGAGGAAGTAGTTCATTTTGAATTCTCCTTTTCATATAGTTTCAAGTAATGATCTGCTTTTGATAGGATGGAACAATAATAGAATAATAAGAATTGCCCAGATTTTTATCTTCCACTATGCGGATAGCACGCTCATTGTTGCTTCTTATTTTAAGTTGTTCTAATAGGATAATTCAATACCAAAGATTTATATGTGGGTTAAATTAGAACAGCTTTGGTATACTAAACTCTACATTATTTCATATTATAGAGAAATATGTCAGCATTTACACATTTATAAATGTATCAGGCTATTCAGTAGCCCAAAGCCTTAATTCATATTCCTAATTCATTGATTAATAACTGTATTCCAACTATAATTAATTTATATAATGCACAGTCATTTCTCATTTATTTACCTACGATTTTATTTTCACTAATAGCCACACACATACAAACAAATATAATTACAATGTAGTTAAAAAGCTACTGCATAAATGTTTAGGAAAGCAAAAGAATATTTGCGTTCTTAAAAGAGGCATTGGGAAATCTTTTTAATAAAATGTAAATGTCTACATGAAATTACTTTTAGTAACACTGATGATTATACCTAGAATGATTCTTAATTTTGCAGCACAAATAAATTTTGCTAAAAAAATTTAGGATTTTAACTATTCATATTTTATTTGAAGTATTAGCTGCTTGGACCACTCTAGAAACAAGTGGATTATAAATGCAAATAAGAAAATGAACTGCACAACAATCTGAACAGTTAAGGGACTCGTTACGTTTAGTCTAAGAAAGAGAAGGCTTATAGTGACATCATAGTCATCTTCTAGTACTTGAAGAAAGGATCAATTATTTTCCAAAGGGCAGGACAAGAATCAATGCATGGAAGTTTTTCAGAGAAAGATCCAACCTGGAACTAAGGAGAAATTTCCTGACAGTGAGAACAATTAATCAATGGGACAGTTTGCCTCCTGAGCGCTCCATCGCTGGAGGGTTTCAAGAAGAGATTGGACAACCATTTGTCCGGAATGGAATAAGGACCTCCAAGATCTGGAATAAGGACCTCCAAGATCTATGATTCTGTTCCCTTACTTAGCTGATTCTCTACTAATGCTTACTGCGATCCAATAAAAAAAAGTTGTTTGTCCCCACTTTGTCCTGTAGTTTCTAGAATAGCAATAGCACTTATATACCATTTCACAATGCTTTTACAGCTCTCTCTAAGCGCTTTACAGAGTCAGCATATTGCCCCCAACAATCTAGGTCCTCATTTTACCGACCTCGGAAGGATGTAAGGCTGAGTCAACCTCTAAGAGTAGAGGAAGCCCCACATTATCCCTGAAATCACTGAATATTTGCATAAAATTAATTGGGAATAATATGGAGAATTACTCACTAGGACTTTTTCAGCTCACTCCTTTCTATGCTTCTGATAATCCTCACTCTAAGAAAAGACCTGGAATGATCTGCAAAGGTATACAGTATACACAAAGTACACCCCCCCCCAAGGTGTTCTTTAGACACTGCATTGCTTTTCTCCCTATCCTTCTTTTCTAAATAAAAATATCCATATGGCAGTAGAATTTGCAGAGGTCTATTTTTGGAAAGCAGATACAACTTTTCTCCATCTTACCTATATTTCAGCTCTGATGTGATGCTTTCTTCTGGCTTGGTCAAGGATCTCAGCTCTCCATTATATCTTGTCACCTGGGATGCTGGCACCTGCTTTACCTAGAGCTGGATTTTGAGTCTGTCTGGCATCTTTTGTTCTCTTCCTGCAGACTTCAGCTGTAGCTGGGACAGTGGCATGGAGAGAAAGAGGGTGGGCTTTTCCTTTAGCTCAGCCTGGAAATATTCAACTGTTAAAGTGACAGGGCTGTTACTCTGGCCTGCCTAGTGGTCTTCCCAGCAAGGGGACAACAATGCCCCATTTCCTCTCCTCTCTAGGAAGTAGATACTTTTTCATGCCTTAGAGGCAGCAGGCAAGGATGATGTCTATTCAGATTTAACCTAATTTTAAAAAGCAAATAGAATTCTGACCCATCTGTTAACAAAACTAAATGTTATAGGAACCTCCAATAAAAGAGAATAGATTAGAATAAAAAAAAGATTGTTAGAAAAATGTATCATTAACCCTCCTCAATCTTCCTTGTTATTTTTGATTTTGAGGTTCTTACATTTAGAAGGGACCTGGAAATGTCTCGCAAGAGGAAGGCTAGGGATTTCTCATTTCTCAGAATTGGACTCTTTTTCTTTCCCCTTTTGGCTCTGTAGAAAAGATCTTTGTAGGAAAGATGCCAGGAACTAAACATGAGACCTTCAAACCAGACAGATGTATCTCTGGGCTGCTGCCATTATGTATCTATCTCATAACTGGAGAGAGGGAGGGGATAGTTAAAGATCATCTAGTCCAGACCATTGCCAACTTCTGCTGTGGAATTCTGTTTGGGATGCTTTTCTGCTTTTCCACCTGTGGAGCAGACCTGTTTCCTTCCATAAACAGAGCCACACCTGGTTTGACTTTGTTTCCCCCCCCCCTTTTATTCTGCCTGAAGCCAAGAAAAAGAGAGAGATCAGAGAAAACTCTGACACCCAGATGCATGGTTGTCTGCAGGGTGAGCAGCTGATGTCTTGGCTTTGTAACTACCGGTATGACATCATGTCCTCAACAATAGTTTATAGGCCAGCCATCATTAACAAGCTGTGCTTCCCTTAGAACATTTATTTGTTATTCCTAATAAAGCATTATTGGGGGGCAGTATGGGAATGTTGGTTGCCACTGGCTATCAATATTTTGGAAACATATGACAACAGGTTAACCTTTGACCCGATTTCATTTATTGGGTTCACTAATAAACCATAATGTGGCATTAGTTCATCCTGAAGTTATTAATAAATTAATCTCTGCTTGCTTTCCAAGGTAATATTGAGTTACTCTCTGCTAGCCATCCTGAATAGAATAGAATAGAATTTTATTGGCCAAGTGTGATTGGACACACAAGGAATTTGTCTTGGTGCATATGCCCTCAGTGCTCTCAAATTAATACTGATAATTTACTGTCTTGTCCTTTTCTAACTTAACACATTTTTTAAAAAATTGACATCTCACATGGGTGTCCAGCATTCAAGTTCAAATACAGGCTTTTAACACACCCAGAGTAGTTCTCTATAGCTTTGAATGCTTTCTTCCAATATTTGAAGCAGAAGTTGATGTGATAATGAGCCGAGGTGGCGCAGCGGTTAGAGGCAGTACTGCAGGCCACTTTAGCTGACTGTGATCTGCAGGTCAGCAGTTCAAATCTCACCGGCTCAAGGTTAACTCAGCCTTCCATCCTTCCGAGGTAGGTAAAATGAGGACCCAGATTGTTGGGGGCAATATAAATATACATTGCTTACTGGTGTAAACCGCTTAGAGAGTGCTTGCACTGTGAGGCGGTATATAAATCTCACAAATAAATAAATAAATAAATAAATAAATAAATAAATAAATAAATAAATAAATAATGGATATTGCCTTATGTGTTATTTTTTAAATCTGTTTATAAGAAGCAGGACCAGTGTAGAACGATCATCTGGCTTAAGGGACGCTTATGAAATATGTTTTAAATGTTGCAAAAACAGAAAGCATCATTTGTACATAAAGTAATAGTGTATGTTTTGTAATTGCAATGCTAAATCTCTGAAAATAATTTCAGGTTTAAAAGACATTAGCTCTACCAACTTTCAGGACTTTAGACATGAGATTCAACAAGAACATTTTTAAGGCAAAGATGGGTATCATTAAGACTGGATAAAATATGGTGAAAAATGTGCTTTGTTAGGTCAGTTTTTAAATTTAATTATTAGCTTTCATTATTCATAGAATTAAGATGGACTTAGATTAATTTCCAACTTGGCCAAGAATTTATGATCGAATTTGAATCATAAATCATGGCAATTCAATAATTAACCATGATTTATCAAATAAAAAACAATTGGCTAACACACTAAAGTATAAATTATGGTTTGCAGATTATAATGGCTATGTTCAGGAAAGGTATTAAGCCAGAAAGTAAAAATACATAGCTTTGTGTATTGATATCTCTCAACTTTCCATACTGCACAATTATTATAAAAACAAGGGGAGAGTAAACTATACATTTTATAAAGAATAAATAATCAAAAATTGTTTTCCAACAGCACATCCATAACTCTGAAAAAGCTCTTGTTAGACAAAGGAATTGGACATCTGGTTCCTCCATAAGGTGCATTCAATGCTGCTGAGATTTTTCTTAGTGTTTTGAGAGCCTTTAAATAGCACAGTCCAGGAGATTGGAGTGTTGGTTGAAACTCTGCAGCCATCCCTTTCCACCCCCCCTCCCGCTCTGTCTCTCCCCCCCCCCAGTGGAAACTTTGACAGTTCTTTCGACACTTGACTGCTTTCCAATAAACACTTTGGTCTAACTGATAGAGGGCCCTGGAATGTCATTTGAATGATCCATGCTGGGTGGAGAGGAAGGGGCCACACCAAAGGTCCAGCCCAGATAACATCATGCTCAGATCTGTGTTTTTTCAAAAGTGAAAGATTCATCAGTGGAAGAGAAAGCAAAATATAGTTTGGAGTTTGGCCCTAAAGAGGCTTTCTGAATAACCTTTTGCATGTGATTTATTATTTTGTTAAGGCTGTGGAGTTATCACTTGCTCTCAGTGCTGCCATGTGACTAAATTATGTATCTCCAGAGCTGCCTGTTATGTACCTGCATGAGTCTTTGCTCTAGATTTTCTGACTTCCAATTTGATGCTTATCTGTGCGCTCAATTGGGGGGTGGGTGGGTGGGAACAAGATATTTCTCAACAGACAAATCTTTCATCATTCCAACATTTTACATGTTAGCTTGACTGTAAATATTCTCAGGGTTTGTTTGATAACATTTGCTTTTCAATGGTCTCTAAAATCTACCTGCGGCAAATTGAATATTTGCTTTTTTGTAAAACAGAATGTAAACAAACAGAAAAATAAAGCAATATTATGTATTCTATTATTTGGTAATGCTGTCTGGCATTTTATTAATATAGATAATTGTGCCTTGACTCTCCCAGTAATTCCCCTCCCACAGGGGTGAAATCCTCCCGGTTCGCCCGGGCCAGTCCTTCGGCGTATAGCCAATGGAACTGGCGGCGGTTGCGGCGCGGAGCTTCTCCTGCCCGCTTTCCCGGCCCGGCTGAACACAATCACCGCTTTCCCGGCCCGGCTGACCACAATCATTTGGGTTATTTTTCCCTCTGTGCATGCGCGCGCATGCACAGAGGGAAAAATAACCCAAATGGCGGCGTTCAGCCGGGCCGGGAAAGTGGGCGGGAGAAGCTCCGCGCCGCAACCGCCGCCAGTTCCATCGGCTATACGCCGAAGGACGGGCCAGGGCGAACCGGGAGGATTTCACCACTGCCCTCCCACCTGGTATTTGTGCTTCTGGCAACCGAGCATTCGAACAAATTCCTTTTGAAAGGACCCCTGAATGGCCTTTCTCACTATTTCTTCCCCTCTACTGTCCAGAACTGGAGCAAGAAAAGGCAGATTTTATTCTTAGGGTTTTGAAATTACATTCTACAATAGGATTTGTACTACTGTACCCATTTATTAAGATTTTCTGCTTGGACAACAGGAAGCAATAAAGGAAAATAACTTGAACCCATTAAGTACCTAAGAATGTAGATTTTCAGTAAAACTCCACACTTCCCTCAGTAGATGAATGGTTCATTCAAAATTTGATGTCCTGAACTGGAATTTATTAAAACAGTTGTCAAGCTGGGACTCTCTTGGAGAAGTCTGCAGAACTCAATATATTCAGTTTTAGTTGTGTTTAGCATAGTGCTGATATTCCCACCCCCTCCCCAATGTTATTAGTGGAGGGAGATCTTTCCTTCTGTGAATACAGGCAATGCATGGATTAGAATAGGTTTGACCAGGGAAGAGGAGCTTTGGAGAACAATAGCAATAGCACTTAGACTTATATACCGCTTCATAGTGCTTTACAGCCCTCTCTAAGCGGTTTACAGAGTTCAGCATATTTCCCCCAACAATCTGGGTCCTCATTTTACCCACCTCGGAAGGATGGAAGGCTGAGTCAACCTTGGAAGGCTGAGTCAAACAAGGAGCACAAATGCAGCACTTAACTACAATTTATGAAAGTAACTGCCTTTTTGTGATTAACTGGTAAGCTCAGAAATAGCTGAAAATGATTTAGTATCTAATTAGAGGAAGGGAGCATTTTATAAAACATTTCCCCTTGAAATGAAGAAAACAGCTAAATAAGGCATAAGTGTAAGTATTCAATTCATGATGCAGTTAGAGAACATTAACAAGTACTTTTTTGTGTGGAAAGTAATTCAGTAAGTATCTTACTCCAGGGCTTCATTTTCCAGATTTTCTGGCTGTTAAGATGCCAGGCCCTCAAAAACCCTTACTGATTGGATCAGAGGAGAACAAGACAATTGGTCCTACATTTCCATGAAGTAACCACATAATCACAAAAAGGCAATTACTTTCATGAATTGTAGTTAAGTGCTGCACTTGTGCTCCTTGTACTCCGAAGCTACTCTTCCTGGTCAAATCTATTCTAACGCATGAATTACCTTTATTGCCCAGCCCTTAATGTTTTTATATTCCTGACTGAAGCAGAAAGCCTTCATGCCCCACTCCCACTTGTGTCCGATACTCCAAGACTTCCTGACCAAGTGCCTATGTTTTTCTTGGCAAGGTTTCTCAGAAGTGATTTATCATTGCCTCCTTCCTAGGGCTGAAAGAAAATGACTGGCCCTTAAGTCAGTGCGTCTCAATTATTTTATGTTACACCCCCCCCCGGAAGAAGTAAACATTTTGCGCGCCCCCCCAACTCTCCGATCTGGGCCCCAATGGAATTTTAGTGTTAATATTTATTATTTTACTTATTAGAAGCTGCAAGCAAACTATTGGCTGGGGAAGGCTGCTCTACCCACTTACCTGGGAGTAAGTCACACTGAACTCAGTGGAGCTTGTTTACGGTTAGGCAGGCATAGGCTACCGTGGTTAGGGCCCTCTTTTGACACGGGGCCAGGCCAGCTTAATCAAGCCGATGTTTTGGGGTCGCCGGCCTGGCCCATAAGCGCCGCCTCTGCCGGGCACTCACAGCGAATGGTGTGGAAGGAGGTTTTAGGGTGCCATTCGAAGCTTTCGCCCAGCTGCAGAGGATGCTCCTCCTTGTCCAGCAGCAGGTAGCCATGAACGCTGTTCATGGCTACCACGGCGCCTGCCGAGAACAACAAGAACCCACGCAGCCGCTCCCGCCCCACCTGGCTGCCTTCTCTTCCGGTCTCGGAGCAGCGTGCAACTGGGAAAACACTCCCCGTCCGGGGGAATCGATCGAGAGGGACCACACATGTTCCTCGGGGTCACACGCGCCCCCCTGGCATCGCTCCGAGCCCCCCCAGGGGGGCACGCCCCACTATTTGAGAAACACTGCCCTAAGTCAACAGCTGGCTTTGTGTCCAAGGTGGGGCTAGAAATCAGGGTCCTTGATTTCCAGCTGTACTGCCTTAACTGTTACATCAAGGTGGCTCTCACCATCCTGTTTTACAGTAATTTAAGTGATAATTACTCTAAGTCATAAATGCTGCCTAGCATTTCAGTTTCCAAAGGGCATGCAAAGAACTCTAGAATGGCAATCTGGATGGAACAATCCACAGAGAACTTTGAGATCAGATGGTCTACTATCTGAATGCTGCTTTTGAGTCCAGAGAATAAAGCATAAATATTTTACTATTGAAAGAAAGACATGAAAAAAATGCAAACTACCACTTTTTATTACTTATGGTCTTATCAAGAATAAAAGTGACTGCTATAATTATAAAAAGCACAGAAAAATATTTACAGCATTAGAAAAAAGCACAATAACATTTCATTCAACGCTCATAAAAAGTATTTGGACTCAATTTCACTGTTTACTAAAAAACTAATTTTTAACTACAACGAAAAGAAATGCAAATATATTTTGTTGTTAGATTAGAAGTGCTCATCCTCCGACTCCTCCAGATATTGAACTAGCTTCTTGCTGCGAATTGATCTTTCACGGATCTTGGGCAGACCAGGATAGCCCTCATCAGAGCTTAGTTGAAGGACAAATGATTCATCCTCATTCTTGGATTTCTACAAAGCAAGAATGAAGAACAATAAAACTCTCAGGACAGTTCCACATAGCACTGCAATCTTCTACATAATGGATGCCACAACAATAATTATAATATTCTAGGAAAAGAAATGGGGTGATAATATTCAGGATAAGGGGACTTAAAAGAAATAATGATGCTAATTGACTCAACACTCCACATCTTGCTCATCATCACACAGTTTATGCTTTCTTGAGCACCAGGAGATAAAAATCCATAGTGATATAATATCCTCTTATCAAACAGGAAAAAAGGAAGGCAGCAGTTTTGGGGGAATGCTGAACACTAGACATCAAGCTATTTTTCAAAGAATTTCACAGAGCTGAAATTCTGCTCTAGTTTGGTGGGAGCATCTCCACTCATTTTCATAGTTGCTGTGATGGGCAGACAGGACAAATTGGAGCTGTCAGGATTAAAAAGCTCTGAAGTAGTCCTTGGCTCTTTGTCCTTGCTTTACAAAGCCCTTAAGGGGAGGGTAAGATTTCTAGTTTACGCAATAAGCATCTAAACTAGAGAAAGATGAATTAGCATATTGTGACATTACTTTTCCCAAATGACAAGTTAGGTTTGTTGAAGCATAGAGAGCTTCTACTCAGTATGAGAAACTCAGGCAAGTTATTTGCTTCAATTAATCCTCATTTTTTTTAACCGAACTGCCTGAAAAATACATATACCGTATTTTTCGGAGTATAGGACGCACCGGAGTATAGGACGCACCTAGATTTTAGAGGAGGAAAACAAGGAAAAAAGTATTCTGAACCAAATGGTGTAGTAATATATTATTTAATAAAATACCAGTGTAGCAGAATACTTTTTACAACCATGTATACTTTTTACAACCATGTACACTTTTTACAAACTTCAAACTTGACAGCTTTAAGACTTGTGGACTTCAACTCCCAGAATTCCTTCTCCAGTCATGCTAGCTCAGGAATGGGAGTTGAAGTCCACAAGTCTTAAAGCTGTCAAGTTTGAAGTTTGTAAAAAGTGTACATGGTTGTAAAAAGTCTTGCCAAGTTTGAAGACCCTTGCATCCCTAACCCAGGGGTCTTCAAACTTGACAGCTTTAAGACTTGTGGACTTCAACTCCAATTCCTGAGCTAGCATGACTGGAGGAGGAATTCTGGGAGTTGAAGTCCACAAGTTTGAAGACCCTTGCACCCCCTTGGCAAGTTTAAGACTTGTGGACTTCAACTCCCAGAATTCCTCCTCCAGTCATGCTAGCTAGAGTTGAAGTCCACAAGTCCTCCCGGTCTCGCAGCCAGTTCCCTCCTGAAGTTCAAGGGCTGCAACTTGAGCTGAGCAGATCTGCGGCGAAAGCGGCGGCTCCTGGTTTTCCCGGCCAAAGAGCGCTCGCTAGAGAAGAGCAGCTGAGGAAGCAGGCGAAGCGCGGTGGCAGGCAGGTGTTTTGGAAGCGCCGAGGGCAGCACGCGCGTCCGGGATGCCCCTCTGTGCTTTTTGCTTAGCCGGCAGCAGCGGGCGCAGCGAGTCCCGTCCTCACGCTCGTCCCCGGCGCTTGCTGTGGCGACGCTGTTTTCTCCGAGACCTTTGTCTCAGAGAAGGAGCAGTAGACAAAGGTCTCGGAGAAAACAGCGTCGCCACAGCAAGCGGCGGGGACGCGCGTGAGGACGGGACTCGCTGCGCCCGCTGCTGCCGGCTAAGCGGAAAGCACAGAGGGGGGCATCCCGGACGCGCGTGCTGCCCTCCGCGCTTCCAAGACACCTGCCTGCCGCCGCACTTCGCCTGCTCGCACACCCGCTCGCAAGCGGGCAGCGGTGGGGATCGAAGCGGAGCGGTGGCACCTCGAAAGGACTGGGGTGCTAGATTTTATGCTAGCTCAGGAATGGGTGGCGGCGGCAAGCAGCGGTGGTGGCGGGGGCAAGCAACAGCGGGGACGGCGGGGGCAAGCAGGGGGGGGCAAGCGGCGGTAGCAGGGAAAACCTCCGAAGGGTGGGGGCTGGGGGCTGCATTCGGTGTATAAGACGCACCCACTTTTTGACCCACTTTTGGGGAGTAAAAAGGTGCGTCCTATACTCCAAAAAATATGGTATTTATCCTAAACATGCCAAATAAAGTTTGTGATCCAACAAAGTAGGCTTAACCTAGGGCATCTTTTAAAATTAATTAAAAGATCAGAGATAGTGATGAAAATATGAAGAAGCAAACCTTAAGTGCTAGTCTTTGTTTAAGGCTTTGGCCAAAGTCAGGATCAGAGTCTTCACTACTGGAAGATGAAGACAGCCTTCTTTTAGCAGCTTTCTTCATACGGGTAATCCTTTTGGAGACATCATCTGAACCGGAACTTGAACTCTTAGCCTTGCTGTGTTTTGTTTTTGCCTTTTTCTTAGTGAAAGGTTCCTGAACAGGAGGCTGATTGCCTAAAGGAAGAGAAACAAATATTTTGTCAGCACCACATCTTTAGCTTCTTTCTACGAAGAAATACTGATAACAGCTTTGGAAATGCTTAATTCCTAATCAAGGAAAATAATTAAGTTGCACTTCCTAGTTGTTCTACTAGACAGGAATGGGGGGGGGGCGCAAAGCCCAATGCATGTCTAAGAAAGTATGGTAGAGGATAATTGTTTGCAGGTCCCAATATTCCTTTGTGCACAACTCTTCATATTCCAGTTGGTGGTCTTTTCACTGAATTACATCAAGCGCTTAACGATACATCTCCCCCAAGAATAACAGGAGTGCAAGTTCCTCCATGGGAATGGGAGTATTGCTTCTGACAAACGAGGACAGGGCCAGGACCTTCCCTTCCATGTGTAAACTGTGCAGCCTATTCCTCCCTTGGATCTAAAAGACCTGATGGAGATGTGATATTTTTCATACCATGCCCTTATAAAGCTTATTGGAGGCTTTGTTACAGCACATGCCCTTCTACCAGTAGCTTGGGGGTGAATGTAATCATATTACATATAAAATTGTAACATAGGGAACGTATCCCACAAATTTATTTCACATTTAACAAATATTTAATTACTGGGGAATTCTCTCCATTGGCAGCCGAGAATACATATTCAAGGATGTGATTAGCATTTGATCTGCATAATATCTCCACGGTGCTGCTCTCATACGAATTATATTTTGCACATTATTCCCCTTCTATTAGCAAAGTATCGACAAAAAGAAGACTCCTCTGCGACCCTCAGTCTCAAGAGTCAAGGCCTAATTGAAAGAGAAAACTCTCCGGTGTATTTATCAACAAAAGATTGTTTCTTGACTAACAAACTGATACAGAAGAGCAGGTAGAATGTATATACAAATGACAAACCAAGAGAGTGACCTGGAAAATGATTTATTAGATATATAAGAGACTTGTTAAATCCTTGAAGAAGTCTGTATCATGGGATAAAAAATAATTATAGAGACATTAAATCCTACAATATTTGAATGATCCAAAAATTAAGGCTCCTAGAAGTAAAAAAAACCCCATAAAGGTGAAGGTTTCCTCTGTCCAGTTGTGTGACTCTAGGAGGCAATGTTCATCTCCATTTCTTAGCCTAGGGAGACAGCGTGGTCCAAAGATAATTCCGTGGTCATGTGGCTAACATGACTATAACCCGAGGTGCACTGTATGCTGTTACCTTCCCACCAAAGTGGTACCTGTTTATCTACTTGCATTTGCATGTTTTTGAACTGCTAGATGGGCAGAAACTGGGGTGAATAACAGGAGTCTATCCCGTCACATGGTGCTCAGGTCTCAAACCTGGGCTGTCAGCTTTCCAGCTGACAAACTCAGTGTCTTTGACCACTGAGCCGGCACACCCCCTAAAAGAAAAATAAAGTTGGTTTATTTTATCAAATTTAAAGCAAAACTTTTTTTGCAAAGTACTAGCAGTTTTTATGGACTTTTGCCAATACCAGAACTGAAAATATGTTTTCTGGATTTGCTTATATGGGATGAAGAAATATCCTTCTATAACTTTATAGGTGGTGAAAAGATACTAAATTTCTCTATACTTAATGTAATGAAGGTCAAAAGTCACTTTTTAAATATATTTTTCTTTTTCTTTATCATACCCTATTTACTTCTTTTTCTTGCCCTTTTTATTCTTTACTATTTTTAAGTTCAGTTTGTATTAGCTTTTATTATTGTAATCGAAAAATTTAAATAGAATGTTACACACACACATGCCAAGACAACAATTCTGCTATTAGATACAAGAAAAACCAGTGTGAAAAAGAAAGAATGAATAATATTGGAAAAAATGCTTCCAATGAAATGCCTTCTAGACCTTGTTTTTACAGAGGTTGCAAAGCAAAAGGACAATGTAGAGCAGTGCTTCTCAATTATTTTCTGTTAGCCCCCTCCCCAGGAAGAAGTAAACCTTTCGCGCCCCCCCCCAACTCTCCAATCTGGGCCCCAATGGAATTTTAGTGTTAATATTTATTATTTTACTTATTATAAGCTGCAAGCAAACTATTGGCTGGGGAAGGCTGCTCTATCCACTTACCTGGGAGTAAGTCACACTGAACTCCGTGGAGCCTGTTTTCGGTTAGGCAGCATAGGCTACCATGGTTAGGGCCCTCTTTTGACATGGGGCAGGCCAGCTTAATCAAGCCGATGTTTTGGGGTCACCGGCCTGGCCCATAAGTGCCACCTCTGCCGGGCACTCACAGCGAATGGTTGGAGCAGCAGAGGCCTCCCCACAGCCCACCCCACTTCCTGGGAGGCTGCAATGCCAGGAAGGAGCTGGCGCAGGAGCATGGGTGCAACTGGGAAAACACTCCCCGTCTGGGGGAATCGATTGAGAGGGACCACGCATGTTCCCCAGGGTCATACGCACCCCCCTTTGCATCGCTCCGCGCCCCCCCAGGGGGGGCCCGCCCCACTATTTGAGAACCACTGATGTAGAGCAACCACAGTCAAAGAAAATATTGGGTTGATTTCCCTTTTGTTTGTACACTGGATTTTCAAGAATTCTTTTTTTTTTGAAGCATTTCTGTCACTCACTGGAATGTTAACAATGACTAATGGTCATAGGAAAAAATATGGCAAAATCAAAACTGCAGAATATGAGAAACAGCTCTGATATTCATGCTGTTTCAATTTTTCTGTGTTGGAAAGGGGGAAGCAATTGTTCTAAAAATACTTCAAGAATTAGAGGAAGTAAAATATACAGGTAGTCCTTGACTTACAACATTAGTGAGTGTTCAAAGTTACAACAGCACAAAGTGACTTATGACTGTATTTCATACTTATTGCAGCATCCTATACGTCACGTGATCAAAATTCAGATGCTTGGCAACTAACTCATATTTGCAATGTCCCGGGGTCATGTGACCACCTTTTGTGACCTTCTGACAAGCAAAGTCAATGGGGAAGCCAGATTCACTTAACCATGTTACTAAATTAACAACTGCAGTGACAATTCACTTAACAAATGCGGCAAGAAAGGTAATAAAATAGGGCAAAATTCACTTAAGAACTATCTCGCTCAATTGTGGCCATAAATTGAGGACTACCTGTAGTTTGAACCAATCCGTAATGGTTTATATTGTTTAAACTAAGAGTAAATGTGGTGTAGTGTAATACAATCCATGACAAATAATAATCATTGGCTATACACTGAAGACATATTACAGACGCAGTTGTGTGGCATAATACCTAGGGCTATGTTTAGATAGTACCTTGCATTAAAAATGGCAATGGGGTGGGTGGGTGGAGAATGAATTCTGGTTTTTATAGGCTAAACAGAAATTATGATACAAGTGTATTATATACTCACCCAAACTACTGCTCTGTACTTCTGATGGTTTGAATTCAACTTCCTTTTCCTTTGTTTTCCTAGGACACAAATTCTGTATTAAATTATTTTGCATCAGGGCCAGCAATACATGCTCATAGACATTCCTAACTGGAAAAAATTAAAACTTTACCAAGATATTGCAATTAATCTTGGGACTGATTTGCTCAAATGTTGAGATTTACTCCATTTTAAAATTATTTTCTTTTTCAAAACTTGCACCACTGCAGTGAAAGCGAACACCTGAAGAAAGTTATGAACCTCTTACACTGCATTCCATTGGAGGGGGTGAGGGTTGGAAGTATAAAAGAAGAAGCAACCTATTGTAATATTATGGTTAAAATTAGAAATGGTATTTTTCACAGAACATTTAAACAACATATAATGCTGTGATCTGTGATCCACCTAGCAGAAAGATCAAGATAATACAAGGTTTGAATATACTTAAAATAGAAACAGGTCACTTTTGTATGACCAGTTGACGAGATGTATAGACCTAAAGTTTATGGAGTACTTCATCAGCAAAATGGGTGAACTGGAAAGGCCCATCTATGTTATGGCGCATCTATTCTGCATGCAGATGATTCCAGGTTCTAATTCCACAGATCCTTCTGACTTTGGATAACTGTCTAACATTCTGGAAAACAATTGCCTATCTGCATAGATCAGGGATGGGCAATTAATTTTCCCAAGTGGCCACATGAGAAACGGACTGTTGTGGAGCAACAGGAATGTAAAGGTGCGTAGGCATGCACGCGTGCACATATATAAACTGGGGAAAAAAAAGCAGTTGCCCTCAAAATAAAAGCAGCGCAATAGTATTGTATGCATGGCATAGGAGCGTCTACTGGTCCTCTGGTGGGACTGATCTACAGGGCTTCTGGCAGCCTTAGGAAAATTGGTCAACTGTGCATCCAGTAGCCCAAGTAGGTATCTAACTACCTTCTGAAGTACAAGAGGGGCCAGCCTGTTGGGCTCACCTGTTGTAACGCCTCCCTTGTTGGTACTTCTGTCAGTAAAGCCCTTTTTAATTTCTGACTGACCTCACATGGATGAGAAAGGTCCAACCAAGGGCGAATGTGGCCTGGGGGCCTTAAAATGTCTAGGTCTGATGTAGATTGTACAGGTCAAAAAGAGCAAATAACCTGACCTTGTACATAAGGCAGTTTTATTGACTTTTTTTTTTTTAAAAAAAGAACAAATTATTTCTGGTCTTGTCAGCATTTCTACATAAGAAACCCACCCCCGTGAAATATAACAAATCTTTGCAAAAACTATTTTCTCAATCTGATTAACCTTAAAATGCTGTCTGTTATCCAGGCAAATATTTTTAAGAAATAATCAAAAGAAGGAGAATCACATGTGAAACTTACGCAGAAACAGCCTTTGGTTTTAGTATTACTCTTGTATAGTCTTCAGTCAAAGCATCTTCATCGGTATCTGAATTAGAATCCTTCACACATGTTGCTTTTGCCAAATATAATAGGGAAATATAATCAGTTGCAACCCAAAAATGTGGGAGGAAGGAAGGCTAAGTGACAGTATGGATAGTCCCCAACTTACTGGTCACAGTTCATTTAGTGACCATGCAGTTACAGCAGCACTGAAAAAAGTGACTTATGGTCATTTTTCACACAACGATTGTAACATCCCCTCGATCAAAGTTCAGATGCTTTGCAACTGGTCCATATTTATGACGATTGCAGTGTCCTGGGATCATAGGATCAGCTTTTATGACCTTCTAACAATCAAAATCAAGTGAAGCCAGATTCACTTAACCACCACTTAACAACTTAATAACTGTGGCAAGAAAGGTTATAAAATGGGGTAAAACTCAATTAACAATTTTTTTTGCTTAGCAAGATAAATTTTGGGTTGAATTGTGGTCGTAAGTCGAGGACTACCTGTATATTCTTAAGCAATAGTGGAATACAGCAAATGAGGAAAGTGTTTTGTTCCAATCGCAGCATAAACAATTGCACTGTGGAAATTTTATTGAATTGTTTAAGCATCTATGGTTTGAAAGAATTAAAACAAAATCTGGGCAGGACGAGTAGAACAAAGCTGATGTGCCTAGTCTCTCTCCACTCCACTTTCCAGATCAATTTATTCCATTGCTGAGCTGGGGCATTCCCTTTATCTACTTAGTTGCTGTTGCCTTTGGCTTTGTCCCATTCTCTCTCTTTCCACCCTACTTTTATCTGGACCACAATAGCTGTTTTGTGCATGGATCAAAACAGCTGTATTTCAATTCAAGCATAGGGCACTTAGAAACCTTGTAGAGTTTATTTTCTGCATGCAACAATTTTGTATAACCTTACTAGGAACTGTGGGTTAGAATGATTTTTAAAAAATAATAATAATCTTCTTTCACAAAGGTTCCACTTCATGTTTGAGGTTGTTTATAGCAAAAATGCTTTGGAAAGGTACCATTCAAATTAAGATTCCAAGCTAATTTTAAATCCTTTGAAAATTTACCTGCTACTTGGTGTTGTACATAAGAATCAACCTCAGAGTTAACAGAACCTCCATTTCCATTTTCTGAGTCAGACCAAGGATTTACTGTCATTGTTTTTTTTATTGGCTTGAATGGCAGTTTGGACTGTTTCATGGCATCTGAAATTTAGCAGGCTTGTTAGACCACTTATAACACATCCTATAGAAAACATAAACCCACAGGAAAAATTGATTCCTGCTAAAAGATTTTACCTGGCTCCATTTTCAGTCTCTTCATCAACCTTTGTTTAAGATTCGTTGGTTCCTTGCTGGTCCCTGGGAAATCTTGATTCTCATCAAGCTCAATTTTTTCAGTCTATAGGTCAGCAAATGAGAAGCAAGTTTTTATCATTACTGGGGATAGGCGAAAGAAAGTTATGAAGCTAGTAAAGAAAACTGAACACATATACCCCCCCAAAGGCTGTTTACCTTGATTTTTCTTTTTAATTTCTTCTCTGCCTCCAATTTCATCTCTTTAGTTATTCGGGGGATAACTCTCCTCCCTTGGGGAGAAGGCAGGATTTCCCGAAGCTGCAGGTTTTTTACTTTTGCTTTCCCTCCTTTCCCTTTGTTGGCTTTGCCTGTGATTCCCAACATCTCATCCTGTTTTTCTTTTGCTTCTAACACCTAAAGTGTGGATGATAAAAACAAAAACTAATAGCTTGCAATGTTTGGATTTGCAAGTGTTAAATTTCACCAAAAGAAAATCATCTTATTGAGGGGACTTCTGCTTTAGCTTCACTCTGCAGTTCTACACAAATGGAAGAGTGGAATTCTATACCCAAATCTGAAATAGGTAGAAATTTCTGCATTCATTAATAGAGCTCAGGTCACTGGAATTTCAGTGCTGTGTGTGCATCTGAGCTTTGCTTGCCCCGTAGGTTTACTTTAAAATATACCAGTAGTCTCAACATTTCAGTCCCCCCTTTTTAAATGCCAACACCCTACCCAAATGAAGACATAGAACTATTGATGTTTCACTTAAACTGGAAATGGATTATTTCTGGCCCCAAAATCCAAGTTTTACCCACATCAAGTTCCTCAATAAAAGCAGCCAGATCTTCTCTCCAGAAGTCAGTAGGATCCTTCAGTTTCACGTTTTCTAGCTCTGTTTCCTAATAAATCCAGCAAGAAACAGTTTAAGTCCATATCTGACCTTTCAAAACTACTGCATCAAATTTTTTTTTTTAGAACTCATCCACCTACTTTATTAGTCCGTTGCTTGCACAGTTCATCCTTTTTTTCTTTTGTTAGGTACCAGAGGGGCATGTTCAGAAGATAGTTAAAATCTGGCCCACTGGTTGCAGTGGCTGCAGTAGATTCGTTTTCTTTTTCAGTATCTTCTTCTGTATCTTCATCAATGTCCTGGCATGGCAGAAGAGAGATGTGGCCAGGGGTTAATAGCATAATATCTGTTACTCAGTACTTGTCCTTTCAAGGGGATTAGGAGATAATCCATCCCTTTCTCACAGTACTTTCCTTTAGAGTACCTACAGTATCTGCTTCAGAAAGCCGATTTTTGGCATGATGATCTATTTTCCACTATAATACTATGGAATTAGCTTTTTAAAAATTATTGAACCAAACCCTTAACAATGAGTGGATTAAAAGGAATAGATTGAGAAACATACCTTCTGTTGAGACGCTTTCCATGCCTTTACTGGATCAGAATCATAACCCCTTTCGATGAGAACCTTTATTAATTCTTTCTTGGGCTTGTTCTCTAGAGGGGAAGACCACCAAGAACAAAGCCAGATGAGCCAGCAGCCAAAATAAAGTGTCATATTTAGCACAATGCTAAGAACATGTCAACTTGCATGCCACGAACACAAAAGCCACACCAAAAGTTTTGGGATTATTCTTAATGGAAAGCAGGAAAGTAAACACCCATATACATTTACTGGTAGCACTTCAAGTTTATTTATTTATTTATTTATTTGTGAGATTTATATACCGCCTCACAGTGTAAGCACTCTCTAAGCAGTTTACACTAGTAAGCAATGTATATTTATATTGCCCCCAACAATCTGGGTCCTCATTTTACCTACCTCACCGGCTCAAGGTTGACTCAGCCTTCCATCCTTCCAAGGTGGGTAAAATGAGGACCCAGATTGTTGGGGGCAATATGCTGAACTCTGTAAACCGCTTAGAGACGGCTGTAAAGCACTATGAAGCGGTATATAAGTCTAAGTGCTATTGCTATTGCTACCTCGGAAGGATGGAAGGCTGAGTCAACCTTGAGCCGGTGTGATTTGAACCGCTGACCTGTGGATCACAGTCAGCTAAAGTGGCTTGCAGTACTGCCTCTAACCTCTGCGCCACCTCGGTTGTACATTCAGTTTTAAATTTTACTGTGTAAATTATTTAAGTTTTTATTTCTAGAAGAGTAAGCTTAGAGGCAAGATGCCTGTCAGGGAAAATAATTCTTTGCTAGATGTTGGTTTTTGTTCTGCCCGTTCTGACCCAGAAAGGGAAGCTAGGAACCATTTCTGTAATACTTGTTCTACTACCTTTAATAGCTTGTAACAAAATCCTAACAGTGCTTACCTATCACTATTTTGCCTTCTATTTTTTCAAGGATGAAGCGAGCTTGGTTGTTTAGTTTTGCAGATTCTGCACCCAGCATGCCAGTGAGCCACTCTTTTCTTAAACAGTAATAACGCAGTCTGACTTGATAGAATTCGTCTAGAATATCCTCTGCAGTCTCATATTTTTTAAGGCAGCCAACATGGTCAAAAAGTACCTGGAACAAAGAGTAAGGTACCACAGATCTATAGATGGTAGGGCTGTGATCATGCATTTAAAAGCTGGATACAATTATTTTAATGATTCCGTGTAGAACATTATATGGTCTACCCCCACTTACCTCCATTTCTCACTATGGTATTTTGATACTTTTTAGGAACTGTACATGCCTGGTTTCTAAAACAGATCCCTACTTACAGTGAAGTGCAAATCTCTCTCAAAGTGTCAAGAGCAAAAAAGCTTTCAGAATTTTTTTTTGGGGGGGAAAGGTACTGTATTTTTTGGAGTATAAGACACACTGAAGTATAAGTATTAGTTTTTGGGGAGGAAAATAGATGGTGGTGGTGGGAATTCTGCCTACCAGGTATTCATCTGGCTAGTCCTTAGCCTGGTCAGCTTCAGCACATTAGTTCTCTCACTGGTTTTGAGGTTGGGGCTGTGCTTCTAAAGCACAGCTGATTGTTGGAGGGAGCAGCAATTAGAAAAGCAGGCAAAGCACAAAGACCGCTTAGCTCGTGTTTCTGCTAAAAAATAGCTTCAAAAGCACAGTTGATCCTCGGAGGGAACTCCAGTGACTAAAGCAGGCAAAGCGGGGAAGGGGTAAGAGAAGGCAGCAGCTGTTTCGGGTAGCCATTTTGGGCACGGTGCGAGTGTTTGGAGGCTGAAAATGCAATGCGCGGAGCTCAAAAACACAAGCCATTGTCAGTGGCAATCTCTGCAGCCAGGAAGAGGATGTGCGGAGGCCGAAGGGTAGTGGCCGGCAAGTGGGTGGGGCTACATTTGGAAAATAGCCCCCCCCCCAAATTTTCAGCCCTTTTAAGGAGGGAAAAAATGTGTCTTATACTCCAAAAAATACGCTAGCTCTCTTCCCAATGTAGCAGAAATCACATAAATAGCTAAAGCAGAGGAATAGGCAGGCATGGTTAAATCTACTAGGAAAACTGATTTTCTATTTCTCCAGTCTTAACTGAGAATTTGGACTCTAAGATTTCAGTTAAAAACTAATGACTTGAAGATATTTTGTAGAAACCTTGCCACAAAAGGATTCTATTCTGAGACTCTGTGTCTTAGCTGAATGGAGAACATCATCCTTTGTTCTATAATTTATTTGTTTAAAAGATATATATGGCCTGTATATGTGTGCATTTGCATATAAGAGAGACAGACAGACAGACACTCTAGCTATGCCTCTCTTGCTACAAAAATAGAAGCCTTCTGAATTTTTACTTACCATATTGTTACAAGAAAGAGGAGTTTGTAATTTGAAGACTTTATGTAGACCAATAGTCTCTGCCTCCACTAGTTTCTGCTCACTCATTGTTATGATGAATTTGACAGTGGTGTCTGTGTGGTACTCTTTATAGTCTGTTATGAGTGATGGGGTCTTCTCTGTGCCACTTAGCATAGGCTCCAGAACCTGTTCTTTGTAAGTCTTTTGAGAGATGGGAAGAAACGACATGATGATTTTATACTCACAGAAACGTATTGCTATTATGGCTCAGAGAACGTAGTACAAAAATAGGACATGTCTTACCTGTGTCCATGTCCGAACAGGAAGCTCTGAAATTTCAATGGTGGTTGAATTAAGAACTGATACTTCTCCATTGATAAGGAAACGGTTTTGCCCTAGTTCATCTATTGTCCCCTTGAAGTTCTTGTAACTAGGAATCTAAAAATAGTAGAAGTTGAATTAAAATAAACCAGTCTGAACTTGTGTCTTATTTGCATAATATAATCAGAATCCAAATTAAGATAATTTCAACGAAGGCTTCTGAAAATAGGAATAAGATAGGTTGTAGAGAAAAGGTCATAAATGTTTTTATGAAAAGCAATACAAAAATCTCCAGTATAGAGATAATATTTATTGACTTCATATTGCTTTCTTTTAAAGGAAGTGTCATTTCCAACCTTATTTCATCATAAGGAATGTAGTCTAGGCAATTTTTAAAAGAATGTAAATGGTATGGCTCTGAAGTCCAAGTAATAAAGAAAATCTAATTGTGTCTTTGTCCATACACCTGATTTTTTTCTCTCCTCTAAAATTACCAGATCATTTTTATTAAGTCATTGATGCATTTTTATTACCATTGTTAATGGTTCGTCTCCATCAAGCATACGTCGAATGTTGTTAACCACTTCTCGAATGTCATAATTAGGAACTTTACATGACCAGCCAGTCCCAATGCCTTCAGCACCATTGATCAGCACCATAGGAACGATTGGAATATACCATTCAGGTTCAACTCGTTGGTTATCATCGTACAGAAATTTCAGGACGTTGTTATCCACTTCTGGGAAAGCCAATCGTGCCAAAGGACTAGGAAAAATAAGTAGCTTAAATTAAAGTTGTGTTAAATATTTCCAGAAATAAGTTTGGATAGGATTATGGGGTCCTCTTTGCAGGTGAAGAGAAACAAGGAAGAAAAGAAATAGCCAGAGGATGGCAAGGAAGTGAATAAATGGCAGTATCTTTCAGTAATCTCTACTTCCTCTTTTAAAGACACAAAAGAAAAGAAAACGTAAAAGGGGGTTGCGGGGAGGGGAGAACCCAATATCAGGAAAATTCTGCCTCTTGAAAGCCAACCCAAATACAGAGGAGTTTCTTCACTACCAGAGACACAATGCTTGAATATACTGATTCAACATTTAGAGAAGAAAAGTTAAGCTTTTCTTTTGACACCTCTTTTACTGACAGAGAAGGAAATCTTGCTAAAATTCTCTAAAATATTTACTGACCCCTCGCATCCTGGACATAAATTGCTTCAACTCCTACCCTCAAAACGACACTATAGAGCACTGCACACCAAGAAAACTAGACACAATAACAGTTTTTTCCCGAATGCCATCACTCTGCTAAACAAATAATTCCCTCATCACTGTCAAACTATTCACTAGGGCTGCATTACTATTACTATTAGTCTTCTCATCGTTCCTATCACCCATCTCCTCCCACTTATGACTGTAGCTTGTTGCTTGTATCCTTACGATTTATATTAATATTGATGGTTTCCTGATTGCTTACAGTATTTGTACCCTATGACAATCATTAAGTGTTGTACCTCATGATTCTTGACAAATGTATCTTTTCTTTTATGTACACTGAGAGCATATGCACCAAAGACAAATTCCTTCTGTGTCCAATCACACTTGGCCAGTAAAGAATTCTATTCTATTCTATTCTATCTGAAGCTTTTAGATTATGGTTTGTTAAATGGAAAGTTTACTGCAATTAAATTAATAAACAAAGGAAATCTAAGATCTATAAATCTAAGTACATCTGAAAGATATTTCCATCTCAAGTCAGCCTTTCTCGTTGGTTATATAAGAATTGTAGTTCCAACACCACTGGAATACAGGTAGTCCATGACTTATGACCACAATTGAGTCTGAAATTTCTGTTGTTAAGCGAGACAGTTGTTAAGTGAATTTTGTCCCATTTTACAACCTTTCTTGCCACAGTTGTTAAGTGAATCACTGCTGTTGTTTAGTTAGTAAAATGGTTAAGTGAATCTGGCTTCCCCATTGACTTTGCTTGTCAGAAAGTTGATTACATGACTAATGGACACAGCAACTGTCATAAATATGAGTCAGTTGCCAAGCATCTGAATTCTGATCATGTGACCATGGAGATGCTGCAATAGTCATAATACAGCTATAAGTCACTTTTTAACTTTGAATAGTTACTAAATGAATTGTTGTACGTTGAGGACTTACACTACATTGGAAGGGAGTGTCTAAGTCAAAACTAAGAAAAGCAACCTGCTTCTACCAACCTGAGCATTGTAAAGATATATCTAGGGCTTGCAGCGTCTTTTCCACCATGCAGCCTAGTTCCAAACTGACCAATGGGTTGAAGTAAGTTCATGTTGTTGCTGCCCACAAAATTTTGAGCCAAATTAATAATAGTCATCATCAGTGAGTTCTGAAACAAAAGAATAATTATCAGCGATGCATCACCACCAAAATCATCAAACATCAATAAAATGATTTACAGGCATTGGAAAGATAACCTAGTCACAAGCACTAACCAGAAAAATCCAAAGTCATTAGAAATCTACTTCTAACTTTATTTCAAATAAACTCTGCTTCAACTATTGGCCAATTGACTTATGGTTGGAGAATCACAGTGGAAACTCCATCTCCAAGTCTTGTTACCAGCTGCAGCAGGTATGGGCAACTTATGGCTTTACAGAAATCGCTGAACTTCAAACTTCCAGTGGCCCTACTTCATGTGTTGCCGACACCCGGCTCTGGAACCGCTTGCGGCTCTTTTGTCCCTCTGCTATGGCTCCCTGTTGGGTGATGCCACCACTGGCTGGCCCCACCTCATCTCCCAGTCACTCCTCGCCTGGCCTGAGAAGGTAAGGGTGACGCCGGGGGATGGAGACTTGCTCCATATTCCAGAGCGGGAGCAAAGCACTCCTGTACTTGCCTCATCTCATGCTGGGTCTCATGAGTGCTTCTTCCGACCTTTGTTGGTACTGTGCGCACCTCGGTCGCTCTGGGAGATGCACAACCTGCTCTACACCCTCAGACACTGGCCCGACCTGGCTGCAGCCAATGCTGCTGCTGTTGCTGCCTTCATGGCCTGCCCGCTGCTCTTGCAGCACCTTGCGCAGCAGTGGAATTTAGTGCGCTTCACAATGGGGAAAACTGAGTCCCCTCCTCCTCCTCGAGCTCATTACGACACGGAGCCACATGACCCTGCCCTACTTGCCCTTGGCAACAGAAGCAGCATCGGCCACAGCCGGGTTGAGCAAATGTCTCAGGGCAGAGAGCAGGTTGTGCGTCTCCTCGAGTGACTGAAGTATGCGCAGCACCAACAAGGGCCGGAAGAAGCGCCCATTAGACCCAGCAAGAGATGAGGTGCCAGAGAATCAGAAAAAAGGGGGGGTGAGAGGGAGAGAGGAGCCACAAAACCTGGGTAGGCGTGGCTGGCTGGGTACCATGTGACTGGGTGGGAGTGAATGATGTTGAGTTGGCAATGCCCACCCAGGTTTTGTGACTCCCAGTGTTTTCTTTTCTGTGGGAAATGGGTCCAGAAGGGTTTTGAGTGTTTAAGATTGCAGACCCCTGCCCTATGCCAATAGAGCAAATGAGGAACATGCTGGGAACATAATTTAGTAACATTTTTAATCCAGATTGCTGATCACTGGATTAGAAAATGAAAAATCACTCTCATCCTTTTTTGCAACAACTTCTAATATACTTCTTGCAAACTATATTTTTACTTGCTACTTTTTGGAATCCCTTTAATATTTCTCCTACCTCTCCATGGTGATAAGAGGAAATCTCTGCCACTGATCCAGCCAGCTGAGCTACTTTTACTTCCCGCTTGTCATTTCTTTTGAAGCATGTATATAAAACTTTTCTCTGACCTGGTTTCAGTCCTGAAAGAATCAGAGAAGCCATTAAAATTACAACTTCTCTTCATAGTAGCCTTACTTAGCTAAGACATTCTCAAAGGGACAAATCTTCGAAGTTAGATTATATATTAGTTTATTGCAAATATATCTGCTTTATATCAAGGCAATAAATATACATTTTCCGATGCATTAAATCCTGCTTCAAGCAAGAATGTTTAAGAATATAAGGTTTTATAAATGTTTATTTGCCACAGTTAAAAAACATCCTATTAAGTCAGCTTTTTGTGGTCTGATCTCTTTCAATATTATGCACTAAATTCAAAGTACATAAAATCTTGTTTAATTTGTAAAAGAAAACCCTTACCATCGACTAATGATGGAATGGATCGCTCATTATCAGAATTTGAGAACAGCACAAGTTCCTTGTTGATAAAATCATTGTAGGTCAGGTAATTTGTAGTTTTCCCATATAGGTAATCCTAAAGAAGGCAAGGCAATTTAAGATACATCCTTAAAATAGTATCCAAGTCCTGTCTTCTACAGAGATGTTACCATTTCTAATGACTTGCTTTCCCCCGCCCCCCCAAGCAAAACACAGGATTTTTTCACTTGGACCACACATTGCTAGATGCACCCTTATGGCATAAAGTTCATAAAGAATGCATATGCATCATTTGTCTCTGATAGAATTTGTCATTTCATTAATATACATAACAACTGCCTCCATCAAATCTTAGTAATTGGTGGGTGAAAAAGTTTTCATTTAGGAAACATCAAACTTAAAATAAGCTTTATTAACTGCAGTGGAAATATAGAAACTGGTTGGTTTTAGCTCAGAAATTTAAAAAAAAAAACCCAAATATCTATATGTTTCTTATTACTAATTATTTCTCAGCTGTTGCCAAATGTTTAGTGATAGTCAAAGGTAGGGACATCCCACTGATGCTAAAATAATAAAAATAAACCACCAGACGATTTGTATCCCAAATTCAATAGAGAATCCTCCCTGTTCACAAGTTCTATATATATTATTCTGCCTGAAACTATTTAGAAGGAATTCCATTTTATTTTGAAGACTACTTACATCTGGTATACCAAGAAGCTTCCGTTGCTTTCGGCCTTCCATGAAGTTTGTCAGCCACTCCTTTCGATCGTCAACCTTTTTTTTACTAAAGGCCTAGAATGAACAAGAATCTTACTAAACAATACTTTACACTGCCAAGTGCTTAATTAAATCACAGAAGTTTTGATAAGTAAGGAGGAATCAAGATGCCAAAAAGCAGCAATTACTGTAAAGAACTGCTCTGAAAAAGTATTTATCATTGTAGTTTTAATCTCTACACATCTGCTGCCTTATTAAAAGCCTCAACAGTTAGAAAAAGCTGAGAAAATTCCAGGACCTTACTACTCATCAAAGCAAATAGGAAGACAGATCATACACATTCTGCAACACAAGCTAGATCCAAACCCACAAAAAGTTGAACCTACCTAAGGAGCAGATCGCAAACTCCTGTAAATATTCTTATTCCCTCAAATGCTTCCTTGGATATGATGGTTTGGAGATGGATTTACAAGCAGAGATCGAAAGTCAACAGCTTATAGATCTCTCTTCTTCAATGGAAGAAAAATCGCCACCCTCCAAACACACTGCTGCAATATGCTCTGCGGCCGCACAGTTAATAAAGGATGGTGTGAGTATCAACCTGATAAACTTAAAAGAACAAAAATGTAAACTAAGTCTGCTGACGGCACAAACGGTCCTCTCTATCTTTGACTTGACCACAATTAAAATCAAAGGGAACTCCTTAAAAGAGGAGTTGTAAAACATTGAGAACCAGCCAAATAACAACCCTACCAAAGCACATATCTCCTGTATCACGTGTGTCACAAAAACATCAGCTGCAAAGCCAAGGGCAACCTTATCCCTACACCAAGGCAAAAAGAAAGCAATCAGAGCTGATCACTCCTGTGGCAAAGAGTGGGAAACAAATTTTCAGTGGGCATTTAACCAAGAGAGAGAGGGCGCCATTTAAATTGTAAATACTATCTGCAGCCTAAACAAACCACCTTACAAATATTAAATAATAAAGTAAAACAGAGGTGAATGGGAACAAAGAGAACAATTATCTTGTGAGGAGCATCTGATGATTTACAGCAGGCTGACTGACTTCCATCTAGCAGAGGCCAAGAACAAATTCTACTTACATTTGGGCAACCCACAACTCCTGTACCCACAACTCCTAGCATGTAAAATGAGACCTTTAAACACCTAGTGCCTTTTTGGTATACCTTTTGCTGTGGCTTCCCTTTCACAGTGCCTGGAGGCTGTAGGGATCCGGATGGAAACAGGCTTCAGCTGAACCCTAGCCAAACAGAGTAGCTATGGGTGCAAGGAACATCACGATCCAGTTGTTTATCATCTTTAGTTCTGGATGGGTCTGCATTGCAGTATGTATCTGTGGGTTCTCCTGGATTCACAACTCCTGCTCAAAGAGCAGCTGACAGTTGTGGCTTTGCACAAGTTGTGCACCAGTTGAACCTTCCCTGGATCGTGAGGCTCCAAGCATGGTCATTCATGCCCCAGTCATTCCTTGATTGGATTACTGCAATGTGCTCTACATGGGGCTATCTTTGAAGATTATCTGGAAAGTCAGAGCTGGCGCAGAATGCAGTAGTGTAATTCTGAGGGCTCCTAGGTGGCACAAATAACACCACTGTTGCATGAGCTATGATTTGCCAGTTTGCTTTCAGGTCTAATTTAAGGTGTTGTTTAAAGTTCTATATAGGATGGGTTCAGTGTATGAAGAGCTGTCTCATGCCAAGGGATTAGCCCATCCCATTTGCACCTGCAGAAGAGACCTGCTGCAGACCCTGTCTGCTAAGGAATTCAAGTGGGTGGAGCCAAGGAGAATAGCTTGTGGTCCCAACTCTGTGGAATGTTCTACCATCGGAGGCAAGAACTGCTCCTACCCTTTTGGTCTTCTGGAAGGGTACAGGTAATCCTCAACTTACGACCACAATTGACCTAAAAATTTCTGTTGCTAAGCAAGATGATTGTTAACTGAATTTTGCGATCTTCCTTGCCATGGTTGTTAAGTGACTCCTGAGGGTGTAGACAAGGTCATAGGAGCGATGAGCTCCGCCACTTGTTTATTGGACCCGTGTCCCTCCTGGTTGGTTTCGGCCACCAGGGAGGTCTCATGCGGCTGGCTCCAGGCATTGGTCAATGCTTCTTTGAGAGAGGGGTCCGTCCCGCAGCCCTTAAAAGTTGCGGTGATGAAGCCCCTCAAGAAGCCTTCCCTGGACCCGGCGGATTTAAAGAACTTCCGTCCAGTCTCCAACCTTCCCTTCGTGGGGAAGGTTGTTGAGAAAGTGGTAGCGCTCCAGCTCCTGTTGGATGACACTAATTTTCTGGATCCCTTTCAATCGGGTTTCAGGCGCGGCAGCTACAGTACGGAAACGGCTTTGGTCACCCTGATGGATGAACTCTGGCAAGCCCGGGATGGTGGTCACTCCTCCATCCTGGTGCTACTTGACCTCTCAGCGGCTTTCGATACCATTGACCATGGTATCCTTCTGCGTCGTCTCGGCGAGGTGGGAGTGGGCTGCACTGTCTTACAGTGGTTCTCCTACCTCTCTGATAGGATGCAGTCAGTGTTGACAGGGAGGCAGAGGTCGAGCCCTAGGCCCCTACTTTGTGGGGTGCCACAGGGCTCGGTCCTCTCACCCATCCTGTTTAACATCTACATGAAACCGCTGGGTGAGATCATCCGACGACACGGGGTGAGGTATCATCAGATGATACCCAGTTGTACATCTCCACCCCGTCTCAATTCAGGGAAGCTGCGGACGTAATGTGCCGCTGCCTGGACGATGTTAGGGTCTGGATGGGGATGAACCGGCTAAAACTCAACCCTGACAAGACCGAGTGGCTATGGATATTGCCTCGCAAGGATTTTGTCAATTGTCCCTCCTTGGTTCTTGGGGGGGAGAAATTAACTCACTCAGAATGGGTCCTCCTAGATCCACAGCTAAAATTGGAGCCACATCTTTCAGCTGTGGCTAGGGGGACCTTTGCACAGGTTCGCCTGGTGCACCAATTGCGACCCTACTTGGAGAGGGAGGCTCTATTCACAGTCACTCACGCCCTTATCACCTCCCGGCTGGATTACTGCAACGTGCTCTACATGGGGCTACCCTTGAAGAGTATCCGGAGACTACAATTGGTGCAAAATGCAGCTGCGCGAGCTGTGGTGGGTGTGCCTAGGTACACCCATGTAACACCCATTTTCCGTCAGCTGCATTGGTTGCCCATTAGTCTCTGGACCCAATTTAAGGAGTTGGTTTTGACCTTTAAAGCCCTACATGGCTCAGGGCCAAGTCACCTTCGGGACTGCATCCTGCCGCATACCTCCCTACGACCGGTTACGTCCCACAGAGTTGGTCTCCTCCAGGTCCCATCAACCAAGCAATGCCAGTTGGTGGGGCCGAGGGGGAGAGCCTTCTCTGTGGGAGCCCCTCCCTTTGGAACCAACTCCCTCCAGAGATTAGAACTATCCCCACCCTGCTGGCCTTCCGTAAAGCAATAAAAACTTGGCTCTTCCGGCAGGCGGGGTGAAAGTGAGACCAATCAGACTATATTTGGGTCTCCCCCCTTGGTTATGAATATCTGATATTTTTTAATTTTTATAATTTTTAATTATATGTTTTTATATGTAACAATGATTTTATATGTTGTCAGACGCCCAGAGTCCCTCGGGAGTTGGGCAGCATATTAAATTAAATTAAGTGAATCACTGCAGTTATTGTTAGTAACATGATTGTTAAGTGAATCCAGCTTCCCTATTGACTTTGCTTGTCAAAAGGTGACTCCGAGACACTGCAATCAATACATGCCAGTTGCCAAGTATCTGAATTCTGATCATGTGACCTGGGGATTCTAAGTGTGAAAAACGACCATAAGTCACTTTTTGTGCTGTAGTTATTCCTCAACTTACAACCACAATTGATTCCAAAACTTCTGTCACTAAATGAGTCTTGCCCCAGTTATTAGTTATTAAGTGAATCACTGCAGTTAGTAGCATGGTTGTTAAGTGAATCTGGCTTCCCCGTTGACGCTGCTTGTCAAAAGGTTGCAAAAGGGGATCACATGACCCTGGGACACTGCAACCGTCATAAATGAGTCAGTTACCAAGTGTCTGAATTTTGATCATGTGACCTTTGGGAGGTTTGCAACTGTCGTAATTGTGAAAAACAATTATGTCACTTTTTTCAGTGCCGTTGTAACTTCAAATGGTCACTAAATGAATGGTTGTAAGTTGAGGACTGCCTGTATTATAACTTGGTTTTGCCAGTCAGCTTGGGAGCCTGAAGGAACTGCTTACTGTTGGAAGTGGTGGATGTGGTAAGAAAACCTCATCCCTGTGTTGTCCATCTTTTAGTCCTGTTTTGTATATAGTTTTAAATGTTTAATTTGCATAGTTTTCCATTTATCTTTTAATAATCTGTAAGCTGCTCAGGGTCGCCTTGTAACAGAGTGGGCTGCGTAAAAAATCTCAAGGACATTTTACCAGTTCAGCTCCCCCCCTTCCACCCATGAATGTCGAGAGGAAGTCTGAAAAGTCTGTTCTTCCCACAGCAAGACAGGGCACAGATGACCTGAGAAAAAACATCTGATTAACTCTTTCAGTGCCCTGCCAGATTCAGAACAAACTGGTATTCTTAGACTGGATGATTTGAGAGAAACTCTGGTGACATAACATAAAGAAAGCAGACCTGTAATTGATCTGGTTTTACCAACTATCCAAGACAGTTGCCATCATTTTGAGAAAAGCCTTGCTGGCATGGTAGTCCTCTCCTCTGACCTCTGGGATCTAGATATGCAGATAATCAGAGAATCCCCTGGAACAGACTGAACTTACTACATCCTGCCCCCATCCTGCCCAAAATGTAAAAAATTCAAAGTATAAAGAGCTGAATGCTGCTGACAGACAAGGAGGTTTTGACTACTAAATCCTGGGAACTGCAACCTAAGTCAGGAAGTAAACTGCAACAGGAACATGACATGGACATACCCAATAACTGCCACACACTTCAATCTTCCAAGCAAACCTTTGCCCTAGGAATCACATGAACTCATGACAATGGCATCCTCAGATGCAAAAAAAAATATCACCACCCGGACCGGAACCAACCTCTGCAACAAATTATATTGACATGAAACAACAATCTGGTAATGTTCACCATGTTAGGTGCAAACCATCATAAAAGTTATTCGACTCTATATAGCAGGACAGGAACGGGAAAGGCAGGCTAAATTATAACCAAGGTCTTCCTAGATACTGAAGAAACTTTGGATCTCATTTCCAAAGTTTCAGAGTGACTGCATGAGCCATATCATTCATTTAGAGACCTCAATACATCACCAGTCACTCCCGCAGACAACAAACAAGGAAGTTTCACATTAGAATCACTATCTTTGCTCTCTTGGAACACCACTAAATGCGAAGCCAGAAATAGAGACCCTGCTCTTTAATTTCACAATATATGGACAGACTTAACTAGAGTTTCAACTGTGACCATCCTAGATCAAGCCAAATCCAAAAACACCAGAGAAATTTCTAGAAGCCTGGCATTCCAACTAATTAGCCATCAATAGACACGTAGACATAAACAATATGTACATACTATGCAAAAGAGACAATCAACACCCAGATGAGCAGATATAGTACCAATATTAACATCAGACCAACAATGAAGATGTAAACAATATCCCAGTCAAGGAACTGCCAAGCAAGCTAACATTGAACATGCTAACCAAAGAACCTCCAAGATCATCCCCATCAACATTGACAGAGCCAGCCACTAGAATATGCTATTAAGAAAAATCAAGCTTTTGATAGTGTGTGTGCCATACCTTGTGTACTAATCAAACAGGTGGTAAGGATGAAGGGAAACTCAGACACAAAACAGTTATGTAGAAAACAAAAATGGGGTCTGTAAAAAAGGACTCAAATCCCTATACACCAATGCACAAAGTACGAGGAATAAACAAGATGAACTAGAAACCCAAGTACATGAGGGCAGATATGATACTGTTGCCATTACAGAAAGCTAGTGAAATGAAACCCATGAACGGATTCCATGGAATGGCATGAATGAAATATACAGCTAGAGGGATTTAAATTGTTTAAAAGAAACAGTCCTAATAAAAGAGGAGGTAGAATTGTGCTATATATAAGAAATACCTATATCTCCTCAGAAATATAGCAGAACAATGATGAAAAATCTTATTGTATGTATTTGGATCAATATAAAAGGCAAGAATGTTATTGCCATAGGTCAGCCACTACAGGCCAGCCAACCAGGGGAAATAAATGAACTTTTTGCTAGTCAGTTAACTAAGGTATGTAGGAAGCACACCACAACAGTAATGGGGGACTTATTCTTAACTATTCTGACATCAACTGGGAGACAAACTCTGCACCTAGTGGAAGATCAAACAGATTCCTGACAAACCTAACATACAATTTTGTCTCCCAAAAGGTAGAGAAGGGAACTAGAGGGTCAGCCATATTGGAATTAATTCTCATTACTAGAAATGAAATGATAGAAAACATTGAAGTTACAGGAATTTTGAGGGGGGAGGTGACGATGCGATATCGGAATTCAACATTACGTAAATACAAGCAATAGAATAGGGGTGTCTAACTCTCGGCCTGCGAGCCGGATGCGTCATGTGCTGGCTCCACCCGCACCCAGTTTAGTGAAGGGGGGGAAATCCTGATACGTCATGTGACGCTGCCGTGACGACGCGAGTTTGACACCCTGCAATAGAACAAAGTCAAACTAGAATCTTGGACTTCAAGAGAGCTGATTTGAATAAACTTAAACAGAGCTTGAGAAGGATTCCATAGATGAGAATCCTTAAGGGAAAAACAACCCAAGAAGCTTGAAAAAATTTGAAAAATGAGATTATAAAAATCCACTCTAGCACAATTCCAACGAAGAAAAATGAGAATATTTCGATAAACTGAAAGTATAAAACAAGTATAAGAGAGGCACATAACTAAGGCCGAATATCAGCAAATAGCCCGAATTCCCAAAGATAAAGTCAGAAAACCAAGGCTCAAACTAAGACTGGCAACAAAAGTCAACCCCCCACCACACAAAAAAAAGCTTCTTTCAATATGTAAAAATGAAAGTCAAGCAATTGGTCCATTAATGGGAGAAAATGCCAAGAAGATGCTGAGCAGCAGTGAGAAAGCAGGATCGCTTAACTCACTTTTTATGTGTCTTTACACAAAAGGGAAAAAAAGTCCACCCTATCAAAAAAGTACTGTAAAATGCATCTTAGGAATGCAACTCAAAATAAGCAAAAAAAATGGTAATAGAATTTCTATCCACTCTAGAACACCTAGAGGCAAGCAAAGTTATAAACAGAAGCCAACATGGCTTTGTGAAAAACAGATCATGCCAAGATAAATCTTACTGCATTCTTTAGCAAAGTGACAAAATTAGTGGACCAGCAAAATGCTGTGGATATAATTTACTTGGACTACAGTAAGGCATTTGATAAAGCAGACCACAACCTACTATTTGATTAAGACAGAAAAATGTGGGTTAGACAGCATCATCAGATGGATTGTAATTGGCTGACCAAGCACACTCAACGTGTAGTCCTTAATGGAACTGCATCTACATCAGGGGTGTCAAACTGGTGGCCCATGGGCCGGGTGCATTATGTGCAAGCCATGTCCACCCCAGCTCTGCAAATTGGAAAAACAACGTGAAACGTTACGTGACAGGCAACGTGATGCCGCAAGTTTGACACCTGTGATCTACATGGAGGGAAATATGTAGTGGGGTATCCCAAGGCTGTTTTAGGCCCTTATTCTTCAATATCTTCATCAATGATTTAGACGAGGGGATAGAAGGTGAACTCATCATATTTGCAGATGACACCAAATAGCCAACACTCCAGAAGATAGGGTCAAGATACAGAAGGGTTTTAACAGCCTTAAAAACTGAGCCCTATCTAACAAAATGAAATTCAACTGTGAGAAAAGAAAAGTTCTATATTAAGGTAAGAAAAAAAAAACACAAGTATAGAATAGGTGATACCTGGTTCAATAGTAGTACCTGCAAGAGGGATCTTGAAGTCCTGGTGGACAATCACTTAAATATGAGCCAGCAGTGTGCTGCAGCTGGCAAAAATGCCAATGAGATCCTAGGCTGCATTAATAGAGGGACAGAATCAACATCTCATAAAGTGTTAATGCCACTTTATAACGCCTTGGTAAGACCACTCTTAGAATATTGCATCCAGTTTTGCTCACCATGATATAAAAAATATGTTGAGACTAGAAAGACTGCAGAGAAGAACAACAAAGATGATTAGGGGACTGGAGAACAGTTACAGGAATTTTGGTATGTCTAGTTTAATGAAAAGAAGGAATAGAGATGACATGATAGCAGTGTTCCAATATCTAAGGGGCTGCCACAAAGAAAAGGGGATCAAGCTATTATCCAAAGCACATGAAGACAGGACAAAAAACAATGGATGGAAGGAAACTAAACAAGGAGAGAATCAGCCTAGAATTATGAGAATACAGAAATTTCCTGACTGTTAGAACAATTAATCAGTGGAACGATTTGCCTCCAGAAATTGTGGGTGCTTCATCATTGGAGGTTAAGAGATTGGACAACCTTATGTTGGAAATGGTAGAGGGTTACCTGCTTGAGCAGAGGGTTGGAACAGATGATCTCCAAGGTACCTTCCAATCCTGTTATTCTGTTAAAATAAACTGAGAGGAAACCCCACTCCTTACTAGCACTGATGATACCTAGTTTGAGTAATGATATGTCTGCGAGAGAACAACCAAGCTCAGAGAGCATCAAGGACACCCCACCCCCATAGAATCCATTACATCTCCCAATTCAACATCTTTGTCCCAAGAGACATGGTCAAGAAATGATCACTTTACTGAGGGATATAAATCATTATTTCTCTTAACAGATCCTGGCACTGGACAAGGGAGATATCGTACTGGTCTGAATCCCATATCCTAATCATTCTAAAAACTGAGATTATGTCAATAGACTCAAATGAGAACCTAACACAAACAGCTATTCTCAACTTTTCTAGATAAATTGTTTCTCATTTATTTCTATATACATCTCAATATCCCTCAACCACATATTGTTGAAATTTGGGGAAAAGAAGAACATTACATCGATACTCTTTAATTATGTTTTCCCACTGCTCATATTGTCACTGAAGGGACTTCAATGCCAGACTAGGCTCAAATGGTAATCAGCTATTTGCTAAAGTTCCACCTAATTTGCAGACCCCCCGCAATTATAAACTCTAAAGGCCACACTTCAGATATACATACATTTGACCCAGCGGAGGGTTCCGGTTATTTTTGCTACCGGTGTGTATCGCGAGCATGTGCAGAAGTGAACTCGCGTTCCATTGGGCAATTTCACTTCCGCGTATGCTTAGGATGACATTACAAGCCGAAACACAGCTGAGGAGCTTCTAGCTGTGCTTCGGAGGAAGAATAAAGGTCGGTATTGAAACAAGGGCGGGTGGGAGGGCTTTTTCCCGACAGCTCAGGATGTGGAGAAGCCGGAAAAAAGCGCCTAGAATGACATCATCGCCAGGCTCCTACCGGTGCAGTGTCCCGCACAGCACCGGTAGGAACCCACCACTCATTTGACCATGTCCAGTCCCAACTATGGAAGAAATTGAACTCTTCCTCAATTGACAAAATTATCTGTACTTAGAAATATAAGTTTTAAGAGAACTTCCAAATGAAGGTGTAATGCGATGGCCAAGGACATTGCACCAAAGAAATTCCTATTAAGAGAGAAATGAGACCGGGATGTATTCTAGCTTATCTTCTCTTTAATATATATATATTAGTTCCCTTATTGCTAAACTAAATAGTCAATCTCTTCCATTTGCTAAAACTGGGAGAAACACAACTGTATTCTTTTGTATGCAAACAACACTGCTGATTTCTCAAACAAAACTGGCTTGAACTAGGCACTCCAAATATTAGCTGAGCACTGCCAAAAACATCTGATTATATTAAAACCAAGGTCACAGTCTTTGTGAAGCACTTAAGATGCATTCTGGTGACTAAATAACTATCTAATAGAGAAAGTCAAAACTTTTGAATATTGGGGATTGTTTTCCAAAGGAATGGGTAACCATAAATCTCATGCCAACTAGTCATTTGCATAAAAGAAGCGTTGGTTTTACAAACCTTTTACTTTCCCAAAGGAGCTCAACATATACCTACAGCAATTAAAGTTTTCTTAGCTAAGATCTGAGCCCAGCTCTGTTTTGGAGCTCAGTTGGGCCCCTACAGGTCATTCCTTTCTTTGGAAAAAACAAGTCCATGTTTTTGAGAACCATCTTTAAAGTACCTTGCTGTGTTTCAAAGATGGTCCTGCACTGTTAAACCTGTCTTCTTGAAATTGAAATTTCTGCCATGATCTACATCTTCTACTGGCTTAAGCTCTTCTTTCCAATTGGTTGGCCCCTTTTATTATGACTGACAGCTTTCAGTGTTCCTGGAGCCAGGCAATACATGGCTTTGTCTAGCGTACCTGCCTCCCAGCTGCGTTAGCAAGGCCCTGCCTGAGCTGCTTGAGGCAGTAGCCGGCTTGGTCGTTGAGTTCCCTAGGCTTATGGTGCTGGAGGACTTTAACCTGCCTTCAGCTGGCGAAACCTCTGGGATAGCTCAGGAGTTCATGGATTCCATGACAACCATGGACCTGACCCAAGTAATCCAGGGTCCGACTCATGAGGGAGGTCACACGCTCGACCTTGTGTTTCTTTCAGGGCAGTGGAGAGATGATCTGAAGATAAGGGACATAGTCACCACCCCACTGTCATGGTCAGATCATTTCCTACTGAGGTTGGATTTTGCAACCCCACTCCTCCCCCGCAGGGAGGCAGGACCGACTAGGTGGTTCCGCCCCAGGCGCCTAATGGAGCCAGAAGGATTCCAGAGGGAACTTGGGGAAATACCTGAAACCCTGGTACACAATTCGGCTGATTCCCTGGTGTCTGCATGGAACACCGCAGCATCAGCGGCATTAGACCGGATTGTGCCTAAGCAACCTCTCTGCGGCAGTGGATCCCGTAAAGCTCCCTGGTTTACCGAGGAGCTCCGGGAGATGAAACGCCAAAAGAGACGTCTAGAGCGCCGCTGGAGAGCCAGCAAAACCGAGTCTGATCGAACACTATTAAGAACCTACATCAAGTCTTATTTAGTGGCGATAAGGGCGGCAAAACGATCTCATTTTTCCGCTCTTATTGCGTCCGCAGATTCTCGCCCAGCCACCTTGTTTAGGGTGACATGCTCCCTCCTTGCCAAAGGGGGAGCGAGGAACACTTGCAAGGTAGAGCTGAGGAATTCGCGCAGTTTCTGTCGGATAAAGTCGCTCAGATCTGGTCTAACCTGGACTCCGGCTGGGCAGAGTCCATTGAGATGACAGGGGCAAGTCTGTCTTGTCTTGGACTTGTGGGATGAGTTTGGGCCTGTTTCTCCGGAAGACGTGGACATAGCCGTGGGTGCGATGGGTGCCTCCACCTGTTTATTGGACCCGTGCCCCTCCTGGTTGGTTTCCGCCAGGAGGGAGATGGCACAAGGCTGGATCCAGGCGGTGGTCATTGCTTCTTTGACGGAGGGATCTGTACCACAGCCGTTAAAGGTTGCGGTGGTTAGACCCCTCCTGAAGAAGCCTTCCCTGGACCCAGCAGATTTGAAGAACTTTCGTCCGGTCTCCAACTTTCCTTTTTTAGGGAAAGTTGTTGAGAAGGTGGTGGCCACTCAGCTTCTGCGATTATTGGAGGAAACGGATCATCTAGACTCCTATCAGTCGGGTTTCAGGCACGGCTTCAGTACAGAAACTGCCTTGGTCGCCCTGATGGATGATCTCTGGTGAGCCCGGGATGGTGGAAATTCCTCCATCCTGGTGCTACTTGACCTCTCAGCGGCTTTTGATACCATCGACCATGGTATCCTTCTGCATCGTCTCGGTGAGTTGGGAGTGGGAGGCACCGTTTTGCGGTGGTTCTCCTCCTATCTCACCGATAGGATGCAGTCGGTGTTAACAGGAGGGCAGAGATCGTCCCCTAGGCCCCTGTTATGCGGGGTGCCTCAGGGTTCGGTTCTCTCGCCCATCTTGTTTAACATCTACATGAAACCGCTGGGTGAGATCATCCGGAGACATGGGGTGAGTTTCCATCAGTACGCTGACGACACCCAGCTGTACATCACCACCCCGTCTCAATTCAGTGAGGCAGCTGATGTAATGTGCCGATGCCTGGACGTCGTTAGGACCTGGATGGGGAGAAACAGACTCAGACTCAACCCCGACAAGACTGAGTGACTTTGGATATTGCCCCCTAAGGACCAAGACAACTGTCCCTCCTTGGTTCTTGAGGGAGTGAAATTAACCTCCTCGGAACAGGTCCGCAATTTGGGGGTCCTCCTAGACCCACAGCTAAAATTAGAGCAACACCTTACAGCTGTGGCTAGGGGGGCCTATGCACAGGTTCGCCTGGTGCACCAATTGCGGCCATACTTGGAGAAGGAGACTCTACTCATGGTCACTCATGCCCTTGTCACCTCCTGACTGGACTACTGCAATGCGCTCTACATGGGGCTACCCTTGAAGAGTATTCGGAGACTTCAGTTGGTGCAAAATGCGGCTGCGCATGCCATGGTGGGTGTGCCAAGGTACACCCACGTGACACCTATACTCCGCCAGCTGCATTGGTTGCCCATCGGTCTCCGGGTACAATTCAAGGTGTTGATCATCATCTTTAAAGCCCTTCATGGCTTAGGACCAGGTTACCTTCGGGACCGCATTCTGCCTCACACTTCCCTTCGACCGGTTAGGGCCTACAGAGTGGGCCTCCTCCAGGTCCTGTCAGCCAAACAGTGCCGACTGGCGGGCCCTAGGGGGAGGGCCTTCTCTGTGGGGGGGCCCGCGCTCTGGAACCAACTTCCCCCAGAGACCCGAACCATCCCCACCCTGCTGGCCTTCTGAAAAGCTGCCAAGACATGGCTTTTCCTGCAGGGGGGAGAGACTAAATCTATCTGAACTCCCCCCTTGGTACGGCTGACGGTGAATATTTTTTAACCTTTCTTATATTTTTAACTGTTGTTTTTAAATTGCTGTTTATTATTAGTGTTCTCATAAAATTGTTGTACGCCGCCCTGAGTCCCTTGGGAGTAGGGCGGCATAGAAGAACCAATAATAAATAAATAAATAGCAACTCTATGGTTATTCATGGCCAGTCATTATCTTGATGAGCTACCAACATGCTCTAGGTCAGTGGTCCCCAACCTCTGCAGCTTGGCGGAGTGGGGGAGAGGGGAACTGGCCTGGGTGAGCGCGGGGCTTGACTTGCGCAAGTTAAGCTGCGCACCAGCCTGCTGCATGTGTGGCCTGGTTGGGAAACCCTGCTCTAACTGATCTCAAACAGAGGGCTATTGATTTAGAGTTGCAAGCAGATTTTCCAGCTCCACCAATAAACATCTTGAGCCACTCTGCACATTCTCTCCAACTGATTAAATATCTTAGTTGCCTAACAATCCCAAAATTCAGAAGGGGCTTTTTTTTTTGCCAGATTCAACGCTTTCCCAATAGCTGTTACTGAAGGAAGATACAAAAATCAAAATCCTCTTCAGAGACTGTGTCCATGTGGTGAAGGAATAACTAAGTTGACAGAACATGTTATTTTCTATTGCCCCCTCTCTCTATAGGAGCATGACAGGAATTATTATTTCCACTTTTTATTACATATCCTGATCATTCCAATCTGTTTCATCTCATGATGTTATTATCGGATCAATCTGATTTTATTTCTCTGACCACAATCAAGTACTGTTTTAGTTTGCATATAAACTATGGTATTAATTTTAAGCCCCCAGATACACATATATTCTTTTATTTTAATTAACTATGACTTTTGTACTTTATTTGCTGGTCTATGTCCAAATAAAGATTTGATTGATTGATTTAATAGGCAAATTAAATTCATTTTAAGTTCCACAAAATTATGTCTAAACTAATATTATGTCTCTCAATTTCCTCTCTGCTGATAGGAAATTAAAATCTTAAAATATTGAATTAAGTTGACTTCATATAAATCTTTAGGAAGACTATATGCAAAAGCCCAGAAAAGTTAAAGTTACAGAGTTCATGTATTTTGCAATCAAACACAAAAAATGTATATTTATCCAAATTTATATAATAGTGATCATTCATTGTGCCTGTAGTATATTTCAACTTTTATAATTGCTATTAGATAAATGAAACTTAGAGTTCATGCAACTAAACCCTACAAACTTCCTAAATCCTCTGGCAGGGAATAAGACTACCAAATGGGGTTAAAAAACAAAATAAGTAGAAGGGCTTCTCGTGATTCCCTGTCCAAACAAGTTTGCAGACTCAAAGAAACAGAGGGGTAAGAAGGGAACTTAATCTACCAGGGTGATTGCAGCATCATCTTCAGGACCAGAGTACTTGAAAGGTATTCGATGCTTTGTCATTGCTGCAAAATATTCTTTTGCTTCCTTTGAAGTGCTGGTACCCAGACCTAAGGAGATAGAGAATCAGAGCAAAATTTTTAGATAAAATAGTCGTATTTCACTTAATGTGCAACTTTTATTTTTCTTTAATTACAATTTCAGTTTCAAGGTGATTCCATGATTCCATAGTGATTAGTCTGGGTGGCTTACAAATAAAAAAAAAAAACAAAATAGACAAAAAGGACAAGAAAAAAACTCCGATCAGACTGCTTCAACAGCAATTCCTTTTCTTTGCATCAATGAAAACAGTACTTAGTATTGTAATCAGATTTGGCATATGAACAGTAAAAGAAAAACTATTCACAATTATTCATAAGTGCAGAATCATTTGGTCTGAACTTATTCTGGATCCATCTAGACTCAAGCAGGTAAAAAACATACACCCATAAGCATTCTACAATTTGCCACTCTACAGATGTTGACTATAACTCACTGACTAGGTTAGATGTGAACTATAGTTCAACATACTTGAGGACATGAGGCTTAGAAAGGCAAAATTAAATGTTTAGCCAATCGCTCTTTTTGTTAATTCTTTGCAATCAAAATGACTACCTGTACCCACTGTGAGGCCTTACAATGTAAGCACTGTAGTTTTTATAGATTAGGATAATACAGAATACAGCACTTACTGAAAATGTCTGTCTCCCTCAATTCAATTAATATATCAAAAACATCAAGAACATTTTCATTTGATCTTGGTGTTATGTAGGATAAATTAAGTGTTCTAACATACCCATTCAGCCTCCTGCTTAACATTCAACTTGACAGCTAGGCTGTAGACAAATAACTTTCCTCATCTTTATCTTCCACTTTACATGGAACATATTTCTTGTTTTGATGAGCTAGTTTAAAATAGTTGACATACAGCCCCTAATCCCTTTATTCCAAGTAAGGTTAAAATAGTTCTACCAATACAATGTATTCTTTTTAAAATCTAAAGCCTTATTTAGTTCATCTGACTTTACAGTTTAGCCAAACCTTTATAGTATTTGATTTTCCAATTTTTGTGGTTAGGGTTGCTGTTCTTCCATTCTTGAAATTCAGGAATACTATAGAAAGACATTTCTTCTCTGTTTTTGGAAACCTATGGAAAAGCCAAATATCTCATTTTGAACAATATAACTAATGAATTTTAGTAAGAATATCTTCAATTGCTAAAGTTATCACTCAAACGGGTGGGGAAGCTCACCTTTACAAGAGGAGTAATGAATTCTTCTAGGAAACGATGTCTCAGAAGAGATGGCCAATTATGGTGAATGAAATTAATCAATAAACCTTTGATATGGGACCCATCTTGATCCTACAAAAATGTTCAGAAGATAAGATTTCATCCATTGGTGTTGGAAAAGTCAATAATCCTTACTAGCTCTATATTATGAAGCCAATAGTAATTGATCTTCTAATTACAGCATTTGTTTGTCAGTTACACTACAACACCTATAATTTCCAGTCCATGTGTCATTTATGGATTATGAAGTTCAGCACTTCTGGAAGGAACTAAGAAGAGCAAGACTGTTTTATAGTACAAAACCAGTTATGATTGTTATGTCTAACAGTAGACTCCAACTGATCCACTTTTTACACTGTAATTGATAAAGAATTATGGCCTAATTATTCCAGTCATAATCAGAATGCTGCTGTTATAGGATATTTACACAGAAATAACAGCACAATAGAAATGCTCCTTTACTAATCCACTGTAGTTAATATAAAGATAAAACCAGAGACTTTTCATTTGGGTTTAATGGATAAAGAATTAAATATATATATATGGAACTTTTCAGTTATATGTTGACAGCAGCAAGGCTATCTTATGCACAAAAATGGAAGGATACTTTGATTCCCACAATGGAATCAAAATTCCTACAAAAATTGATGGAATTAGCAGAGATGGTTTAATTGACTGCTTTGATTAAAGAAAATACAATTGATTTTCTTTCTACCTGAAAACATTTGGATTTTGTGTCTTAAATGGAAAAAAACCCCCGAAGCTTTGATTTTGGGTTTTGCTGATTAGATAGGTTTATTGTTATAATGGCTATTATTATTATTATTATTATTATTTAAAGTAAAACGTTGAGGAGATATGTTATTACCTTATTCTACTGAGTCAAAAGGAGTTGGAAGTCAATGATTTTCTTCTTTTTCTCCCCTTTACCCTAGACTTTTCTTTTTTCCCCTTTCCTCCCCTATTTTCATTTTTCTTTGTATTTCTGTATTTTATATTTTGATAAATAAAATGAAATCCGGAACATCTGGATTAAGAGACATATTATATCAACTGAAGGCATTGAAAAAGACTAGCTGAGGGAGTCCCTTTGCCTGAATACAATACCATTGTCTCTGGCATTACGACTGACCTGATCAGTCATGATCATGATCTTTCCATAGCGGAGGGTTTTGAGCGATTCTTCATCATCGTAGCTCTTCTTATATTGCAGCCCCACAATCTTAATAATGTTGTTAATTTCAGCATTCTCCATTATCTGAAAAAGCCCAGCATTTTCTTAGATTCAGAATACAAATTTATTCTTCTCACATTAACCCTGGAGAGAAACATTGTTAAGTTTCAGTCACCTCAACCCACCTATTCATTTAAAATCTATAGCAGATTGCAAAAGTAGATGCCAGGATATCAGCAGAGATTTCATTAAAGGGTGTGGGGATGATACTTCTAGCCTGTTTTTTGGGTAGGAAGGAGGTTTTTGTATTTCAAATATTTATAGATGAAAAGAATCCAACATTTAACCTGATATTTTACTACTGAATCTCAGCAGCACAATTTGTGGGGGAAATCCTTCCAGGTATTGCAAGTAACCAATATATTACCTATTCTAATAGTGTCACATTTCACAGTGAAGATTCACTTGGGCAGAGGGGATAGTCATTATATCATTGAAGAACAATAGCAAAACTCTTACTTTAAAAACCAATCACTGCATAGTTTTATATATATATGTCTTTGGGGATTCTCAGTCATCCAGGTCATGGTTGTCCCAAAGGTGCTTTTTCAAGAGGCAACTGGACTTTCTTTGTTTTTCTTTGAAGACGTTTCACTTCTCATCCAAGAAGCTTCTTCAGTTTTATAAATACACTTTTGAGTTAAAATTTAAATGAAGGCTAATGCTTCTGGTTTTGCACATTTTAAAAAAAATCCAGTTCCTAGACTTACAATCATTCATTTAGCGACCATTCAAGGTTACAATGGCACTGAAAAAAGTGACTTATGACCATTTTTCACTTACAACCACTATAGCCTCCCAATGGTCACATAATAAAAATTTGGCCATTTGGCAACTGACTCATACTTGATGGTTGCAGTGTCATGTGACCAAGTGATCCCCTTTTACAAGCAGTGATCCCCTCTGACAAGCAGTCAATGGGAAAGCCAGATTCACTTAACTGTGTTACTAATATAACAACTGCAGTGATTCACTTAACAACTGTGGCAAGAAAGATTGTAAAATGAGGCAGAACTGACTTAGCAACTGTCTTGATTAGCAATGGCTGTTTTTGTGCTCTATTGTGGTCTTAAGTTGAGGACTACCTATAAGGACCACAGGAATGTTTGCAAAATATTGCTAACTAACCTGTTTGTGGGAGGCTTCCCGTACATTAAGTAGTTTTCCTCGCAGTGGAAATACTCCAAATTTGTCCCTACCCACAACTCCAAGGCCAGAAACAGCTAGTGTCTTAGCTGAATCTCCTTCTGTCAAAATGAGAGTGCAGTTGGCAGAATTCTTGCTCCCTGAAAGAGAATTAAATATCATAATGCAGAGCTCCATTTAATTAGTACACTATAGATGCTCTCCCAGTGTTCTGATTCCAAGAAGCAGAGATTTCATTCATGTTTTGGTAAAACACAATTGAGCTGGGGTTCAGGAAAAGGAGACAGATAACTTTGAAGAGTCCTTAGTGCTCCCTGAGCTTGATTGTTTTCTTGTAGATGTTTTATTATCCAAACTGAGTAACATCATCAGTGCTAGTAAGGACTGGGGTTTGCTCTCAATGCTATATTCGAGTGGCTTGCCCTGTTAGTGTCGATGGGAATGGTTTTGGAAGTTCTGTGGCTGGGGTGCTTTCTGCTAGCTTGTTTGGTAGTTCTTGATTGGGGTATTGTTTGCTTCTTGATTATTGGTCTAGTGTTGATCTTGGTGTTAATCTCTGCTCTCATCTGGGTATTGATTGCTTTGAGGTGTTTTTGAACTTTTTGTTCCCTTTTTTTTGGCTTATTATTTTCTCATTTCAATGATATATAAAGCCTAGTCTGGGTTATGAAACTTCTACAACAAAACAACCAAGCTCAGGGAACCTCAAGGACCGCTTGTTTCAATCCTGAGCTCAAAAACTCTTCTCCATGGATAACTTTGGCTACAACGTAAACTGCCCCAAAGTGAAGATTTGGTTCTTTTCTATCCATTAATCCAAAGAACTCTAATCCACCACAACATTATCTACATACAATTTCTGTAACTGCCGGTATAAACTAAATTTGAACCTTGTATTCGGGAGTTGCATAGTCTTACAAAAGGATGAATAGCTTTCTTACAACCTGGAAGGGCAGAACAAACATTTTTAGTGTTATTATGTCCTGACATTTGAAAGCTTCAATTGTTTTAAAGGACACAAAAAAGGTTATGCCACCAGCAATTAGCATCCTCATCCTGAAGAATTTATTGGGGTGTCAAAAAGGTAGCTGTAGGGCTGTGAGTGGCTGAAGAATTACCTATCCCTGTACAAATTGACTCAAATATAACTGGTAAAAAAACAGCTAGACTTCAGCGCTTTTAATACTTGAACACATACCAGCATCATTGGCATCATCCAGTTTAGGAATTCCTTTAATTCGGGTGTGCTTAACAGCAGAACATTTCTTATTTAGTTGTGTCTGGGCTTTAAATCTGACCCAGTTCAAAATGCTTTCCACTATGCCGCAACCCATAGCCTAGAAAACGAAAGTGAAAAAATGATGTTGAAAGAATTCTGAATTGTTCCATAAGGTGTCTTATTGATGGATTCATTTTTTGCTCATCAAAATTCCCAGAACAAATTATGTAGCAAACCTTTTAATACTCACCCCCTTCATGAATTTTTCACTGAATTTGCATGTTGAACCAAAATTCTTTGCTTGAAGAGTCATATTCTCTTTTGTTTGGGAGTCAAAAGTTGGATTTTCAATCAGGCTGTTTACGAATACCCACATATGATTCTTCACCTGGAATTAAGAAGATGGTACATTTTTAGCAAACTGGTTGGCTTTATTTCCTAAGCAATCATGGCTACCAAATATAAGTACCCAAACTGTCAGTATAGCTCTTGGGAAATGATGGAATCCATTTCCAAATGATTGCACAAAAATGTCTGCCAAAAACAGATCATGTTATCTTCAAAACAGATAGAGATGCTGAAACAAAGTGGTCGATCACTACACAGAACAAGCTAAAAGCAGGATTTCTAAAGGCAGGATTTATTGGCTTAAAATGCTATACGGGATCTGAAAGCTAGGTTATGCAAGACTTTAGATTCAAAGGCACAAATTTATTTTACAGCATGTGAGAACATACAGTGTGTGAACACACATATTTTCCTTGGATTATGTAGTAACTGCAGAATTACAAAAGATACGTTCATTTTAAGGAATAGACAAATGCTACATTAATGTCTTCATGTCCTCCAAAGCCTTTTTTTGCCTTCAAATTTGAAGTGCTGCACAATCCTAATAAAATATATATTTTGCAATTAAACCTTATGCGAATCCTATCATGTTATCATTGAAAATATTCCTTTATTTGCACACCATTTTGCCCAGCCTGTATTTATAATTGGACCATATTGAGGACAACTGAATCACTAAAGATTTAACTATTCTTTTGTAAGACTGAAAAGCATTGGAAACATTAAACATTCCAGTATGATTTTTCAATTGGAATAAGTACTGTATGAGATTCGTGAAGAAGCAATTGAGTTATACCTGGAAAGGCTTTACTCCAACTCCACCTTTGTTTTTTCTCTTTACTACATCTATGAGTTTGTTGACAATCTGGTCAGAAACATAGTCTACATGTCTGCCACCCTAGAAGAAAAGTCATTTTTAAGAGGATATTACATGTATTTTGGCAATGCAGATATATCAAAGTATAAAAGTAGTAGTTAGCACAGCAACCTAAAATAGAGTTAGACTTTTATTCTGTAAAATCTCTGCTTTATTAGGAGTTTGTTATACAGGTAGTTCTCAACTTACAACAATTGAGCCCAAAATTTCTTGCTAAGTGAGTTTTCCCCATTTTATTTCTTGCCACCATTGTTAAGTTAATCACTGTAGTTGTTAGTCAGATTAGTCAGGAAGGTGCAAAAGGGGATCACATGACCCTGGGACACTACAACCATCATAAACATGAGTCAATTGCCCAAGCACCTGAGTTTTGATCACATGTCCATGGGGATGTTACAACAGTTGTAAGTGTGAAAACTGGTTATGTCACTTTTTTCAGTGCCGGTCACTAAACAAACTGCTGTAAGTTGAGGATTACCTATATTTGTTGTTGTTATACTCAATCATTTGTTTCTTTAGAATCCTCATTACTCTACATTGTTAATTAGGTTCAAAGAAAAGCTTAAGAAAAAATAACTCCAACCCCAAAGTCTACAACTAGAGTCCATTTTCAGCTAATGATCTTGAGATCATATTATATTACATAATCTATGCATTTTAGTTCTAAACTATAGGAAGATTACTTTTAATAAAACACAAGATGCAGAATTGTTTATTTTATACTATTTTATACAGCATGGGTATATCTTTAACAATTATAATTCAGATACTTAAGTAAAATTTCAGTCTTTCAAAAATGTTCAAAGTAAAAAAAAGCTGCAAGTCTTCTACCACAAATAGATGCCTAGAAAGAAAAGTTTATTTTCTTCACTGAATGCTTTGATGAAGTATCTTTAGATGGCAGATTCACAAAAGCCCTGTATACCTTTGTAACTGTTTACCTTAGTTGTAGCAATGCTATTGACAAAGCTAACTTGTTGGAAGCCCTTTTCACTCATGGTTAGACACACTTCCCACCGGTCATTAACTTTTTCATGGATTACTGTCAGCTCATTGCCAGTTTCATCCACTTTATCTTTTATGTACATGTCTATGTAACTACGGAATCCTTTGATCTACAGAGGAGACAAGCACAAATATTTCTACAATTTTTTAAAAAAGTTGCTTTGGCTGTTAACATGTTAAAGGAAGGGGCCAGTGAATTTTGCACACCAGCTTTTGCCCATTTTAGTAACTCACAGGTAACTTCTTTCCATTTAAGAATACTTTGATATCTTTAGCTGATCCTGCAATATCATAGGCTCTGCGAGACATAAGAGCCACAATATCTTTATCCAATACAGTCATTTTAAATTTGGACAGGTCAGGCTGGAAAGTAATACATGTGAAATCCTCGCCATCAAAATGCTTCAGTTTTGTCTCTCCTGCTTTAGTCATATTGTCAGTCCAAGTCTGCAAAGGAATTAAGACCAATAGAATTGTTAGGTACATTGGAGGGAGGATACATTTCTTCTTCTACAGAACAATTCCTAATCTAGCCTTAAAATGTATGTGGCTTGTTGGCCCAAACTATCTTGATTTCATCCCTTATGCGTATCACTAAATTTTTGAGATATGCTTATCAGGAAGTATTGAGATGTTGAAATAGATTTAAAATGAAATATGAAACAAATTTAGGAGCTGATAAAATGAAGCTTTGGGGCCTGTATTTTAAAAACGGTGAAATTAATTTTTTGTGCAAAGTTTTTTATACCTGTTTAAAAAGCTTCTTATATTCGTTGCATGCTGTTTCCACTGTAAATTTGGTACTGAATATATTGCACAGCTTTGCACCATAACCATTTCGACCACCTGGAAAAATATTAATTGTACATATTTTGTTACACTGAAGATATACATGTCAGTTACAGGGTACATATGTCAATTCATAATCCCCCACTAAAATCAAAAGAATATTTCACATATAAGCATGCATGCAGTGTTATTTGTACAAAGAATTGGTTAGGCACTCTATATCCTCTTGCAGACAAAAATGTATGGTCGCCTTTTTGTAAAGAGAGAGCACTGCTTGCTCCTTTACTGTATTCAAAGAAAAGTGAAAGGATCAAGATGGGGGAGTTTTCCATCTATCTCCGCAATAAGACAAATGGTAAAAATTAAGATATACAATTTTAAATAATCCACGTTTTCTTATCTCTTATTTAGTTACCACTCATTCCAGTGCATGCAATAAAAAACTAGTAAGAGGCGTCACTTATTTATGTATTTTTGTGTGTGAAAGATTGGAATATAAAAACAGAACATATATGGAATAAAATTTTGATTTCCTGATCATTCAAATCTTGCAGTTCTGTAGAAAAATAAATATGAAATTTTATATGCAATTATTCTCATGAGAATTAAAGATTTAGGGAGAAGCAGCAGGAGAACAGCGCTCCGTTCCCTCCGTTCCCTTCTCCCAAAAAAATATCCCCCCAACCCAAAACTTTTCCATCTGTTTATGGGTCTGGGGTAAGCTGGAGACCTCAGGAACACCCCAATCCATCGGGGAGAAGAAAATCGCCGCTCTACAGGGGCGTGGTGACTCAGGAAGCTCCAGGCTAATCGTCGCCGCCGGCATTAAATATGGCAAGCGCAACGCCGTAGAGCTTCTTAAACAACTTTTAAACATCTTGAAGCGCTGGCTGAAATTAGGCAACCCGGTGAAGAGAGGGACGCTAGTCAACGCCAGGTATGTGTTGCATGCGGATTGGCGCTATTTCTGGCCACGATATAACATCAAACATAACATCGGATTTCTGGCCGTTAGAGATCAAGGGCTGGACTTTATGTTTACAAGCCTGTTGCCAGCGTCTCCTTTTCCGGTACTGCGGTTTGCTATTGCCATTGATGTGGGGGTTGGCCTCCCGACTACAACCTCTCTGGAGACCAGAACAGCGTGGATCTCAGATGACCCCCCAGGACAGCTGGCCGCTAGAGAACTCCGGCCAGCCCCCCTATTATTTCTACCACTGTGACTGCGGCCGCTACCTGCCGCGTGTGTACTCGCGGCAATTGGCTGCTTGGCAGCGGCCCGACTGGCAACTAGATCAGTAGGACTTACAAGGGATCCCTTTTCGACCTAGACGGGACCTATCTTTTTCTAAAGATCGCGGGGAGCCTTATTTGACAGTACCATTGCCACCACAGCTTCAGCGAGGATCAATTCCCCCCCCCCTCGATTGCAGCGGCGTTGCAATCATCATCGTCGCTGCTACCGTTGGAGTTTCGAGGCCTTTTTTGGCTGGCGCAGCCCCGACCTCCTGTACGCCCATTTGGGTGAAGCCTCGACAAGACGGAGGATCTAACATAACCACGAGGGTAACCAACGAGGTGGCGAGGGCTAAGAAGAATAGATTACCAGGGCCTGAGGTCTGGGCCCTATGGGAGAAACTGTGGAGGAGATTAAAAAGATTGTTTCCAGGTGTTATCTTGGGAGTTGAGCCCCACTATTACCAGCACTGTGGGAGAGAGCAGCGGACAAATTACAGAGAACTTTGGATGCTTTTAATGACTGAAGCAGACCTCAGTGCAGGAGTCAAGGTCTTAGATCTTATCTTGACTGATCTGGAGGCTGCACGCATGCACCCCCTACTGGCTCTTTTTATCATTGACTATTATTTTTCTTAAGTCTCCCCCGGAAGTGGTGTGGCTGGTGTGAATGGATTTGGTTTGAGTGATGTAATAAATGTATAGATTATAGTAGTATGGGTGATGGAATGAGTGAGTCGGGGACTGGGGTATGGTCCCCCTCTGCTGAGTGTGGAAACAGAAGCGGAGGGGGCCCAGGCTCGGCTACCCGACCCAGTGAGAATGGTATGTATGGCCTGCAGGGAGGGAGGGGGACCAGCGGGGGAGGGGGTCTCTGGTGGAGGTGAGAGCCGGAACATCTCGGTCATAATGGGAAGAGGCAGATATGGCGGGAGCAGAGGGGCGGGCCGCTCTTGGGGAATAAGACCTCGCTGTTTAAAAGCGATCCTTTGTTCCGGCCCCTCCGATTCGGTTCCATCGTGCTCAACCCGGATACCTGGCAACCAGGGTTTTCAGGGCCCTGGGCTCAGGATGCTGCTGCTTAACGCCAGGTCAATTATCAACAAAGTCCCCCTGATACGTGATTTAATCACAGAGGAGGGGGCAGACCTGGTTTGTGTAACTGAGACCTGGCTGGGCCAGGAGGGGGGAGTAGCTCTCTCCGAGATATGCCCAGACGGGTTCTCAGTGCAGCATCATGCCCGACCCCAGGGAAGGGGGGGAGGAGTGGCAATAATAACGCACGGAAGTCTGTATCCTCGTAGGATCCCTGCCCCGGGGATTGTTGGGTGTGAGACGCTCCTTCTGAAGTTGGACTTAGGGGTTCAGGTGGGCCTTCTCTTAACGTACCTGCCTCCCAGCTGCGTAAGTAAGGCCCTGCCTGAGCTGCTTGAGGCAGTAGCCGGCTTAGCAGTTGAGTTCCCTAGGCTTATGGTCCTGGGGGACTTCAACTTGCCTTCTGCTGGCGAAACCTCTGGGGCAGCTCAGGAGTTCATGGATTCCATGACAACCATGGACCTGACCCAAGTAATCCAGGGTCCGACTCATGAGGGTGGTCACACGCTCGACCTAGTGTTTCTCTCGGGGCAGTGGAGAGATGATCTGAAGATAAGGGATATAGTCATCACCCCACAGTCATGGTCAGATCATTTCCTACTGAGGCTAGATTTCGCAGCCCCATTCCTCCCCCGCAGGGAGGCGGGACCGACTAGGTGGTTCCGCCCCAGGCGCCTAATGGAGCCGGAAGGATTCCAGAGGGAACTTGGGAAAATACCTGAAACCCTGGTACACAATTTGGCTGAGTCCCTGGTGGCTGCCTGGAACACCGCAGCATCAGGGGCTTTAGACCGAATTGCACCTAAGCGACCTCTCCACGGCAGTGGATCCCGGAAAGCTCCCTGGTTTACCGAGGAGCTCCGGGAGATGAAACGCCAGAAGAGACGTCTGGAGCGCCGCTGGAAGTCCAGCAAAACCGAATCTGACCGAACACTATTAAGAATTTACATCAGATCTTATTTAGTGGCGATAAGGGCGGCAAAACGATCCCATTTTCCCGCTCTTATTGCGTCCGCAGATTCTCGCCCAGCCGCCTTGTTTAGGGTGACTCGCTCCCTCCTTGCCAAAGGGGGGAGCGAGGAACACTTGCAAGGTAGAGCTGAGGAATTCGCAGAGTTTCTGTCGGATAAAGTCGCTCAGATCCGGTCGAACCTGGACTCTGGCTGGGCAGAGTCCATGGAGTTGCCAGGGGCAAGTCTTAGTCCATCGTTGTGGGAGGAGTTTGGGCCTGTTTCTCCCGAGGATGTGGACAGAGCCGTGGGGGCGATGGGTGCCTCCACCTGTTTATTGGACCCGTGCCCCTCCTGGCTGGTTTCGGCCAGCAGGGAGGTGACACGTGGCTGGATCCGGGCGGTGGTCATCGCTTCTTTGGGGGAGGGATCCGTACCGCAGTCGTTAAAAGCTGCGGTGGTGAGACCCCTCCTGAAGAAGCCTTCCCTGGATCCAGCTGATTTGAAGAACTATCGTCCTGTCTCCAACTTACCTTTTTTAGGGAAAGTTGTGGAGAAGGTGGTGGCCACTCAGCTTCTACGACTTTTGGATGAAACAGATCATCTAGATGCCTATCAGTCGGGTTTCAGGCACGGCTACAGTACAGAAACTGCCTTGGTCGCTCTAATGGATGATCTCTGGCGGGCCCGGGACGGGGGAAATTCCTCCATCCTGGTGCTACTTGACCTCTCAGCGGCTTTCGATACCATCGACCATGGTATCCTTCTGCATCGTCTCGGCGAGTTGGGGGCACCGTTTTACGGTGGTTCGCCTCGTATCTCGCCGATAGGATGCAGTCGGTGTTAGCAGGAGGGCAGAGATCGTCCCCTAGGCCCCTGTTATGCGGGGTGCCTCAGGGGTCGGTTCTCTCGCCCATCCTGTTTAACATTTACATGAAACCGCTGGGGGAGATCATCCGCAGACATGGGGTGTGTTTCCACCAGTACGCTGATGACACCCAGCTGTACATCACCACCCCGTCTGATTTCAGTGTGGCAGTAGATGTAATGTGCCGGTGCCTGGACGACGTTAGGACCTGGATGGGGAGAAACAGACTCAGACTCAACCCCGACAAGACTGAGTGGCTTTGGATATTGCCTCCTAAGGACTATGTCAACTGTCCCTCCTTGGATCTCGAGGGAGCGAAACTGACTCCCTCGGACCGGGTCCGCAACTTGGGGGTCCTCCTAGATCCACAGCTGAAATTGGACCATCATCTTACGGCTGTGGCTAGGGGGGCCTTTGCACAGGTTCGCCTGGTGCACCAGTTGCGGCCATACTTGGAGAAGGAGGCTCTACTCACGGTCACTCATGCCCTTGTCACCTCCCGCCTGGACTACTGCAACGCGCTCTACATGGGGCTACCCTTGAAGAGTATCCGGAGACTTCAGTTGGTGCAAAATGCGGCTGCGCGTGCTGTAGTGGGTGTGCCTAGGTACACCCACGTGTCACCTATACTCCGCCAGCTGCATTGGCTGCCCATCGGTCTCCGGGTCCAATTCAAGGTGTTGATCATCATCTTTAAAGCCCTTCATGGCTTAGGACCAGGCTATCTCCGGGACCGCATTCTGCCTCATACTTCCCTCCGACCAGTTAGGGCCTACAGAGTTGGCCTCCTCCGGGTCCCGTCGGCCAAGCAATGCCGGCTGGCGGGCCCTAGGGGGAGGGCCTTCTCTGTGGCGGGCCCGGCGCTCTGGAACCAACTGCCTCCAGAGACCCGAACTATCCCCACCCTGCGGGCCTTCCGAAAAGCCGTTAAGACATGGCTCTTCCTGCAGGCTGGGGGAGGAGCCTAATCCATCTGTGCTCTCCCCCGGGTATGTCTGATTGCTGGATGTTTTTTAATATGAATTTTTAATTTTTATATTTGTTTTTAATCTAATGTTTATTATTGGTGTTTCTTGTATCTTTTTGCTGTTGTACGCCGCCCTGAGTCCTTCGGGAGTTGGGCGGCATATAAGAAAACCGTAATAAATAAATAAATAAATAAAAAGTGACTGCCTTGCAGTTCTTTCCTGACCTGTGACTTTTTTCTCATCATCATCGTAGTTGCTGGAAGTTAAAAGATGTCCAAAAATAAGAGCTGGCACATACATTTTTTCTACTTGATGCTCTACAATAGGGATTCCTTTCCCATTATTCCACACAGAGATTGTATTATTCTCCCTAGAAAGAGAAGATTAAACTGATATTCAAAGAACTGCAAAGCAAACTTGTGTCTCCAGATTAAAACAAAAGATATTATTTACTGAATGATAGACAACTCTCAACAGCAAATTCAATTACACTAAATGTGATCAGAAAGTCAAATTCTATGCTAATTATTACGCTACTATTTAAATATAGAAGAATACAGATTCAGTTTCAGAAAAATGCATATTCCCTTCCCAATGAACCAATTCTCAATAAAAGTCAAAAATATTAAATAATATTAAAACAAGACTTACTGGTCAATTGTAACTTTGATACAAGACATATTCTTATCTCTCTGCTTGTTATCAGCTGCATTGACTAAAAGAAAGCAATACAATTTTTTAGTGATTGGTAACATTTGCAAGTTAAAACTCTTGATTTAGTCTTCAGTTTATGCAACACTTAATTTCAACAAATTTTGCTGAAGATCAAGTATTTTGTAGGCATTTTCCTGCCTTTTCAAAAAGCTAATTCATTGCAATACCTTTGTATATGGTTATTCATCAACTATGGATCTAAAAAAATATCCTCATAAAATGCTTGATGTCCTCACTATGACAGCAATTTATCCATGTCAACATACCTAGTATTTCATCGAAGATTTTATAAAGACCAGGAACAAAGGTGACATCCCTGCAATTTAGTCCTTCATCTTCATCAAACACCCACATTTGCTAAGAAGAAAAAAATAATTGTATCTGCTGCAAAAGCTTGAGATACTCTGAAATATATACTATAATCAGTGTACTAATTTTAATGTTTCATAAAAATCTGCTTTTTAAAAAGCATACTTTTAAGTTTTCATAAATTTACAGCCAATTGTTTTCACATTAATCATAAATGATTTGTAATGTATTTTCTACATAAGAAAATTATAAACTACTAGTAGCTGGATACCTGTGCTTCGCTACGAAACTATGTGATCGGGCTTGATAAATTGACAGTTAAAGCTTGAAAATTTATGTAGAATGTGTAACTCCTTAGCATCAGAGTGTGTTAATATAAGGCAACTGGCAGTTGGAACAGAGTTCTTTTCAGGTGGGGAGGGGTAGAATGTCCAAACTCCCAGCCCGCATGAGTCACACGCTGGCCATGCCCAGTTTAGCAAAGGGATAGCATCAGAGCGTGTTAATATAAGGCAACTGGTAGTTGGAACAGAGTTCTTTTCAGGTGGGGAGGGGGAGAACGTCTAACTCCTTAGCATCAGAGCGTGTTAATATAATACTGTATAAGAAATACTAATGATCTGATGGTCATTTCGAAAAATCCTTTCTTAGCGAGCACCTAGAAGCCAAGAGGAACATATGTGCTAAGTTTCAAGTTTGTAGGCTTTACAGTTCTGGAGATCTTGTGATGAGTGAGTGGTATTTGGCTTTTATATAGAGAGATTTGGCTGATAAAATAGTCTGTCAAAGAAAATCTTAATTCTAATTTTAATTTGATAGCACATTACAAAGTACTTTGTGAATTAGGGCAACTTGTCTTTGCCCCAAACAGAACATTTTTTTACCTGAGTTACTTGCTCCACGGATCCAATGTATGTATCAGGTCGAAGCAATATATGCTCCAATTGAGATTTCTTTTGATAGATTCTTTCAATAGACAACCTCTTCTTTGAATTCTCATTCTTTATCTTCTTCACTTTGGGGTTCGCATCAACAACCTCAATAGAAATAAAAGAAGAAAAATTGCAAGGAGAAATTCACTGAGTGCCCACCTGTTTGTAATAGGAACTCAGGTGGGACTGAAATACATAGAACATAAATACCAGAGCTAAATGTTGGATGAACAAAGCAAACCAAAAAGAGTAAGGAAGTACATATTACTGGAGGTCAGCTCCAGATTAAACATCTTAGCTGGGCTGGGTATTATAGGAAATAAACATTGTACAAAAGCAGCTTCACATCAAGTCGAAAAATGTCCATTGGCATACTGCAAAGTCCATTCTGTGTCCTGTACTGCTCACATAAAAAGGTCAAATGCAATCTTATGCTGCTTCCTCCTTCAGGGCTGATATTATTGGTTCAATAGTGATCCCCAGTTGCTCTCTGTAGGAGGATGCACACAGAGGAAACAGGACTATTCTTAAGAGTGAGCGATTAAACATCCTGCCCTTCAGGATAAGATCTGTTCCAACTTCCTATCCTTTCATAAGAGCCTAAAGTTCTGGCTCTATAAATTGGCTTGGGTACTCAATGGGGGAGTTGTATTCTGGAGATAGCTGCTAGATTGACAGTAGACTCCATCTCTCGACCTAGCTCTCTGCTCCCACTTACCCATCTGTTTTAGTAGTTGTTATCAATATATTTTTCCTTTTCCTTATTATTCTACTTTTGTTTAATCTTCCTTTTAATTTCTTTGTTTTTTAAAATAGTTGTAAGCTGCCTAGAGTAGCCTTAGGGTGAGATAGGCAGCAAATTTAGTTAATAATTAACTGCAACACTAAACCTGATCAGGAATGAAGGTGAATATACATGTCCCAGGACAATATTGCAGGAGCCAATCTGGATCGGTCACCGGGACCAGAGGTTTTGTATTCCGAGCTTTCAGACTCATCTTCAGGGATCTCTAGGGGCTCCAGAATGAGTCTGAAAGCTCGGAATACAATACCTTTGGTCCCAATGACCAACCCAGATTGGATCCTGCAACTAAAGTTGATGTTCAATTACATCATCAGGATCTAGCTGCCTTAAAAGGCTCCTGTCCATTTAGCATGCTTGTAGTTTATCTGTGCCTCCATGCAACATAGGTGGCAAGTTGATTTCCTCCCACTTGGGAACTTTCTGTCTGCAAGATGATTGTGGTCAAATTACTCCCCACTCTACAATGTAATTCACCTATCTTAAAATATTTCTATTCCTTTAATGGAACTGAAAGGGGAAAAAAAGCTCCTGATTATGTTAGAAGTCAGACTTGAGACTGAATAAAAATAGTTTCCTTCAAAAAATATCAGAAGTTTGAAATCTCCTCCCACTTTCCAGAAGAGGTGGAGTTAACAGTCTCAGATTGATCTGATCTTTTGTAATATAATGCACAAACTTTGTCAATTGTAAAATAGGCTTAAACAATGTGGGTATACATATTCAGAAAGCAAACAGCTTAGTCATAGATTCAAAGTGACCCAAGTAAATATGTAACAACCCCATCAGATAATATTGCTTAATAGATGGGGTTTTAAGGGGAAAGTAGAAATGATGAAAAAAATGGTAGTTCCTTAGGAAGCCCTCATCAGGTGAATTGCACCCAGAAAGAAGCTCTACTATAACTAGTGCATCTTACCTAGCAGAAATGTTGCAAAAGTATACCGAGGTGTGCCCATAATACTCATACTGATGTATTCTGGACTAGCTGTTGTTTCTTAGTGATCTTAAGTGCAGCCCATGTGGAATGCATTGTAATAATCCACATGCAAGGGTGGCCGAGACATGAGTAACTAGGAAGTAGGGTACCTTTGTTTAGGAAAGGGTGCAATTGGCACATCAGATAAATTTGGGCAAAAGCCTAGCTGTTATTGCTCTTCAATATAAGTTTTTGTTAACTGAACCTCCCTTCATCGGAGCCATTAACTGTAGTTTATGAGGCTCTTTAATTTTTCTATTTCAACCGTTATGGCCCAGATATGATGACCTGGATCCAATCTATAACATTAAGGAGGTCAGCATCCCTTAAACCACCCTGACAGGTCCATCAATGTGGGATATTCCCATTCATGTGGGATATAGACGATGGGAGTCATAATCTCAGTATAGCTCAAACGAACCAACTGATGCCAATCAGTTTCAAGGTTAAACCAAAGCAAAAGGGAGAGAATCGCGTCAGAAAGGAATGCCTTTTAAATTGCGTGGGAACACCATGAGAGGAGAAAGGAGGGAGGGCCAAGATAGACCGAAGGACTTACCTTGAGCGGGGAGCAGTTGAGCTCCATAGCGGCTGCAGAAGCGGGAAGAAAAACGGATGGGGAAATCTGGTTTACGCAAAAAGTCAAACTAAGGCAGAAAAGGGAATATCAGAGCCTCAAAATATCAGACGCTGGCTGAGGCAGTGGGGGAAGAGACTTAAGGTTTGCGCCACCGTCGTCTCCTCGCCAGCCGGTCAACCGTTCCCGCGCACTTTGCTCACACAACGTCCCAGAACCACGAACGAAGACCACTTGCAGTTGAATCGGGGTTCAAAAAACACCGTTCAACCCGCCAAAACGCATTTCACCAATCAACGAAGGAGGCTGGAGGCTTGACCAATCCTTACCGAGGACAAGCCGAACGAAAGACGGGAGGGACTTTACCCAGCCAATAGAGACAACGCTAGAACATTCAAAAAACACTTAAAAAAAAAGAGTTCCTGTGTAAGCGAAGGCGCCGTTCTTCGGGCTTTGTGATACTTAAGAGCGCTTATTGGCGCTCCTATGGGCCAATAGGAGCCTGGTACTGGAACAATGCCTATCGTGCGATTTTGTTTGCAAATTAATCGCACTAGGTAATGTTTAAATGTGTATTCTGTTGGCACACGTAAAATACTTTTCCCCCTATACTTGAGGCAGCGATTAATCTAAAATAAGTAATCTAGGAGTGTAAAGAGAAGATCGGTCTTAGAAAAATAACAACTATATTTATTAACCAAATCGAAGAAAGAGCAGATTTAATTTTAACGTTTTACTACTTTCGGAATGAGATCCTTTAGTTCGTTGCAATCGGTCTGTCCCACTTGCTGTCTATAATATTTTATATTTTTTGGTTTTACTTTGTTGTGAACTGCCCAGAGTCATTGCGAGTTGGGTTGCATACAAGTTTAAATAATAATGCTTATGGAAAAATAAATTTGCTATGCCATCGTGATTGGAGCCCTTGGAGCAATGCCTAAAGGACTCCTTCGATATTTGAACATTTTGAATTTTTCGAATCTGAACACTTCAATTAAAAAAAAACCTGCTAGAAACCTATATTTTTTGACATTACTTTATAATTATTAATACTTTGGTTAGGACATTTTATTACCCTGTCATTATTACCCTGTCACCAGTCTTAGAATATGGATTTAATTGTGGATTGATTGATTAATTAATTGGTGCTTTTGAAGAGGGGGTCAACTTAATTTCAAAAGCACCAGAAGGCAAGGCAAGAAATAATGGTTGGAAACTAATCAAGGAGAGAAGCAATCTGGAATTAAGGAGAAACTTCCTAACAGTAAGAACAATTATCCAGTGGAACAGCTTGCCTTCAGAAACTGTAGGTGCTTCATCACTAGAGGTTTTTAAGCAAAGGCTGGACAGCCACCTGTCTGAAATGTCAAGGACATATATTATAAATAGTCACTTAGTGAATATTCGAAGTTACAATGCATCTCCTGAGAGCCATGTGCACACTTGGGATTTACATTTTTTTGCTAGAAACTCCTGTTTAGATAATAGATACGGTGTTTCCCCGCAAATAAGACCCTGTCTTATATTTTTTTTGAACCCTGAAATAAGCACTTGGCCTTATTGCCATGCACTCAAACAGGGGTGAAATGCAGCAGGTTCTGACAGGTTCTAGATAACCGGTAGCGGAAATTTTGAGTAGTTCGGAGAACCGGCAAATACCACCTCTGGTTGGCCCCAGAGTGGGGTGGGAATGGAGATTTTGCAATATCCTTCTCCTAGGAGTGGGGAGGGAATGGGGATTTTGCAATATCCTTCCCACAGGAGTGGGGAGGGAATGGGGATTTTGCAGTATCCTTCCCCTGTCACGCCCACCAAACCACACCCACAGAACCAGTAGTAAAAAAATTGGATTTCACCACTGACTCAAAAGCCCGATTGGGCTTATTATCAGGGGGTGTCTTATTTTGGGGAAAACAGGGTAATAGAATTCTTTATTGGCCAAGTGTGGTTGGACACACAAGAAATTTGTCTTGGTGCATATGCTCTCAGTGTACATAAAAGAAAAAATACATTCGTCAAGGATCATAAGGTACAGCACTTAATGATAGTCATAGGGTACAAATAAGCAATCAAATCATATTAGGAATCAATCAATATAAATCATGAGGAAACAAATTACAGTCATACAGTCATAAGTGGGAGGAGATGGGTGATAGGAACGATGAGAAGATTAATAGTAGTGCAGACTAGTAAATAGTTTGACAGTGTTGAGGGAATTATTTGTTTAGCAGAGTGATGGCATTTGGGGAAAAACTGTTCTTGTGTCTAGTTGTTCTTGTGTGCAGTGCTCTATAGCGTCGTTTTGAGGGTAGGAGTTGAAACAGTTTATGTCCAGGATGTGAGAGGACTGTAAATATTTTCACAGCCCTCTTTTTGACTCGTGCAGTATACAGGTCCTCAATGGAAGGCAGGTTGGTAGCAATTGTTTTTTCTGCAGTTCAAATTATCCTCTGTCTTGTTGTGTTGCAGAACCAAATCAGACAGTTATAGAGGTGCAGATGACAGACTCAATAATTCCTGTGTAGAACTGTATCAGCAGCTCCTTGGGCAGTTTGAGCTTTCTGAGTTGGTGCAGAAAGAACATTCTTTGTTGTGCTTTTTTGATGACGTTTTTGATGTTAGGTGTCCATTTTAGGTCTTGAGATATGGTAGAACCTAGAAATTTGAAGGTCTCTACTGTTTATACTGTGTTGTCTAGTATTGTAAGAGGTGGTAGTATGGGAGGGTTTCTCCTAAAGTCTACCACCATTTCACACACAACACTTTTGAGTGTGTTCAGTTCCAGATTGTTCCAGCCACGAGGCTAGTTGTTCAACCTCCCATCTGTATGCGGATTCATCATTGTCTCGAATGAGACCGATCACTGTTGTGTCATCTGTGAAGAGAAGTGGAGAGACCACACAGCCTTGGGGGGGGGGCTGTGCTAATTGTACAGGCATCTGATGTGATTCTGCTTAGCTTCATCTGCTGCTTCCTGTCTGTTAGGGTTACTTTCGATTTCTGGCAAAACATGTTGTGGAATTTGCTTAATGATTGTGACATTAATTTGATAACTGCTGCAAAAAAGTCAATCAGGCTGGGAATGATCAGCAGAAAAAAGAGAAGGGGGCCGCCCTAGTATCTGCTGGCTGGATACTCTAAAGATTGACATCGGATGACCATAACAGAATAACAGAGTTGGAAGGGACCAACTCTGGAAGGAACTGCCAACCCAGGCAGGAAACAAATATTTGTCTTCTTAAAACCTCCAGTGTTGGAGCACCCACAATTTCTGGAGGCAAGTTGTTCCACTGATTAATTGTTCTAACTGTCAGGAAATTTCTCCTTAGTTCTAGGTTGGTTCTCTCCTTGATTAATTTCCATCTGTTGTTTCTTGTCCTACCCTCGGGTGCTTTGGAAAATAGGTTGACCTCCTCTTCTTTGGGGCAGCCCCTTGGATATTGGAACATTGCTATCATATCACCCCTAGTCATTCTGTTGGTTAAACTAAACATTCCCTATTCGAGTCCCCTAACCATCCTTGCTGCTCTTCTTTGCATTCTTTCTAGAATCTCAATATCTTTTTTTATATTGTGATGACCAAAATTGGATGCCATATTCCAAGTGTGGTCTTATGAAGGCCTTTTTAAGTGTATTAACACTTTGCGTGATCTTGATTCTATCCCTTTGTTAATTCATTGGACCTCATTGGCATTTTTGGCAGCTGCAGCACACTGCTGGCTCATATTTAAGTGATTGTCCACTGGGACTCCAAGATCCCTCTTGCAGTTACTACTATTGAGCCAGATAGTACCTATTCCATACCTGTGCATTTGGTTTTTATTGCCTAAATGTAGAACTTTTCTCACCACTAAACTTCATTTTTTAAGATAGAGCTCAGTGTTCAAGTCTATCAAGATCCTTCTGTATCTTCAGCCTATCTTCTGGAGTATTGGCTAGTCCTGCCAGTTTGGTGCTGTCTGTAAATTTGATAAGTTCTCCTTCTATCCCCTTGTCTAAATCATTGTTGAAGATATTGAAGAATACTTGGGGTGCCCCACTGCATACTTCCCTCCATGGGAAGTAGGGACTACACGTTGAATGCAATTGGTCAGCTAGTTACAAATTCATGTGGTAGTTATGCTGTCTAACCCACATTTTTCTATCTTATCAAGTAGTAGGTTGTGGTCTACTTTATCAAATGCCTTACTGTAGTCCAAGTAAATTATATCCATAGCATTTCGCTGTTCCAGTAATTTTGTCACTTTTTCAAATAATGCAATAAGGTTTGTCTGGCATGATCTGTTTTTGACCAATCCATGTTGGCTTCTGGTTATGACTTTATTTATCTCTAGGCATTTGCAGATGTGTTGCTTGATTATCTTTTCCATAATCTTTCCAGATAATAGATGTCATGCTGATAGGTCTGTAGTTTACTGGATCCATTTCTCCCCCTTCAGATTTCAGATCCATGGCAGACCTGAAGGAGAAAGTGTGAGACAGAGGGGCAGGGACAGTGCTGATCCATAGAACAGCTGAAGGTTGGACACTGAATGGCTGATGACGATAACGACACAAGAAAGTTTGTAAAAACAGACATGATCACATGGTGACTTGCTTAATGAACTGCATAACTTAGGGCCATAATTCTGACCTCAATTCTGGTCATAGGTCTAGGGCTATCTGTACTTGTTATAGAATAGAGGAGTGATGACATGCATTTCTTTCAAAATGATGCTCTTGACAATTAATTTTAAGAAAAATATAACATAAATATAATAAGATTTGGCTGACTCTAGTCTAAAGTTTGGATCATGTGACTGCATTATGTAAGAACACTAAATAATAAACAACTGTTAAAAACAAGATTAAAAAATTTAAAAAGTTAAAAAATATTTACCGCCAGACATACCAGGGGAGAGCTCAGATGGAATTAGTGTCCCCCTCCTGCCTGCATGTCTTAACGGCTTTTCGGAAGGCCAGCAGGTGGGGATGGTTTGGGTCTCTGGTTCCAGAGCACGGGGCCCTGCACAGAGAAGGCCCTCCCTCTAGGGCCCGCCAGCCAGCATTGTTTGGCTGACAGGACCTGGAGGAGGCCCACTCTGTGGGCCCTAACCAGTTGAAGGGAAGTATGAGGCAGAATGCGGTCCCGAAGGTAACCTGGTGCTAAGCCATGAAGGGCTTTAAAGATGATGATCAACACCTTGAATTGTACCCGGAGACCGATGGGCAACCAATGCAGCTGGCGGAGTATAGGTGTAACGTGAGTGTACCTTGGCACACCCATCACAGCACGCGCAGCCGCATTTTGCACCAACTGAAGTCTCTGAATACTCTTCAAGGGTAGCCCCATGTAGAGCGCATGGTCATAAACTGTGGTTGTTAAGTGAACCCATTGATATGGGCTGATTTTTTGCTGGGAACAAGAAGTAAATCTTGGTTTTATAAACAAAATTTTGTAAATTGCAACCATGTGACTGTGGGTTGCTGCAAATGGCCATAAGTGTGGGCCGGTTGCCAAGCACCCAAAATGTGATCACATGACAGTGGAGGATCGGTGGGTAGCCATTTGGAACTGGATCGTAAGTAGTTTTTGGGATGTCTATTGTAATTTCAAACAATTGGAGTGTTTGAATCTGGTGAAGAGAAGGACCAGGGGTGACATGATAGCAGTGTTCCAATACTTGAGGGGATGCCACAGAGAGGAGGGGGTCTGGCTGTTCTCTGTAGCACCAGAAAGCCAAACAAGGAATGTGAGGGTCCCTCCTATCCCCTTCCAGTCAGGTTTATTGTTTTATATGTCTTGGTAGCGATTTGTGTTTTATTTTCTTTTTTTATATCTCCCTGACCAAGGGTTGCACCCTCTGTTTCACCTCTCTCTCTCTTTAGAGGCTTGATTTTACTTTTACAATATCTCTATGCTCTGCAGGATTGTTTAAGATTCGCTTTATGTGAGAAATAGACAGACGTTGACACGTTTCTTGAACAAACCAGAAAACAGTTTATTTAAATACAACTTCTCAGTAATTGTCAAGTGAATTTGTTACAGCCACAACCAGTGATTTAATTCTTTCTTTTCTCTTCTTCCCCTCAGAGACTCTCCTTACTTTCCTGACTAAATCTAAGAAAACACAGTTCTTCTTTGTTTCTAGACCTATAGATAAGAGCATGTTTCACCGTTTATTTCTATCTACAAATAACATAATATATCAGTCAATAAAGTTCCCTGACCCTGGCACCTGCTTCCCACAGAACTGCCTAGGGCCTATCTTCTCTCCTGTCAACTTCCCTCTTGGACAGTTAAACTCAGGCAGAGATTCACTATAATCCTTCCCTCATGGAAGTTACCACAAAACAGAGCTCTTCACTGCTCTTCTTACTAAACCTTCCCTCCTGGAAGTTATACACACAGACTGAGAGCTCTCCTCAGCTCTTCTTACTTAACCTTCCCTTTTTGGAAGTTACCACACAACAGAGCTTCTCTCAGCTCTTCTCACTTAACCTTCCCTCATGGAAGTTACTACAGACAGAGAGCTCCACAGCTCTCTCAACTAGGCCTTTTATAGTTCCTGGCCCTGCTATCTATGATCCGATTGGCTGTCTCTTATGATGTAATCTATCTCCCCTCCCTTCTGGAGCACTGGGATAAACCCCTCCCCCTTTCTACTTACCATACATTTAAAAGCTGTTTGGCTCTATACTTACTTGTTTAAACAGTTCCTTTTAACCACATTTTAACTTTATACAACAACGAGGTGGCACAATGGTTAAATGCAGCTACTGCAGGCTACTCCAGCTGACTGCTAGTTCAGCAGTTCAGCTGTTCAAATCTCAGCCTTCCATCCTTCTGAGGTCGGTAAAATGAGGACCCAGATTGTTGGGGGCAATATGCTGAACTCTGTAAACTGCTTAGAGAGGGCTGTAAAGCACTATGAAGCGGTATATAAGTCTAAGTGCTATTGCTAAGTGCTATTGCTACTATTTTACATTCAGTACCTGCACCACAAGGAATAATGGATGGAAGCTGACCAAGGAGAGATTCAACGTGGAAGTGAGGAGAAACTTTCTGACGGTGAGAGCGATCAACCAGTGGAACAGCTTGCCACCGGAGGTTGTGAGAGCCCCAACACTTGCGACCTTCAAGGGAGACTGGACTGCCATCTGTCTCAAATGATATAGGAACTCCTGCTTGAGCAGGGGGTTGGACTAGATGACCTACAAGGTCCCTTCCAACTCCAATAATAAATCTAAATCTAAATTGCTAAGCAACTGGTCATAAATTAAATTTATACATCCCAAATAGGAATCTTTTTTGTCATTATTTTTTTAAAAAATCTATCAGAATATGTAGACTACAGCCCCAAAGTTGCATACTTTCTCCAAACCAATTGTGCCTTTGGAGTTTCTCTGATTGCCAAAACCTGTGGTGTTTTTTTAAAAACCAATTTAAAGCACAAAAAGATATGAAAAAAAAATAAAAACCAAAAAAACTCCAATCGCTCTCAAACTGAAACAAAATAACATGTGATGTGGTCCTATATTCAGCGGCCTTTGCTCCTATCTGCTTAAAAATCCCCACATGTCATATGTTCATAATAGGAGAACATGAATTTAACACAGACTTAGAACACAGAGCAATGGTCTGAATTTATTTATTTATTTATTGATATACCATCTTTTATTATTTTAACAGATTAATCATTTTAACAGATTAATCGGACATTAATACAATTGAGAGAGTCCAGAAATATTTCACAAGAAGAGTCCTCCACCCCATTCCTAAGAGGTCTGTAACGGGTGTGCATAAGAGCACCATTGTGCCTACCATCCCTGTCCTACTGTCCTATTGTCCAAATTATACCTACTTTGCTTTTGTCTATGTTTATACTATATCTGTTATCTTGTATACATTTTGACAAATAAAATAAATAAATACAAATGAATAAAAACAAATAATTCAAACCAGTAAACATATCCAATACACATTCTTCCTCCAATTTTCTTCCCAACCAGCATCCTGTGAAGAGGGTTAGGCTGAGGGAGAATGACTGGCCCAAAGTCATGGAGCTGGCTTTCATGGCTAAGGCATGTCTTGAATTTACAGTCTCCCACTTTCTGGCCTGGTGCCTTAACCACTAGACCTAACCGGCTAATGTACCAAATTTCATAAGGCAGTTTTATTATTGTTATGTCCAAAACAAGCTAACAGTAGACAGCGGAATCTCCAAGACCACTCCTACCAATAGGGCAAGCCACTAGAATATAAACAGAGCAAGCTCCAGTCCTTACTAGCACTGATGATGTTACCTAGTTTGGGTAATGAAACGTCTGCAAGAAAACAAGCAAGCTCAGAGAGTACCAAGGACCTCTCATTTCCACCCTGAGCTACAAATATTCTCTTTATCAATTCCATTTTTAATTATGTCAAAAGGATAACTTTTATTGTACCAGGTTTTGAGCAACCCTCACCATAAAATTATTTGTTTACCAGTAATCCTCAACTTATAACCAATCATTTACTGACTATTCAAAGTTAAAACAGACCTCCCCAGGGTTACTTATAACCAGGTTCCATAATTCCAATGGGTCTTTCCATCACATGACTGTATGTGAAGTACTTGACAACTGGCCTGCATTTATGGCCGTTTGCAGAGTCCCACAGTCATATGACCTCATTTTATGATGTTTGACAAAACCCAGCCTTTACTTATAATTTTCAGCAAAAATGGCCTGTAGCACACAATGGGCTTGTTTAATGACCACTGCAAAAATATAGTAAAATTGGGTGGGTCATATGGGTGACCCAATTTACGACTGTCATGACTTACAGCCATAATGGGCAGGTTCCATTACAGCCATAAATTGAGGACTACCTGTATTTAATAATAAATATTTGGCATGAAAACTAAACTTTAAGCCCCCCCCACAAATCCTGATTAAATAATCAGTATGCAATCTGACTCCCCATGACACCAGGATACTGCAACTGTCACAAATACATGCAAGTGTTTCAGTTTTGATCACATGACCATGGGGATGCTACAAGGGTCATAAGTGTGAAAAACTGTCATAAGTCACCTTTTTCAGTGCTATTGTAACTTTGAATGGTAACTAAACAAACTATTGTAAGTTGAGGACTACCTGTATTGGTCTTTAGCCAAAAGGCTTTCAGACTAACTACAGTAATAATTAATAACTACTACAAAATAACTTTGATAGTAATAGAAGATCTCTGTTCACAGATTTAGATCTAAAAATACAAAATAATAATAATAGCCTTTATTGTCATTGTACATCATGTATACAACGAAATTGGTTTAGCCTCTACTGGTGCAATCCATAGCAGAAAATACAAGACAGTGTTGTTGTTAGTTGCGAAGTCGTGTCCGACCCATCACGACCCCATGGACAACGTTCCTCCAGGCCTTCCTGTTCTCTACCATCCTCTGGAGACAATACAGTTCCCAATTTATACAAGTAATTGGGTAAAGAAAAAAACTAGTCATACCTTTCCATATGTACACGGAGTGATTGTGATTCTGTTTAGGAGTTTGACAGCCCATGGGTAGAAGCTGTTTTTAAACCTATTTGTCCGGCTGGCTATACTTGGATGTCTTTTTCCAGATGGTAAAAGTGGAAAGAGACAATGGCCAGGGTGTGAATCATCTCTTAGTATCTTCCTTACCCTGCTGAAACAGTGAGACCTGGCAATTTCATCCAGTGGTGTTAGAGGGCAACCAATGGATTCTTGTGCTGAATTGATCACTATCTGTAGTGCTTTCCTGTCTGCAGCTATTAAACCAGCGTACCATACTGTTATACAATATGTGAGGACACTTTCTATCATGGACCGATAGAAAGAAGTCATCAGCCGTTGTTCCATCTGATTTTTCTGCAAGACTAAGGATATGAAGTCTCTGTTGAGCCTTACTAACCACCAGGCAGTGTTGTTTTTCTAGGTGAGATCTTGACTAATGAGCACTCCCAAGAATTTAAAAGAGGAAAGGGCCCTCCACATGGCCCCCCTTGATATACAGTGGGGCAGGTTCTTCTCTGTGCTTCCGGAAATCCAGCACCATCTCCTTTGTCTTGCTAGTATTTAGATGTAGGTTGTTTTTTTTTTTAAAAAGAACACATAGTAAGAAGTTGCTTTATAATGACAAGTAATTAGTATGGAAACATATCAAAACATGATTTAAATGAGCCACAGTGGCGCAGTGGTTTGAGTGTAGTACTGCAAGCTACTTCTTCTGACTGCCGGCTGCCTGCAATTTAGCAGTTCAAATCTCACCAAGCTCAAGATTGATTCAGCCTTCCATCCTTCCGAGGTGGGTAAAATGAAGACCCAAATTGTTGGGGGCAATATGCTGACTCTAAACTGTTTAGAGAGGGCTGTCAAGCACTGTAAAGCGGTATTTAAGTCTAAGTGCTATTGCTATTGCTAAATTCTTCTAAATATACACTTTTCTTTAATAAAAAGATTATTTTAAATATTTTTTAAATTAAATTCTTTAATAAATCAAGAAAAATCTATAAACATAGTTTAAAGACTTTTATTTTTCAGACTTGTAACTGATAGATTCAGAAGATATTAGGAAGCTGAGAGCAGATTTAAAAGTCAAATAATTGCTATCAGTGTAAAAGGACATTAGACAAATGGGAATTAAAAAAAACCAAATAGATAATGTAATTGCAATTTATTTGAGAGAAATAACTGTGAAGCACGTTAAGTAATATATAAATAGCACTTTTCCTATATAATAGGAAGATTCAAAATTTATTTTGATTTTTTGCATAATTTAGCACATATAGTAAAATTTCTGGAAGCACAAGCAAATGTAGCACTTCCGGTAATGCTAAAAAAAGACTTCAAGATAGTCTTGGGAGGAGAGGCTTCCAGATCTTCTCTAGTATCTAGTAAACAACAATTTGAATTCAAAGCAATAATGTGGTTCTGACAAACAATTATTGCAGTTTCAGGTAGCATTATTGTGAATCATAGTTTGCATCTCTTGTATAATGCTATGGTACTTAGGCCCGATTCTACAGAGAGAAAATGGTTTAGACCAGTGGTTCCCAACCTGGGGGTCGGGACCCCTTTGGGGGTCGCATGACCATTTCCCAGGGGTCGCCCCAGCATCCTCAGCTCCCCCCCACTGCCACAAGACTGGCGATATCGGCTTAACTCGCCTGAGCCCTCTGATTGGTCGGGAGAGGTGCCATTCGGTGAGGCGTTTGTTGTGGAAGATGATATTCCTTGTGCTCTTGCAAAGACTGGCCCGAGAATTTCTCATCTGGCATAATTACATAGTTTTTGTGATTAATCGCTACTTTAATTATGTTCAATTTGTAACAATGAAAATACATCCTGCATATTAGATATTTACATTACATAACAGTAGCAAAATTACAGTTATGAAGTAGCAACGAAAATAATTTTAGGGTTGGGGGGTCACCACAACATGAGGAACTATATCAGTGGTTCCCAAAGTGGGCGGTACCACCCCCTAGGGGGTGGTGGGAACCCTTAGGGGGGCGGTGAGAGGCAAGGGTGGCGACAGGGGGGCAGTGAGAGGGGCCATGGGGGCGGTAGGTGGTTCGCCATGCTTTTGCATTTAAAGCTCCCTTGCGTTCCTCGCTCTTGTGTGCAGGGCAGCCCATTCTGAAAGAAAACGCGAGATGTTTTCTTTCAGAATGGGCTGCCCTGCACAGAAGAGCATGGAATGTGATGGAGTTACAAGTGCTAGGTATGATGCCTGTCTCGGGGCCCGCCCAGCCCCCGCCCAGGCTCCACTCCGCTCTGCCCCGCCCCGCACAACGTGGTCACCCCAAACTGCACCCTACCTAGCACTTGAAGCTCCCTCGCGTTCCTCGTTCTTGTGTGCAGGGCAGCCCATTCTGAAAGAAAACGCGAGACGTTTTCTTTCAGAATGGGCTGCCCTGCACCCAAGAGCGTGGAATGCGACGGAGTTACAAGTGCTAGGTATTGAGCGCAGCACAGCGACGAGGGAAGCCGACCACTCCCGAAGCTGCTCGGGCAAGCGTTCGCAGATCCGCAGGAAGGCCCTGTTGTGGAACCTGCGCGTACGCGGACTTTCCCGCCTGGCGTCCCTGTCGCCTAGCAACCCGGCACGCACAATTTGGCGGGCTTCCCTCCAGCATGGAGCACCCGTGGATCTCGGCCCAGCTGCCCCCCCAACATTGACCCCACCAAAGCGCCTGTGGCCTTCGGCTGCCGAGGCCTCCCCAAGCTCAATGAAGACCTGCAGCACCCCAAGCTGCTGACGTGGCAGCCGGCCTTGATGGCTCTCTGCGACCTGATGCACGACCCGGAGAACGCTTACCAAGCCATTGGCCTGGGTGAGCGGCGGCAGCCTGGCCACGGCTGGTGGGAGGGAAGGGAAGGGAAGGGAGGGAAGAAGGAAAGAAAAAGGAAAGAAAGAGGGAGGGAGGGAGGGAGGGATGAAGGAAGGAAGGAAGAAAGAATGAAAGAAAGAAAGAAAGAGAAAGAACGATGGTAGAAAAGGAGGAAGACAGACAGAAAAAGAAAGGAGGGAGGGAAGAAGGAAAGAAAGAAAAAGAAAGAAAGAAAGATGGTAGAAAGGAAGGAGGACAGACAGAAAAAGAAAGGAGGGAGGGAAGAAGGAAAGAAAAAGAAAAGAAAGAAAAAGAAAGGAAGAAAGAAGGAGGGAGGGAGGGAGGAAGGAAGACAGACAGACAGAAAGATGGTAGGAAGGAAGGAAGACAGAAAAAGAAAGGAGGGAGGGGAGGGAAGGGAGGGAAGAAGGAAAGAAAAAGGAAAGAAAGAGGGAGGGAGGCAGGAAGAAAGAAAGAAAGATGGTAGGTAGGAAGGAAGACAGAAAGAAAGAAAAAGATGGTAGGTAGGAAGGAAGACAGACAGAAAGAAAAAAGAGATGGTAGGAAGGAAGGAAGACAGACAGAAAGAAAGAAAAGAAAGAAAGAAAAAGAGAGATGGTAGGAAGAAAGACAGAAAGAAAAAGAAGGAAGGGGGAAGGTAGAGAAGAAAGAAAGAAAGAAAGAAAGACTTATGACCACAATTGAGCCTAACATTTTGGTTGCTAAGCAAGAGCGTTGTTAAGTGAGTTTCACCACACTTTACAAGTTGACCACGCCCACCCGGTCACCTGACCACTAAGCCATGCCTACCCGGTCACCTGACCACTAAGCCACGCCCACCTGAGGGGGTGGGGTGGGGCGATGAGGATGAGTTTGTAGCACCAAGGGGGCGGTGGACTAAAAAAGTTTGGGAACCACTGAACTATATTAAGGGGTCGCGGCATTAGAAAGGTTGGGAACCACTGATTTAGACTATGAAAAGAAATACTGTATACTAATATGTCCAGCTTTACCTATCCAGAATTTGGTGATTATAATGAAAGTAAGTTTGTTTGAGGTGGTCATTTCAGGGGGTAATAAGTTGGGAAAAGGATGTTTAAACCTTTGCTCCGTGCAATTCCCTCCCCTCACCCCCATTTTTTTTGGTCATCCATTATGAGTCAATGACAAGTGGAAATCCTGAAAGTTTCTGTAAAGTGTAACATTTTCTTGGCAAGAATTCCTCTGCTTGCCTATTAAAATAACTTCTTTAGGTATAGGCTAAGGTATGTTTTATCCTTCCAGGAAATGAGGGGCAGCATGGAAAATAGTAAGTCCCCTCTTCCCATTAAATATCATACAGTTGCCTCCAAACTCAGGCACCCTGAGTTTGGTGTGGCCCCTGAATTTGAGACACTTTTACTTTTGCAATGAGGCTTCTTTGCCCAACTGAAAATATAAATCACCAAATAATTTATGCAAAGAAAAAGAATTTATTAAGAGGAGTACAGTACAGAAACAAACGATACATACATTTAGTATATCTGATATATCAGAAAGCAATAAAAATATTGCTTACATGTGAACAATAGAAAACATTGATTCTACATAACATTTCACAAGTGGCAAAGTTATGGGTTACATTACTCTTTTCCCAGCTTGGTGTGTATCTTTCCTAAAACTTCCATGTGTATTCAGGGACTTTCAGAATATGTTTCTAATGTGTAGTTGCTGAAAAAGTAAGTTCTCACACATACCAAACAAATGGCCTTGACTCAGAAGAGAAGTTTCAGACTGCTATGTCAAAAGTGCTAATAACACCTTTCAATGTTAATAATGAACCAAAAATTTGAGGCAATAATATCATGGACACCACTTTTGCATGACATTAATGTATGTTTTTTGGATCTACATATAAGAATAGCTCCAACTTTACTGTTGTTAGAAACTAAATAATACTCTGAGGAGATTATCATAAAACCTCTTTCTTTGGCTCGTTTCCAGATATGTTAATTTGACCAAGAATATTTTAGGTCGGTGTTGCTCTACCTCAGCAACCTTAAGATATGTAGATTTCCATGTCCAAAATTCCATAACCAGCATGCTAGTTGGGGAATTCTGGGAGTTGAAATCCGCACATCTTAAAGTTGATGAGGTTGAGAAACATAGCTTTCAGTGCAAGCTATGTTTTTTGGGAAGTGAATATTTAGACTATTTATCTCATTAGTTTTTGAAGTAACAGCTCCATGATATTAAAGAGTGTAGATGTGCTACCGGTAGTAACCTAGTAACTTGCAAACCTCTTTTTGTCAGATATCACAGAATTCCCTTTTCAAGAATTTTATAGAAATAAAGGCACTTAATACTTCCTAAACCTGACTGTGATGAATGAACACCATATTTTGACCAAGAAATATATATGAATATATGTGTATATGCAAATATAATATTTTAAAATGGTCTCTAGCTATACACTGAGACCAAAAGGTAAGAAGTTCTGGCAGCTTGCAGTAAGATAATGAGTGGCCTTGGTTCTTTACACCCTTCATTTCCCAACATGTGCTCTGCATCCTAATACCTTAATGTATGGGCCTCTTTCATTCAATCTGTTCCAACCTCAATGGTAACTAAGGCCTTCTTTTGTTCCCTGCCAGACTAATAATATGTTCCTTCTAGGTGGTACCAAAAGAATTTTCCACACACAAAACTATCAGGAGATCTGAGCATCTCCAGCTGGTCTCCAGGAGGAATATGTCCTTGAGCGGAATAGAGGCCTCTCCTCTTAAATGTTTGGACGCTTTTCTCCAGTTTTCACAGCCTTGAGTTTGGGAGTGGTTTATCTGAAACGCCAAGCCATGCCAGACAGCTTTGTAGATCCTGAAAATTCAAACAACAGGAATTGTACAAAAAGGGAAAGATGAAGTCAGTGTTTCACAATGCTTGAGCAGACAGTGTCTTGTGGAGGGAAAGCCTAGGCGTGCAAATAATTTCTGCTCTCCTTGCCTGTGTGCTCAGAAATACGTCTCAATAATCTTCTTCCATGTGATTGAAGGAATTAAATGGTGACCATGCTGCCAAACCTAGGTGGACCTTATAATTTCCTTCAGTGTTCAGTACAGGCCATGTTGTTATTCTTACAACACTCCTAAAGAGGTTAGCGTTACTCCCAAATGTACAGAAGGCAATAGAAATGGAAGGTGACCTTGACAGATAGCTATTTGCCAAGTTAAAGAGAACAACAACTCTATTCCAAAGTGCAGAATGGAAAAGCATCCCATGCCTGAGAAAAGCATTTATTTTTCTTAACCATATTCTTGTTTTTTCTGCCCAGAAATGTAACATACACTTAGTTTCTTTGTGGCTTGTCAGATATTTCTCTAGTACTGCTTTTTCTACTTTGTATTGGGGACTTACTAATTGAAGTACACACTCCTGAGCTGCTGAGGTTCAGAAACACTGACCTAAACATTAGGCTTTTTTTTTCTCTTGCTCTTCACTTCAGAAAAAAATGAATTATTTTCTTAAAACCCTGTTAGTAATTTTCCAAAATTATTTATCATATGGATGCTCTTTCTACATTTTACTCACCATGTAGGGTCGGTCATAACATTCAGCCCATTGAACGCATAAATGGGGTACCCCTTGGTGTTGAAATCAGAAGTTCCACGCTTAGAGAAGAGGGAATTCCAGCTCTTTGCCAATAGCTGACCCTGTAGCAAAAATGAGATTTAGAACTGTTTTTACTCTTGCATCTAACTATGGCAGAAACATGGTGCAGCAAAGTCTTTTTCCCCCTGCCATTTCTGATGATGTGACTTTCATTTGATGACTGAGACATCATTACGTTTTCCTGAATTGTTACAGGAGTATTTTCTAATTCAAACCCAAGCCTTCTATTTTTGTTGTGTTCCAATTATTAGAAGTTTAAGCAAAACTTTTGTTGGGGGCATGGCCAGGTGATCCTTAATGAAGGGAGTTGTCCCACTTTTACTGGCTAGTTTAGGCAAGTGGGCATGCCTATTCCTTCTATGCCTCTGAGCATTCCCCTCTGGGAACATTCTGGTCTGGTTAAGAGAGGCAACATTGTTTAAACCAGTTTCTCTCCCAGTATCTTCCAATTCTCTAAAGTTGGGGTTTGGCTTCTCACCTGGCTCTGAAAGAGGGAACGTCTTAAGTAATGAGGGGCAGGCTCTGTGACATGAGGCCGCACAACACAGCAAGAGAGTTCCTTCCTGCTTCACACGCAAACCCTCCCCATCAGCCTGTCATCTGCTAGCTAGACAGCTACTTTCAAGTATGAATTTACTGGTTTTTTTTGAAAGAGTGGAAATCTTATTTAAAAATGAACTAATCTAGCAGGCAGTGGAATGGAGAGATATTGAATTATGACGCAGGAGAGAAGCTAAGAAAAAAATTCCTCTCTCTACAGCACACAGAAAACAATACTGTTGTTTTGAAACACATCCAAAAACAGCTGATAGGTACTATGCTCCTATTTTCCCAGTATTGTACAAGTCTTAGATTAGAATAATTAATCAGTGGAACAACTTGCCTCCAGAAGTTGTGAATGCTCCAACACTGGAAGTTTTAAAGAAGATGTTGGATAACCATTTGTCTGAAGTGGTGTAGGGTTTCCTGTCTAAGCAGGGGGTTGGACTGGAAGACCTCCAAGGTCCCTTCCAACTCTGTTACTATTCTATTCTATTCTATTCTATTCTATTCTATTCTATTCTATTCTATTCTATTCTATTCTATTCTATTCTATTCTATTCTATTCTTGCTACTGAAATGCTAGGTGACACCTTGTTGATGATAGAGCAGTGATGGTGAACCTATGACAGGTGTATCAAAGGTGACACTCCACAAAGGTTTGGGTGACATACCAATATTCATCAACACCTGACATTAATTATTCTTGAAAGCATGATTTTTGTACCTATCAGTTGTTTTTGGAGGCTGGGCTATTGTGCCAACTCCAGAGCCTCTGAAAATCTGGCAAGAATAGGAAGTGATTTTGCACAGTTTGCAGAGGCTGCAGAGGCCTGGAAGAGCATTCTCTGGAGCCAATGCAAGAACAAAGACCTTGTGTGACCCAGAGCTGCTTCAGGTAGGCTGCAGCGGCCCATCAAGAGAAAGAACAGCACCTGAAGATAAATGGCACACAGCAGATCATGGGGATCACACACGATTGGACTGAATTTTTTAAAAAGAAATGAATATGTAAAGAATTGCTTTTCTTTTGTCTCTCTCTCTCTCTGTGTGAGAGAGACATGCCAGCAGAGTCAAATTTAGAATTTTCCAAATTTTTGATAATGCTGAGCCCAAAAGCCCAAAAACCAACACCATGATGGAATCAGGAACTGGGATTTGCCTTGCTTTTATTGGCTCTTTAGGATGCTGTAAGCACAGCCATTCCACTTTGATTGTGGAGGGCATTACCCTGCCCAGCCGTTCTGTCTGGGTCAGTTGAGAGGGTGGATATCTACCATGTACCAGGAGCCTGTGAGTTCTGCCATGCCTTAGGCATGAAAGCTAGCAGGGTGAGATTGGACTAGTTAATATCTCTCAGCTCAACCCATCTGACAAGGTTGTTGTAGAGAAAAAGGAGATAAGAGTATTAAGTATATGTTATGTATGTTTAATAGGGGCATAGTGTTTTGGATTTTGTATTTATTTATGTTTTTAATTTATATAGTTTTATTACTTATGATCGTAAGCAGTCCAGAGTTACTTTGAGGTAAGGTGGGTGCCCTATAAATTTTATAAATAAATTTTATAAATAAACAAACAACAAACAAATAAATACGTTCACCGTCTTAATTTGATTAAATATATTAAAAATGTATAATAATACTTTTCTGCCAATTCAGGGATTAGAGGAATACATATTAATATGGCCATGAGAAAGATACTTTATTTCAAAGATTAGATTAGATTAAATAAAACTTTCTTTCAAAGTTTTGTTTAGATAGTTAAGGAACTTTGCAACAGCTATTTTTGACATTTCCTGTACAAACAGAATTAAATTCTCAGCAACTTCCATTTGGAAACCAGGCACTGGACTTAGTTGGGCAACATAAACCAATCTTGATCTGCCTGCTTCTCAATAATCCTATCCAAGAAGGAGGTACTGACTCAAGAGCCAATAAGAATCTGTTACTAACCTTAAGGTTAACAAGTGGCAAATTCCTGTCTGTTCTCTTCACAACTGAGCTAAGTCTTTGGGTATCTCCAGACAGGAAGGCTCGGAAAGTTCCTTGCAGATTTGCCTCTCGGGCCTGCTGATGGCACTGTAGGTCCACTCCACTAATCCCTCTCATGTCACCAGTCAAAGGGAAATTTAGTGCTACTAGGCGGAGCTGGAAAGTGAAAGAAATCCAGATAAGTATCACACATGTCATTGAAGTAGAATCTAATTCAACAGAATGGATTAGCTGATGCCCATCAGGTTTTATTCCTTATCTCAAAAGACCTGTTTGCATTTTAGCATTGAAGCCAAGTTCAATCATATAACCAAACAAGGACTCTGGGGGATGATAATTAAACATTCACAAATTATCCCACACATCAAATCTATTGCTCCCAAGTATTCTTGGGAAATAATGACAGTTAAATGAAATCCATATATGGTAGATTTATATTTTCTGTGCTGCTACATGACTTGCTTAAAAACAACAACCCACAACCCAAGACTATAGCTCTGAAGATAAGCATGAAGGGTATACAAATATATTTATTTACCCATTATTCATTTAGATAATTTCATGAACTGCCAATCAGATATTGCAATAAACATTTAACTCCCTTGACTTTATTGATCCCAGCCTCATAGGAAAGGCAATAAAGGCAATTAGGCTACATAAACTTTATCCAAAACGAAAGCCCCAAAATATATACTGAATTTCTAAAATTTTGTAGTTAACCTGCTAACTAGAAATGTGGGGGGTGGAGTGTATTCTTAATACTTCTAAAGGGCACTGAGTTGAGGAAAACATTTTAAAACAGTTTCTGCTTTTCTGAATAGGCTATGATTGCTTGTTTTTGGAAGTTGCTGGTTGTCTAAAACAAAAGCCAATTTAAATTGCATCATTAGTTAGATTGTTTATCCCAGAAAGTATATGAGGTTTTTTTTTTAAAAATGTGCCAATGATTTGTCTTGTTGAACTTACTGAAGGAATCCTCTGGGGGATGCTTGTTGGTGCAATTGTTGGAATTGTTATGTTTCTTTCATCAATCTGGAACCAGAGAGAAAGATTACTATATTATTCTGTATATGGAAGATTTATAGAGCTTTTGATCAATTCTTTATAATAAGATGTGAACCCCAAACCCACCCAATCAAGCAGCCTTTAATTCTTTCACTGTTCACTGCAGTTGTCAGAAAAAGCAATGGCAAGAAGAGGCAGAAGCTAAAAGATAATTTTGCTTAGTCTGTCTCATTTTAGTATCACTGCCATGGATAATCACTATCACATTGGATGACAGAATGAGTCAGAATGAGTCAAAATAATTGATTTATTTTCTGTTTGGGGGAAAAAAATGCTGGGGCAGCAAGAATAATGATCCCAGCACCCAATGAGATTGATAGTAGAAAGTCCTTCTGTCACTGGATCACTCTCCTTTAATTTATACCCTGCTCACTTTAAATAGAAAATCACACTAATTTTAACAGCACACATGCTTTTAATGGCCATCTATTATTTGCAGCATTTCTTTGGCATGCCATTCAATATCCCACATATGAAAACAAATTGTAGGTTGTACTGGGAAACCTTACTGAGCCTTTATATTAAAAAGGCTGTTGCAGGAGTTGGTATTAGAAATTGGTCACAATTTTGGTCAGATTTACTGTATTATAAATAGGAAATGAAATTATTGCAGGAAAATAAAATACAGTTTGTAGGTACCTTCAATGTATGCAGCAATCAAGTAAGGAAACAAAAGGATGTTCACTGATTTTTTTTGTTCCTCATTTTTTCAATCCAAGGAATTAGAATATTCAGTATTATTTTTTAAAACTCTTCATGAAATATTACCATCACAAATTAATTATGCAAATATGACACATACAATATATTTTGAAAACATATTTCTAAGGTTTTGCTTTTGTCAGTGTACCTGGGGACCTCAGTCAGAGCCAATAAAGTGGCTTATTTGATTCTGGATGACGGCAGGGTTTGTGTGAATTTTTATTTTTTTTTATTTTTAATGTTGTATGCTGCCTGGAGTGTGTGTGTGTGTGTGCGTGTGTCTGTGTACATGTACGTGTACACATGCACACACACACACACACACACACACACACACACACACACACACACACACACACACACACACACACACACACACACACACACACACACACACACACACACACACACACACACATATATATATATATATATATATATATATATATATATATATATATATATATATATATATATATATCATACTTATATGACCACACAACTGACACACAATGACTCCAGGCAGCATACAACATTTAATTCTTTTCTCACTACTCAGCTCTGAAAATAAGAATAAGTAACTACAAAAATCACACAGTAAATATTTGCATACATCCCTTTACCATTATAAAATTTTCTTCTCAAAGATGTCATCTAAATCAGGGGTCTCCAACCTTTTGGACCTCAAATTATGAGCACCAAACTCATAATTTTAAATCCCGCGGACCACTGGGGGGGAGGCTCAGCCCTTTTGGGCCTACCTCTCTGCTTCTGCGAGGCCTCCGGGTGGGAGGCCTGAGAGAAAGCGCCTGGTCCAGGCACACAGCCTGGAAACCTCTTTTGTGTTCCTTCTCTCAAGAAGCTTGGTCAATCAGAGTGAAGGAAAATGAAGACGGGCAGACTGACGGTGGCTTGCTGACATTGGTGGGAAAGTCGGTCCCATATTCCAGAGCTGTAGTAGTCACAGGACTGGTCCTTTGGTCATCCCGGAGCAGCTCCTCCACCTGGGTGAGGAGCTGCTCTGGGATAACCAAAGGGCCAGTCCCGTGACTATCACGGCTCTGAAATATGGGATTGGCCTGTGGTGGGGCTGGAAATCTCTGCCATAGGGGGCGGCACGTGCAATGTGGAACTTTGCAGGTGGTGCAATGTGCAAAAAGGAACGCAGCCCTCGCTGGCCGGAATGAGACAATGGTGCTGTTGCAGAGGGGGGCGGCCCAAGAGGGCCAAAGCAACGGTAGTGATGGCTGGAAGGTGCGGGAATGAAGCACTACTTGCATTTGCACGGCATCAGCATTCTACCTTTGCCATGGTATATTTGTGCCAGCTGGTGGCGCCAAGGCAGCCTTCGTCTCCTGCCTTGGCGCCACCAAGGGGCTTGGAGTGGTAAACTGCGTCCAGGAAACACTGCAGCTTTTTTCCATTTTATCATTTCTTCCCTACATTACAGTACACTGTTCATAACTGTTCTATTTTAAATTTAATCAGCATCAACCTAGAATCTTAACCGGTGCACCATTATTATTTTTTGCACAACATAATCAAGGCAATGCAGCAAAGAAAGCAAAGCTAACAAATCTCAGTTCTCCCGCTTCATGCTAAATTTGTTTTAAGAATTTATACTCATTCCCATTTTAAATGCATAGGTATATTCGTGCCTGGGATTTATCCACTAATTCAATACAAAGAGAAGTCTTTAAAGCCAGGTGTTTCTAAATCTTTGTTTTTAGATCGCACAGGCAAAAAAAAGCAGGTTGCAAGCAAATGGAGGACTTGGGAAAGTAATGGTTGGGGGGGAAATCAATGAGAAAAACGGAGATGTCCAGAAAGGGATGGCCAAAGTAAATAATAATAATTTTAAAAAATCACAATCAAAGGGGATTTGGGCAGCTAATTCTGGAAAAGTGAGCTTTGGAAAGTGCCAGCTGGGTACAAAGAGAGGAAGGATTTTTCCCCCCAGAAAGAGCCTCAGGGAAAGAAGGGGAAAGAGCCAGGTGGGAGACAAGCCTTTGTGCAGAAAAGTGGGCAAAGATACCCTGCCAAGGTTTCCCTCTCCTCCTTCTGGAACCGCTGCTGCTCTTCTTCCTTTTCTTCCCAGCTGTAGCCACCCAGCCTCCAAAGACCCAGTATTTCCACCTCATCCAAAAGGCTGGCCGGGGGCCAAAGGATGGAAGGGGCAGTGAGGGCTTCGTGGGGTCCCCCGATGGGGGATGACTTGAAGTAGATGAAGGGCTCTGCTTGACATACAAGAGCCAGTGCTGGGCTCAACCTGCTAGCTGGAGGGGAGCTGCTGCAGGGGACAGATGAGGCAGTGCTTGGGTCTTGGAGCGCTTGGGTCTTGGAGCGGTAAACCACATCCAGGAAGCACTACAGCAGAGAGAAGCAGCTGGAGTCAACCCTAGCTTTGCTGTCCATTGCAGATGCTAGATCAGCCTCCTGCAAAATCTCGTCTCTTGAGGAGCTCGGCCGAAGTTTCCCATGCCGCTTTAGCAAGCGCTCCTCGAGAGATGAGAGTTTGCAGGGGGCCGATCTAGCATCTGCAATGGACAGCAAAGCTAAGGTTGACTCTAGCTGCTTCTCTTCCCTAACAGGTGGCCAAGCTAACTGCCTGAAGGACCCCATCCTGTCCCTGGAAGTCAAAGCGCTGAAGCGCAAGCGGCGTGGGATACTTTGGCTGGACTCCTCGAGAGAAATGCAAAGATTTCTCTGCGAACCACCAACATTTTCTCATGGACCACCAGTGGTCCACGGACCACAGGTTGGTGACCACTGATCTAAATAGCCCTGTGCAAAGATTGGAAGCCATTTTTCGCCATCATTGTACCAAAGCAAACTCCTTAAATACAGTACCGATTTAACAATGCTATTGTGAAAGCACTGACGTGGCATAAAATGCTGGAAAATTTTCTCACCGGATTATTTTCCATAGGCACAAAAGGGTCATCAGCTGCAAATAGAAGAGCGGAATCCTCCATCTAGTCAAGTAAACACATACAGTACAGGAAAAGAATTATAAAAATTATAAAATTTAGCAGCGTTGCCACACAGTTCAAATAAGCAAGCCAAGATCCATCATGAAAATCCAATGACTGATAAACTAAGTAGTTAATCTGCCTTAGGGAAAAAAAAATGAATACAGTGCTTTCCAATTTATATTATGGAACATAAGTCAGCTATATTAGTCTATCTAGTTCAGCTTTCTGTAATCCACAATTCTAACCAGATATCTCAATAGGAAAGAAAGCAAATCCAATAATGTAATTCCATAATCTTTTAAAACCGGTACCAAATTCTACCCTAATTAAAGGGATTATTTCAATGGCTCCTACCAGAATTTTTTTCCATCCTTTGGGGGTCTTGAAGAAAGCTTCAGCCTCTTCAGTGATGTAGACCAAACTGCCTTCAGGAATGGAGGAAGCAGATTTCAACATGAGCTCTTTTGAACTGAAGGTCCAGGTGGGGTGCTGAAAGGAAAGTAGAAAATACACTGTATCACAGTGATGGCGAACCTATGGCACGTGGAGCCCTATCTGCCGGCACGCAAGCCTTTGCCCTAGCTCAGCTCCAGTGCGCATCTGCGCACCGGCCAGCTGATTTTCGGCTGGTGTAGAGGCTCTGGGAGGGCATTTTAGGTTTCCGGAGGGCCTCTGGGGGGCTTTTTCGTCCTCCCCAGGCTCCAAGGAAGCCTCTGGAGACTAGGGAGGGCGAAAAGCGGGCCTACCGGGCCCACCGGAAGTCGGGAAACAGGCCATTTCTGGCCTCTAGAGGGCCTCTGCGGGGGCTGGGGAGGCCGTTTTCACCATCCCCAGGCATTGAATTATGGGTGTGGGCACTCGCACGTGAGTGATAGCGTGCGCGCACGGACTTTCGGCACCCGAGGGGAAAAAGGTTCGCCATCACTGCTGTATCATATCTCTTTTAATAAAAAATATCACTGGGTCATATTTAGCCTGTAGTTGGAAAGATTTGTAAACATTTTTGGATTAGCAGGTCGGTTTTGATGCTTGGTAATTCCTAAAATTTACAACAGCTGGTACAAACCATCTGTTTGCAAACATTGGTACAGCCATCACCTTGGACAGCTATAGATTTCTTTTATAGAAAATCATTATTTTGTAATGAAAACAATATAAGCACCCCTAACAAAATATAGTACATATATAGGTAGTTAACGCCATCTTTTAAAAGAACAGACTGAAAAAATTATATGGCATGAGCCGTTAGCCCTGACGGGTCTATGTCAGTTCAGAAACTGTTGCTGAATCTATTTGTCTTAAATGCATAATACAAAGACTATTTGAAAAGTACAAATTTATTTTTACAATTAAAAAAAGCAAAATGTGTGCCTTAAGCCACCTATTTTCTGTAGCCTTCCTCCAGCATCTTATTAAAAAAACACACGAGAAAATAAATGGATAATAAATACTTGTGATTGCTTCCCCCGTGACATCTATGTATCATAGCCAAACTTCAATATAGCTTCCAGAAGCCAGATTTAAAAATAAATAAATCTGTAATCTGTAAATATTTGCCCATCTATGCCCTTACTTTGGGAGAGAAATCAAAATGGAGAAACTCGTACTAATAACGCACCTTATATCCATTCTGGTTTTTGTCAGGAGAATCCTTCATAGGTTGTTCTACATCTGTACAAGAAAAGCAAGTCTGAATGAATATGCCCTCCCTTCCCAGAATATAAATATTTTCCTCTATACAAACTAGGAATTTGATTCTTTCCTATCCTGTAGATGCCAAATGTCTCCTAAACACTAAATTCATGCCAAACTAGAACAGAAAAAGGTTCTGCAAGGGCAGGAAGTACCTCAGATTTCCCCACAAATGAAAGATAGCAGCATTTCCCTTTAACATCCTGCCAAAGCCACATCAGGTTGCCCTGCTTTGCACTTATGTTCTTCTATTTTTCTGTTGTACAGGTAGCCCTCAACTTATGACCTCAGTAGGGACTGGAGTAACCATCACTAAGCAGTATGTGACTGCACCCGATTTCATGGCCTATTTGATATTGTAATTAAGGAAATTACTATAGTCATTAAACCAGACATCACATGATTGCGACTTGTGACCTTCTGGCTTCCCCATTGACTTTGCTTGTCAGAAGCCAATTGGGAAGGTTGTAGATGGTGATCATGTGACTGTAGGACACTGAACATTGCAACTGTGTGACAATTGACAAGTGACCTGAATTACAATCACATGGCTGAGGGGATGCTGAGATGTTCATAAATGTGAGGACTGCTCGTAAATCACATTTTTCAATGCCATAATAATAAATTAAATGATTGCTAAATAAGTAAGTAAAGGACTACCTATAAATTGACAATTCAGCTAGGAACTATAGCTATGGTAGGCTGCATAGCCAGAGAAAACATCAAATCGATCAGTCCTAAATATTGCAGGATTGCTAGGTTGCCCAAAGATTAGCAAAAACTAAGGAATTCATGCAAAATGTTTTCACAATTAAAAAAAATTCATATTTTTTTCCAACTACAAAGAGGAATAAGATAATACCTGAATCAAAACATGGATCCTGGTTGACCTGAAAGAAATAAGAACAGAGACAGATGCCATGTCATGGGGAAATGCTCCTAATTTTGAAAGATTATAAACACATCTTTTTCTTTCACCAAACTTTTAATAGTTAATTATCATACTGATTTTATATGTTAATTTTAATATATTAATTTGTTTGTATTTTTATTGTAAGTTGTCTAGACTACTATAATAAGCAGAAAGGTGAGATATACTTTCAGTAATGAAAAACAGGATATTTAAGTCAAGATACACACACAGACATATGCGCATGCACACATTCACACACACACATAAAGACACGTTTGTAACAATACTTTTTCAGTTTTCAGTGCCGGGTTGGAACTATTGATTAATTTGCTTTTTAGTTTGCTTTTTCCCATTGAGAATGAGGTTATTTAACCTCATTTTGTCCCTTTTTTGCAATTCTTGGAATTGAAGATCAGCAGAATCAATTTTTACAAAGAACCAGCCTTCCTTATTTATTTTGGCTGTTGTAACTTTGTTTCACTTGCAAAACGGAGTTTAAAGATATATTTTATGTAAATGCCTCTTCTACCTCAAAGGAATCCTGGGACAGCCCATGCCATACCATGCCAATCATAATTCCAGGTACTGCAAGTATTGTAAAAAAATCAATAAGAGAAATGGTATAAGAGTTCTGACAGCAGGATTGTTGGGCAGCCAACTAGTTTGGCACAGCAATAGGAAGGCCTAATTTTTATTGCCGTATTTTGTTTTATGATAAACTTTTCTTTATCCTCCCAAGTAGCTCCTTGCTCAAATTGGTGAAACATAGACTTGGCAGAAGAGAATTGTCAGCTGACATGACCTTAGGATAACTTCAAATTAAGATTTATATTACGCATGGAATTATCCAAGGGATTGGAATGGGAATACAGACAATATTATTTTGTGTACCCACAGAAAATCCTTTAAGGAGAGGTACATGGAAGAACTGCTCACTATCTTTTGGATAGGCAGGACTAGTCATCCATCTAGAAGCATCTCATGCTCTGTCAAAGCTGTCACCTCCAGATCAACTGCTTTTGCTTGAAAGTTCTGTGCAGAGCACCTTCTTATTGGTTGCCTCTCAAATAGCATAGGACATAGGGCTTCTTTAATAAACAATGTAATGGGGAACTACAGAGTATCTGTCTTTGCATGATGTGACTATAAAGAGGCAATCTTATGACTTAGTCAACTCACCGGCTGCTTGCAATGTGGCCTGGGTCGGACTGGGTACACTCTCTGGAAGGATATTATAAAGCATATAGATAAAGAGGAAGATGTTTTCGCCCCCCCTCCACCCCCCTCAATTTTCTTCTCTGAACAAAAAAGACATTCCTATTTCCTAAAGTATTACCGTATTTTTTGGAGTATAAGACGCACCTTTTTCCTCCCTAAAAGTGGCTGAAAATTTGGGTGCGTCTTATACTTCGAATGTAGCTTTTTTTTTCCAGCCCTAACTAGGTGCTAACAGATCTTCCCAGCTCTTACCTTGCAGGCTTTTTCATTGTTACTCTCTCCAAAGAATGTTTTTCCAGCCCTAAGTTTTTGCAGAATTTTTTTTCATTGCTCTACTTACTCCGAGTAAGTTTTTTTCTAGCCCTAACCAGGTGCTAACTATCTTCCCAGCTCTTACCGGCTTGCAGACTCTTTCATTGTTATTCTCTCAGAAGAAGGTTTTTTTTAAGTCCTAACCAGGGGATAAAATAATGCGCTGAAGCTGACCAGACTAAGGATGCTAGCCAGATGAATACCTGGTAGGCAGATTGTTTTCCCCTATTTTCCTCCCCAAAAACTAAGGTGCGTCTTATACTCCGGTGCGTCTTATACTCCGAAAAATACGGGTAATTAACTTCCTATTTCATTTCAATTTTGGTTTTGGGCTGGTATGAGTTTAATCATTCTGATATGGTCTGAGCAACAAATTTCTTTCGCCTTTTAAATATTATCTACCACTTAAGGGGAATGATAATCTATTCTTTCGTTCTACTCATAAAGATCAATGCCATCAGATGGGGATTCAATTCCTCAAAGGCAAAAAAGCTTTTGGCTACTCCTATTATTCATCCTTCATGGGATTAGTCTCCTCCTATGAATGATACTACTTGATCCCCAAACTGGATAATAAATATGGATTCCATAGCGAACGAAAACAGACATAAATGAGCTAAGAGCAGTCAAGGAAGGGGTATTTCTTCCTTATTCACTGCTTATGTGCCATAATTGTCTCTAGTTTCAAAAGAGGCCAGTGTTCCTTAACAGCAACCAATAGTAAGAATTATGTACAACGTTTACGCAAAATATCTAAAAAGCTGGATTTCTAGTTTTCAAAATAATAGAGTTGGAAGGGACTTTGGAGGTCTTCTAGCCCAACCCTCTGCTCAAGCAGGAAACCCTATACCATTTCAAACAAATACTTGTCCAATCTCTTCTTTAAAATCTCCAATGTTGCAGCACCCACAACTTCTGCAGGCAAGTCGTTCCACTGATTCCTTTCTGTAAAATGCTTGACTTCCCCTCTGCCCGTAATACTATGGCATACGATGAGTAGGCTCACATGATAAGACACTGATGCGTATTTGTTCTGCTTTGAGAAAGGATCCCCATAGTAATGTGTTTCTCAACCTCAGAACTTTAAGATATGTGGACTTCAATTCTCCAGCATGCTGGCTGGGGAATTCAGGGAGTTGAAGTCTACACATTGTAAAATTCAGGAGCACTGCCATATTGAGTTGCAACATTTTCTACAGTCATCTAACTATTATGAGTTAGTAGCACAAATTAGTAGCGATGGGACAAGCTTTTATTGCCTCATTAGTATCTGAGATTCTACGACACTAGAAGATTCTATAAATCACAAAGGGGTGGAGCAAGGATCCTTCTTTATTCACAGAATTTTACAAGCTGTCAGGTATCCTGTGTTTGCAGTCTAGTCCTGCAACGTACCATCATTCTATTCCAGAGAAAATCCATCAAAAAGGAAAAGACAGAATAACAGCGTGTTGGCAGAATTAAATAGGAGAGTTAACTTACATTTATATAAAGTGCACCGGGTGGTCCAGGAGGGCCTGGAGGGCCAGGTTTTCCTGGGAGGCCTGGAGGTCCCTGGAAGAGATAACAGTATTACCTTGCCTATTTTGAAATTAAGTTTTGCAGAGATTGATAATTTCCTGCAACTAATTCCTATGTGTGAATGAATTTTATGTGGTAGATCCATAGACACCAATGTTCTACTACCACAATATAAATTGTAGAAGCATTCCACATATACAATATGAGAGCATGCACGGCTCATTCAGATGTGGAATTTTCTTTGAGGAAAAAGTTAGGCTGGGATTTAAGATATCCCAAAGTCCAAAAAACAACACATATTTTTTACGCGATCAAACTGAAATAAAACTAGGAACTTTGCAAGTAATGATAAATTGGATGTGACTTACCTGGTTGGGACCATGTGTCTCTAGATCTTCTTTGAATTTCTGGATGAGAAAGAGAGAAAAGGAAGTAAATTGACTAATTATCTATACTGACATACCTGTATTGCATCTGTCTACACTGTATTCACTTAAACTATTCCTTAAAATATTTTAATATTGATGGGAAAAAAATGTAACTTACAAATATATAGGTAGTCCTTGACTTATAACCTTTCATTTAGTGACCATTCAAAGTTACAGCAGCACTGAAAAAAGTGACTTATCTCCATTTTCACACCTACAAACCAGGGGCGGGTTGCTCTCTTACCTTGCTACTGGTGCGCTGCGCGCGCATCACCATGTTTTGTGTGCTCGTGCACTCGGTACGCGCATATGCCTCCTCATGAGATTTTGCTTCCATGCATGAGCAGGAAGAAAAAAAAGCCCAGAAATTCTGAAAAAAATATGGCGGCTCCTAGGGACAGGAAACCGACCACACCGGGTTGGTAACCTCTTGGTGACGTCACCCGCCCGCTGCTACTGGTGCTATAGAGTGGACCGCACTGGTAGGAACCCACCACTGCTACAAACCATTGTGGCATCTCCATGGTTACATGATCAAAATTTGGAAACTTGGCAACTGGTTGGTATTTATAATAGTTGCATTGTGCTGGGGTCACGTGATCCCTGTTACGACCTTCTGACAAGCAACATCAACGGGGAAGCCAGATTCACTTAACAGCTGTGTTACTAACTTACCAATGGAAGTGATTCACTTAACAACTGTAGCAAGAAAAGTCATAAAATTGGGCAAAGCTCTCTTGTGGTCATAAGTCAAGGACTACCTGTATAGAGGTGGTTTTTTTTCCTAAAATGGGTATCTATGGGCAACCAAAGAGATTTAAGTCCACTATATAATTAGAAGAAAGCCACTTGAATTGAGAGAAGCAGAAAAACGGGAAACATGCTAACGGTTTCTAGATAGGACAGTGTAGTTGTGAGAAGTCTATGTTAAAAGAACTCTTGGAGAATTTAATGCAGTTTGCAGAGTTTTTATCTGTGCCACAATATCTGTTTGCCTCCATTATGTCCTGGTTTTTGTATTTGTAAATGGAGCAAATAATGAAATGACCCACAAAAACCTACAGAGTTTTTTCCTCTGAGAGAAATCAAATTATATTGTATCTTTGGGTTTCTCTCCATGAGGTAAAGTGGATAATTTGCCAAGCCCATCTTGGAATGAAGCCTCTGCCCAGCAGTTTTCCAGATTTCCCTAGACTGATATTTCAGAATGGGAGGAAGGGAGAAAAAGTTACGTTGGTTAGAAGTGAGTAGTTAGAACTACTCTTCCAGACCAATAATTAAACAGGGATTACACATCTCTCTAACATACCTTTTGGAAGACAAAAGCTACCCAAGAATCAATGTCATTTCTTGCATCCTGGCAGCAACTGCTACATTTCTGTGGGAAAATAAGCCTTTTTAAGCCTTTTAGACAATTTTAAAGTAAAATAAAAAAATAATTTATTTTCCATCAATGAGCCTTGAAGGATGGGATACTGTTTTCTATGACTACGCACCACTTTTCCTGGGTCTCCTTTTTCACCCTGCAAAGAAATCAAATAAACAAAAAAAAAATATCAGGTAGTAGGATTGCAAATTCTTGGTTCTGTCTTCTTGAAAGCAAGCTTATAAGTAAGCAGGATAGGAAAGCTTTATTTGGAGGTGGAGGAACTACAAAATGACATTTGTAGTAGTAGTTAGGGAGTCTTGACATGGATTTCATTTTAAAAGCTGGAATGCATGTAGATTTTTGCTGTTGTAGCTCTCTCCGTATAAATCCTTACCTTTAAGAAGTTCTTATCATTATTCTTATTAGTTCAGTGAGTATTTCTCCATGGTAAAAGATCATTTAACTCTGAGGGTTTCAAACAATGCTTGTTATGCCATCATTGCTATTTTGCTGTAAATCGCTAGCAGCATTGAAATAGACTTTCTATATGGATAGGATAGGGGGCCATTCTAGATGTTCTTGAAAGAAAGCTCCCAGCAGCTCCAGCCAACTAGGCCGGTGATGAAGGATGCTGAGAACTGCAATACCTGGATTGCCTTGGATAGTCTATCTATGGCTGTTGAATTTGTCCTGGACAAGAAAAAAAACCCCTAAATTTGATTAATTAAAATGAAATTCAATAGGTTAACAGGATTTCTCTTCGTATGTTCAATCACATAACAATTATAATTTGTTATATATAACTAGTGGTTTAAGGAAGGTCTCAGAGACTTACAGGGTAGTCTTCAACTTACAACTATAATGGAAATCAGGGTTGTCAAAGTGACTGACCAACTTTAGAAAAAAAAATTGTGGCAGTCTTTAAGAGAACGTGGCAGTTGAAAAGTGATTGCTGCAGTCTTTAAACGAACACTGCAGTGAACCAATGGTTTCTTATGGGAACGGTTTTTGCTAACAAGTGGAAGAAAATGACAGTTTTTGGCAAAAGTGTTGTAAAACAAAGTCACGTTACTTCAGGATGCTGCAAAGTGCTGTAAATACAGCTCGGTTGCTGAGTGCCAAAGTTTGGTCATGTAACTATGAGGTTGTGTGTGTGTGTGTGTGTGTGTGTGTGTGTGTGTGTGTGTGTGTGTGTGTGTTGGCTGTCAGAACTTCAAATCTGGAAAATAAATAGCCCCAAGTAGGTAGGCCTGTTGTAACTTTGAACAGTCGAGCAGTGACCAGTTGTAAGTTGATGACTACAAATACTGAAGCTTTAAAGTGTTATTGGGACTATCCCTGGGAATGCAACTTGTACTCCTATTCTCTAGGAGGTTTGAATCCAATGCACACGTTATGACTTGCAGGCCAGCTAGAAGGACAGCCAGCAGCCACAGGATATGGTTAAGACAACTACTCACCTTAGGGCCAGGAGGGCCTTGAACACTGACTTCAGAATTATACTAGAAAGAACAAGAGAAGGGATCAGTGCAGCCCATAGGAATAACCCCATCCCTAATATCAGTGTGTGCAGATAACAAAACTTTTGATCTTTCTTATGTGTACTCATGTTAGAATGCTGTGTTTATGGCTGGAGACAAAACAAAGAAACCATGTCAGACAATGAAGAATTATCCTGACTATATTCCTGTATTCAAAAAGAAGTCTTTGCTTATAAAATCCCCCCCCCCCCATCCAGGAATAAGATCCTTTTTCTCTTTCGGCATTCATTAAAGGAGTGATCAGTGCGAGGCAAATAGCAAAACATAATTTTGAATCGTGAATTGGTGTAAACCAACCCCCCCATTTGACTTTTTGGGGGTCTTTTCTTTAACCCACAATAAGAATATAAAATTCTTTTAATTCTATGATATTCTGTCCTGCTGGATATGGTAGGGACAGTGGGATATCATTAAAATTGTCACAGCTGGAAAGTTGGACTTTTTGTGTTTGTATCCCTTTGGGAAAGGACCAAGAATAAATTTGGCTTCTTAAACTCACCTCCTATGGGAAAATCACCTTGATTCTTTGGATTTTCAGTCTTTTAAAGACCAACACTTAAGGTGATTATTTTGCCCCTTTAACTCCCCCAATAAAATCCCCCTCCCAAAAAGTTTGACCATTTATGACCTGGCAATATGTGAACATTGCCAGTTGAGCACCTCTGCAATATTTCTAGGTTTATTGTATTTTCTAATCAAGCAGACATGTGATATGTTTTACTACGCATGTGTGCATTCCAGGAGTCTCCTCCTTCCTTCTTCTCCTGTGAGCCTCGCCCGAGGCAGATGTGAATTCTTAGCTGAGAAAATGTAGATTAATAACGTTTATATTCTTTTGTTACTTTTGTACTGAAATAAATATTTTGTTAATTAGAATTGAATCTCGGTTTTATTTTCTAAGTAAGGATGACTTCAAAGAAGCAAGATCCTATATCACCTCTTCGATAGGAATAATTTCCTATCCGTCATTCCTATTCTGGGGAATGACGGATGACGGATGACGGTGCCCTATTATGGGGCACAAGTGGTTTACAAGCTCCACCACCTCCACCTCTACCTCTAGGCCACAGTAGCTGAGAGCACCCCACTCTGTCTCCAAAATAAATAAGGTGTTTGTATAATTTTGGGTTTATAACTTTAAAAAAATGGAATAAGGAATGCTTCTGGATGTCAGTTCACAGTGCCTGTGACAATGGAAACACCTTGCATGGAGAACAAACGGGATGTTGTGTGCTAGCTGGAGGTTGAGTTGCTTCTACTCACCTGATTATCACCAGGTAAGCCAGGAGGACCTGCAGGCCCAGGTGGACCCCGAGCTCCCTTTTCTCCAGTTTGTCCTGGTTTGCCTGGCAACCCAACTTCACCTCGGTCTCCTTTCTCTCCCTGAAAGGATTTAATACCCACAAATTAGCATAGCAAGTCAAAAACAAACAAACAAACAGATCTCAGGAAGTAACAATAAGCTCAGAGCACTTTTTTTTCTTTCATAATTATATCTTGGTGATCAATAATTTTATTTTGTTTTTTCTCAACTCATTCCTCCACCCACATATCCCCCAAATTCTCATAGTAAAGGCAATGGTTACCTTTGATCCATTCTTTCCGGGAGATCCATTTGTTCCTGGAGGACCTTCTGGTCCAGGGAAGCCTGGTAATCCTGGTGACCCGATCTGGCCTGGAATTCCTGCATGACCTTCAGGGCCGGTGACTCCTGGAGGACCCTCTGGCCCCACTGGCCCTGGAATCCCTGAGGCTCCTGTGGCTCCTGGAGCACCAGGCTGGCCTGGAGACCCAGGAAGCCCTGGAGCCCCTTGCTGGCCTTCATGTCCTGGGAGGCCAGGGGGACCTTGGGGGCCTTCAAGTCCTGGGTATCCTTGGGGTCCTGGATGACCTGGATGACCAGATACACCTGGTGGACCAGGAGGCCCTTCTACAAAACTGACTCTCTAGAAAACAGGAAGATGACAGAGAAACAGTTGGAGAGCGGAAAATTTAGCATGTCGAGAACTCATCATCAGTATCTTCAGCGATACAGTCTTGTCAAAAACTTCAGTGATACTCAAAAGGTAATAGATTCAAGAGGCACAACAGTCATGAGGGATATTGCTTATCTGTTAAACCTGTTCTTATATAAAGAATATATGTGAACCTCAAGCCATACAGTGCTAAATTAGATGGCATTCAAACTCATTAAGACATCAGCCATTCATTTATATATACAGTATATTATCTTTTTCCAGGCTATCATTTATAAATTCATTTGTTGTATTTTTTTAAAAAAGATGATAAGTTACTATCATTGGCAATCCTTGTTGTGATCAAGGGGGAAATTATATATATATATTGTTGCCTCCAATGCAGTGCATAGTTGGAAGAGGCAAAGTGGTTAAGAATTTGTTTGGTGTGTGTGTGTGTGTGTGTGTGTGTGTGTGTGTGTGTGTGTCGGGCGGGTTCCTAATTTTTTTTACTACCACTCTGTGGGCGTGGCTTATTTTGTGGGTGTGGCTTGCCAGCCATGTGACCGGGTGGGCATGGGCCTTGGGAGTTCCCCCTCCCCTCAGCAGCTCGAGAAACCTCGAACATGCAAAAATGCCTGGGATCATCACCGCACGTTCGTGGCTTCTCGGACTGCTGAAGGGAGGGGAACTGAGATAGGCCCTGCCGCTGGTTCTTTCAGCGTCTCACGCGCTCCCTCAGCCATCCTCCCCTGCTTGGACTCACTGTGGGGTAGGAAGGCAGCGCATGCGCAGTGCCGGAAGCTCGGCTTCTGCGTAGAAGAAAATTTTTAAAAAAAAATTAAATTTTTTTTTTAAAAAAATGGCAGCGCCCAGGCACCAGCAACCGACCGCATCGGTACTGTGATGTCACCAGCGGGCCGCTACCGGTGCTATAGAGTGGACTGCACTGGTAGGAACCCCCACTGGTGTGTGTGTGTGGTGTGTGTGTGTGTGTGTGTGTGTGTGTGTGTGTGTGTGTGTGTGTGTGTGTGTCTGTTCTGCATTTTCTATTTTTTATTCTTTTTTTAAAAGTTCACATTGGTTTTTATCTTTTTAATTTAATTATTATAAAAAAGAATTTTGAACTAACATCATTATCTTGGCAGTAAGATTGAAAAGGACATAATGTTGGTGTATGTTTCTTGCCTAGAACTGCAAAACTGGGTGTGTTTCCTCCTCCCGGTCTCATGCTCTGCCCATATACAGGGTCACAATATTGAGTTATTCACAAGTTGTACAGCCCAATAATGTATAGTAGGCTGATAAGGAAGTCCAGAGTAATAAAGGTTACTTAGTATGGAGGGGGAGGAAGCACACAACTGCTTTTGGCTTGGAATTGTACCTTCTCTTTCTGCCTTAACATCCATAGTGTTGTGGCTTAATGAAATTTTGATTTCACTGTAGTGGTTGAGAAATAATCTATTCCCCCTTTCCTCATTTTAGGCTTTTTGAAGAGCACTGAATTGTAGTTGTAAGACGGGCCATTTTTCTTCTTTACATTCTAGTCCCCAACAAACAAATTCTTAACCCCTTCGCCTCTTCCAACTATGCAGTGCATTGGAGGCAACAAATGGATTTACTATCACCAGTTAACTAAAACAACACCAGGCAGTGTTTCCCAACCTTGGCAACTTGAAGATATCTGGACTTCAACTCCCAGAATTTCCCAGCCAGCATTCGCTGGCTGGGGAATTCTGGGAGTTGAAGTCCAGATATCTTCAAGTTACCAAGGTTGGGAAACACTGACACCAGGTTTTCAAGATCAGCCAAAAAGAAAGTAAGCAAGCAAATAAAAACAGATCACATTTTGAATGAGCTTGAAGCATTATGTGAATTTTGAATAACAAGGAAAGGTGGATATAGTATCTTTGCTTGGTGAACATAGTATTTTTATATTATTATAAAAACATTGATATTGCCGTAGTCTATCAACAAATCTCAGCTTTTCTGGGAGTGTTCTAAAGCCCATGATTTTTGGAATATGATAAGACAATGGTTGGAAGAAATATTAATGTTGGAGATAGAGCTAAAACCTGAACTTTTCCTATTGGGTATAACCATAGATAAATATGACAAGGGAATAGTTTATTTGATGTTGCATATTTTGACTGCTGCTAGACTGGCTTTTGCACCAAAATGGAAGAACAAAGAAACCCCCTCAGAGGAAGAGACATTACAAAAAATACTGTCTTGTGCCGAAATGGACAGGCTTACGATGGAATTGAAAGATAAGAATGAATCAGAACATTTTGAAATCTGGGATAAATTGTACCATTGGTTGGAATCGAGGAGGACTGTTAGGATTACGAATCAGTGACAAGTTGGAGATATAGATATTCTTATGTTAGCAAATAGGAAAAATGGATTTAGTATTGTATATAAAGTTTGTATATATTTATATAAAGAATTGTATTTAGGAGGAGAAATAACTTGATGGAAATGTTCGAACTGGATTGTTATGTCATGTCTAATGTTTTTTTTAATTGTATTTTAAATAAAAAACTTTTTTTAAAAATCTCACCTTGTCTTCTCCATCCTTGGTATCAGTGAAGTCTATGATTTTAGGAGGAGTTGGACCTGGTGGACCGGGTGGACCGGGTGGTCCTTGCAGTCCCTGAAGTCCTGGAAGGCCAGGAAAGCCAGGTTTGCCAGTTGGCCCAATTTTTCCAGTTAGTCCTTTTTGTCCTGGGGAACCTTGGTCACCTTTTGCTCCCTGATGTAAAAAAAAAGAACGTGAGATAAGAAGAACAGTGCACATTCTGACAACATGGTGGCAGGGGAATTCTGGGAATTGAAGTCCAGACATCTTAGAAGATTGAGAAACAGCAGTCTAAAGCATAATCAAATCTATCCCTTTTCAACATGGTACATTCCGGGTATGTTTGGAAGGTAGATAATTCTTGGAGTTGTTTCTGAAGGATGTCAGGTTAGGGCAGGTGTCAGCAATCTGCGGCTCCGCAGCCGCATGCAGCTCTTTGGGCCCTATGCTGTGGCTCCCTGTCGGGTGATCCCACCACTGGCTGGCCCTGCCCTTCGCCCTCCCCTCCCAGTCACTCCTCATCTGGCCTGAGAAGGTAAGGGCAACGGTGGGGGATGGAGAAGCAACCAGGGCAGAGACAGAGAGATACAGAGAGAGGGGGAGAGAGAGAGACATAGAGAGATACAGAGAGAGGGGGAGAGAGAGAGACATAGAGAGATACAGAGAGAGGGGGAGAGAGAGAGACATAGAGAGATACAGAGGGGGAGGGGGGGAGAGAAAGAGATGTCAAAAGGGTTTTGTGGTTCCCGGTGTTTTTTTAACAACCAGTTCTCTGCCCTAATAACCAACTGGGTAGGCGTGGCTTGGGGGTTCATGTGACTGGTGGAAGTGAGTGATGTTGAGTTGGCCATGCCCACCCAGGTTTTTTGGCTCCCGGTGTTTTCTTTTCTGTGGGAAACAGGTCCAAATGGCTCTTTGACTGTTTAAGGTTGCAGACCCCTGGGTTAGGGAAACCAGCTCAGACCCTCAAGGTTTCTATTTAAGTTGTCTTTTAGCAACCCACACTCCCACTGCATCCTTGGCAGACATTTTGTGCCATTAACTTTAACAAATCCACGACAGTAAATCTAACTTAATAACTTCAACTCATCTCAGCACAAGGAGAAACTAATAGCTCAATTCTTGACTAACAAGCAACCTTTAAGGCACAATACTATTGATTTTTTGGGTGGTTTGACAGGGTAATTTACAGCAGTAAATAACACAAGTAGCTTAGATGTGATTTAGTTTACATTTGGGAAGAAATAACAGACCTTTTCTTGTCTTGGGCAGCTTTCTCAAGACAGAAACTTCAAAATATAGACTTAATGCCAGCTAAATTGCAAATGTACCTAGATTTGTTGTTTCCACTAAGGAAAAAAATAAATATATAACATGCACACCTTTGGACCAGGTGGACCAGGTATTGCTGGACAGACACACTGTGAAGTATCGTTAATCTAAGGAAGAGAAAAAAAAACAGTTAATGATAAACCATCTCTTTAAAAAGCAAGAAGGGAGATGAGGAATATAGACCTCATGAAAGTAGTTCTTTAAATACCTAAACAATGATGTTGATCAAATGGAAAACATAGTTCCTAATTGTGTAAGAAAGAACCATGCACAAATATTGGCAGAGGTGACATCAAAACAACTAAATATGCATTGTAACATTAGAGGAGAAGTTCTACTCTTATGTTTGAGTTGCAAAATTGCATACAAGAATGTAAGTGGCAGAGTTTGCAATTCAATGCCCAGGCTGTCCTTTGCTTCCCTTCTGTCTGCCTCAGTGGACTCATGTAACTGATCCCTCACATTTAGTAATTTCTTAAGTGGAAGGAACTATGAATTAAGTTGGGATGCTGTCTTAGCCCTTCCTAGAAAAACAAGTAGTGTACACTGATCTTGTTTGAATTGATGCATCTTTGATAAAGTTTCTAAAACTGTAGGTTGTCAAAATGCAGGTTACTGGAATCGACAATAGTATTCCTTGATGTCCAATTATTCCTATTTTTAGAATCTTTGATTCACGTTCAACTTACTGGTCTTGAAAACTTTACACCTGAAATTGAGAACCTGAAATTTACTAAATATTATTGATTTCAACTTGCAGCACCCCCAAACTCATGGAGTTATGATGAAGGAGATGATTAAGGGATGATGGAAAATTTAATTGGTTCATCTGCTAGAATGCCTTCTATCTACAGATAACTTGATGAGGTTCTCAAACTATAAGAGTTATGTAATACACATTTGGTAATAATTTTAACTTACTGGTCTTGCCATAGAATCCCCTGTGATAGTGGACTGCTGAACTGAAGTCATGAGGACTTCTGAAGTGGTCTAGGATAAAAAAATCAGGGCAATAAGGAAATTAATTTTTAAAGCGTCAGTTAGCCCCAGTCTTTTCGTTTCTCACCTAAAATTTCCTACCCAACCCAAATACTAGCATTTTTTTAAGAGAAGAGAAAATCCCAGTAGCTGCAATGTTTATAAATTAAATTTTCACTGGTTTGGAATACTATATATGTTTATTGAGAAGTCAGTCCCATTAAATTAAAAAAAAGCCCATTTTCTTAAATACATTTCTTTAGATATTTTCTTCTTTCTCCTTTCTTTCAGAGTGGCAGTGACGTCTTCATGGCTCAATTCCAACATACCTGCATCGTTTTAGTGTCCTCAGTGATCATGGATTGGTAATCTGAAGTTGTGAAGATTTTTGAACCTCCCTGATATACAAGATGGGAATAGTTAGGAGACCTTTTGAGTACATTAGAGATTAAATCGCTTCTATCTTATTTGGACTAGGCATAGTCCTTGGTCAACTAAGTGCAGGTTCTTAATGAAGTTGAAAGAAATATATATTTTGTTTCAGAACTTCAGCTAATGGTTTAATTATTTGATTCTTTTACAACCTTCTCATGCTTTGGTCTTCTACTTACTGCTGTGAGATGAAATATATGGCTTTTTGCAGAATTATTAATTAATAGGTTAGTTGCTTTTGCCATCATAAAAATTTATAATGAAAGCAACAGAAATATAAACAATCAAATTATTATTATTATTAGAGGGGTGCACTTTCTTGGATTTGTTTCAAAAAGATGCTCAGAACAGTGCAGAGGGACTTTCAATCCCAGGAAAAGATACTGCTACTTTAAAGCAGCGCAAAGGAGGTGTGCGATCTTTTGATAATGATCAGCACCCCATTTTTATATTTGTTTCCAAATTTCCCTACAATGCCTAGTCACAGTTCCTCCGCCACTGCAGTTAAAGCTGGGCACCATTTGGGGATTTGAGAGGTTTGGTTATTAAATGTTACTTGAAAGTGGCATAAAATCCCATCAAACTAAGGAGAGACTTTATCTGCCAAACAGCAATGGATCGTTTAGCCAGGAACTTTGGATCTTTAGGGAAGAGGAGAATGCAGATACAATAAAAAATTGTGGAGCAGAGGGAATTTGTCCTCACTAATATAACACATGATATTTTGATAGAACCTACAGTTCTGAGATGAAAATAAAGTGGACATGATGTGTGAGCCTCCCTTGTTAGTCTTTTCCTGTATTGACTAATTTCATATAAATAGAAATGGCAGGGAAGGTGGTCACTTTGGGAGCCCACAAACACAGGTGCCTGTTTGCCCTTCATCCTATTCCTTGCTCCCCATCTTTAGTAATGCTGGTGTTTCTTTTCTCAATTGGGGGAGAGATACTTTATGGTGCTTAAGGAGATGAGGGGAGATTGCTGCCATGGGTGAGGTAGGCCGTGGCCTCCTGTTGATTTGCCCATCCTCAGTTGCTGCAGCCAGAGGGGGTGGGGGTTTGTGCCTGAGTTTTCTAATCAGAAAGCCCCCTATGAGGTTTCCCTTGGGTTCCAGAGAACTCTACATATGCTAATGGTTCTTCAAAGTAACAGAAAGAAACAAACCAGAATAAAACCAATCTATTTTTTATCAAACCAGAATAAAACCAATCTATGGCTGAAATGATTATATCTCACATTTTTGAGATGTGGGGAAGCCTTTGAGGTGATTCTTGCACATATTTGGATACCAATAATAAGAAACCAGTCTTCTAAATGCACTGGGCAGGCAAAACCCTAAATTTCCTAACCAGAACTGCTTTTAGACATGCAGACTAGGAAATTTTTTTAGAAACTGCAGTGTTCACACTTAAAAAGGGCACTAGATTGAGGAACAAAAAAACAGTAACTGCTGTGATTGGTTCAGTTGGCCAGTGCTGATGAAGAAATCTAGAACCCAACCCAAAGAATTGGATGCATTTGGGCAATCTTTCTATGGATTGTTACCTGGACACTTAGGAATTCAGAGTCTTCTTCCATAGCACTGCCCTCAAAGAAGGTTGAAACAGAAAGGCTATTATCAAAAGCGTCTTCCTTTGTTATGTCAGATGGACTTGTCTGGGAGGGGAAAAAAGAGGAAATTTGCATTCATTTCTGATTCTGAATATTTGTTTATTGCTTTATATCTAGTCTCTTATAAAAGTGCAAGATAGTATGCCCCTTACAATTTTATCTTTACAACAACCATATGGTAAGTTCAACTGGAAGATGCATTGCTACCTATTGAGTTTCATTGCAGGGTAGGAATTTCTGATTATTATTATTTTTGATCCTTGATCCCTGTAGAGAGGAGAGGTGAGGGGGGAGGATTTTATCCACGAATTTAGGTCATTCTGCCCAGCACTCAAGGCTTTGTTGAGTCTGACAAGACCCTGAGTGTTGATAAGGCACAAGGAAAATGTCAATGTGAAATTGTGCAGACAGTGAGAAGGAGCCAGAGATTGTCACGTGGTATGAGAGAGCTGGCCTTGGGACTTTGGCCTCCATCTCTGCATCTAGAGACCTTCAAATTAGCAGTGGCTGAGTCTCACGTTTTCATGTGGGATTCGGGGAGAAAATGTTGAAAGCTATGAGGCAGCTGCTACTATGTAGGAAAGTATTAATTATGCTGTCTGTAATTGAAAAAAAGTATTTGAATGGTTGTTCCCTTCAAATAATTTACTATTGCTGCTGCTGCTGCTGCTGCTGCTACTACCACCAACACCACCATTACTTAAGGTGAGCAGACGTCCCGCTTTTGGCGGGACAGACACGCTTTTCAAGCATGTGTCCCGCGTCCCACATTCTTTCCAAAAAGTCACGCTTTTTTGGAAAGAATGCCGAAACAGCGGGACGTCTGGTCATCTTAGAAGGGGAAGCACAAAAGAGAGGTACTACCACCGAAATAAAAACCGGAAGCAAGTCGGGCAAAGCGGAATTTCAGCGAGCCGGCTGCCTGCTGGGGAGAGGGGGAAGGGGGGCTGCTCCTCCTCTCCTTCCCCCTCCCCATCCCTAGCCCCGCCCTCGGAGGCGCCGCTGCTGTTGGGATGCGGGTGGAGGGGTGAGGGACGAGGAGCCGTCGCCGCTGCCGTCGTCTCAGAAAAAGGGGGTTGAGGCGCCGCTGCGGACTCGGAGCGGCGGTTTGAGCTCATGAGCGGCCCCTCCGGTGGCGCAAACAGCCCTTCCTCATCCCCCTCCCCTTCCTTCCCCCCATCGCCTCACTGCCGCCGTTGCCCTGGGGCCGGGCAGGCGACTGGGAGACCGCGGCGCTTGGATGCCTGGAGCTCGCAACAGAGACCTAGCTCCGAGCCCGCCATGGGCTGCTACGTGAGCGCCGCCTCGCAGGTAAGCTGCCGGCTGCCTCCTTTCCACGCCTCCCGCTTGTCGCTTGCCAGCCCAAGCCACTGCCGGCTCCCGAAGGGGAGGCGGGAGGCGAGGAAAGGCCTCCCGCCTCCCCCCCACCTGGACGCCGACATTTGCGTTGTTTTGCCCTCTGCGCATGCGCAGCATTCTGCGCATGCGCAGAGGGCAAAACTCAAATGGCGGCGCCCAGGCGGGCCCACCCCCCGTCCCGCTTAAAAGAAAAATCTGGTCACTTTACCATTACTACTACTACTTTTTTCGATGTTTAAGGCCACTGAATCAGAAAATCTCAAGATGGCTTCCAGAAGCCCATCCCAATTTGCTCTGTGTCAGAAGAGAAAGAGAAGGAGAAGCAAACAAACCAGAAGTGTAAAATCTTAACAACTTGAAGACCTGTGTACTTCAACTCCCAGAGTTTCCCAGCCAGCATGTTAAAATTTCATAAAATCCATATAGAAATATGGGAGTGTCAACTTAAATTTACTGAAACTATGGTAATGGATAAGCAGCCAATGTGATGTAATGTTGAGGAACAGGACTGGGAGTTGGAATACCAAGGTTCTAGTCCTTCCTTAGACAAAGAAAGCCTTGAGCCTGTGATTCCTTCTTAGCTTTAAAGTGAGTAGGATATTTTTAAAAAATATATCCCAGAAGAGATAAATGGCAATCTATTTCCATATAATAGTGCCAAGAAAACTTTACTGTCCATGAAGTAACCAGGAATCACTCATTGTTTTCACTCCCCAACATCAGGGGTGGGTTTCTCCCGGTTCGGACCTGATCGCCTGAACCGGTAGCGACCCGCTGGTGATGTCATGTAACTGGATCGGCCTGTGCCAGTCTGTGAGTGCTGCCATCTTTTTTTTTTGTTCAGCTGCTCGAAAAAGGGCCCTCCTACCTGCCCCCGGGTTAATACTGACTTTTATTTCTTCACCCAAAGCACAGCTGATCAGCTCCTCAGCTATGTTTCAGGCTGATTCCAGTTCCTCAGCATGCACGGAAGCCTAATTGCATAAGGGGACATGCGCGCGCATGCGAGTGGAATGAGCATGTGCGCGCAAAACATCACGATGCGAACCGGTGGGGAAGGTAAGTGGAACCCACCCCTGCCCAACATCCCACAATATAGGATGTTGAGCAACCTTTCTACAGCAATGTTACCTGGAATTCCAGGAATTCAGAGTTTAAATTTATAATGGCACCGAAAAAGTGATTTATGACCATTTTTCACACTTACAACCATTACAGCATGGTCACCTGATCAAAATTCAGATGCTTGGCAACAAGTTCATATTTATGAAGGTTGCAGTGTCCCGGGGTCATGTGATCACCTTTTGTGACCACCTGACAAGCAAAGTCAATGGGGAAGCCAGATTTATTTAACAAGCATGTCACTAACTTAATAACTTCAGTGATTCACTTAACAACTATGGCAAGAAAGGTTGCAAAATGGGGCAAAATTCACTTAACAAATGTTTTGCTTAGGAACAGAAATTTTGAGCTCAATTATAGTCGTAATTTGAGGACTACCTCTTCTAGTCCTGCCTTAGTCCTGAAACCTGTCTGCGTGACCTTTGGCCAGTCACTCTCTCTCAGCCCAATCTACCTCATAGGGTTGTTGTTGTGAGAAAAATGGAAGGTGTGTTGGATATGTTTGCTGCCTTGAGTTATTTGTAAAAATAATAAAGGTGGGATATAAATACATAAAAATAAATAAAGAAAAGGTACCGTAGGAGGAAAGCGTTTTCAGGCGGCAGCGCTGCGATCCCCTCCCTGATTCCAAAAACAGAGCGTGCGGAGACCAAAAAAGAACATCGTGTTTCAGGCGGCGGGCAGCGCCGGTTGCACGCCCCGTTTTTGGAATGGGGAAGGAAGTGTTTTCGGGCTGCAGCGCCGGCCGGAACCACCCACCGCCTGAAACGCAATGCTCTTTTTTTGCCTCTGCAAAAAAACTTTTCTCCCCATTCCAAAAACAGGGCATGTGGAGGCAAAAAAAGAGCATTGTGTTTCAGGCATTTTCGGCCAGTTCCAGCCATTGCTGGCCACCGCCGCTGCCGCCGTTGCTGGCCGGAGCTGCAGTTGCTGTTGCTGGGAGCCACCGGAGCCCCAGCCGCCGTTGCAGCCCACGCCCCCACTGCCGTTGCAGCCTCCGCCCCCGCTGTAGGACCTGCCGCCGCCGCCGCTGTTGCAGCCCCCGCCCCAGCTGCAGGACCTACCGTTGCCGCCACCACCCCCGTTGCAGCCCCCGCCCCCGCTGCAGGACACGCTGCTGCTGCCGCCCCCATTGCAGCCTCTGCCGCCACCGCAGGACCCGCTGCCGCCACCGCCACAGCCCCCAACACCGGCGATACTCGCCACCGCCGATACTCGCCTCCGCCGGAGCCACCGCTGCTGCTGCCCGAAGCGAGCAGCCTGACAGGTTTGAAGACCAACTTCCAAGTTTGAAGAGCCCTGGGTTAGGGGTGCAAGGGTCTTCAAACTTGCCAAGTTTAAGACTAGTGGACTTCAACTCCCAGAATTCCTCCTCCAGTCATGCTAGCTCAGGAATGACTGGAGGAGGAATTCTGGGAGTTGAAGTCCACAAGTCCTAAACTTGCCAAATTTGAAGACCCTTGCCACCCCTAACCCAGGACTCTTCAAACTTGGCAACTTTAAGACTTGTGGACTTTAACTCCCATTCCTGAGCTAGCATGACTGGAGGAGGAATTCTGGGAGTTGAAGTCCACAAGTCTTAAAGCTGTCAAGTTTGAAGTTTGTAAAAAGTGTATATGGTTGTAAAAAGTGTACATGGTTGTAAAAAGTGTACATGGTTGTAAAAAGTATTCTGCTACACTGGTATTTTATTAAATAGTATATTACTGCACCATTTGGTTCAGAATACTTTTTGCCTTGTTTTCCTCCTCTAAAATCTAGGTGCGTCTTATACTCCGGTGCGTCTTATACTCCGAAAAATACGGTATATATGATTTATCAGCATCTATCCAATCTCTAAGTATTATGATTGTAAATACTACAGTTATTGTAGACTAGCCAAACCTTGTTATTTTATTTTATTTATGTGCCATAAGCTGGCACATACTTATACACTCATCCACAATTGCTAAAAGTAGTATAGGTAAGGGAAAATAGCACTTTGCTTGAGCAGAGGGTTGGACTAGAAGACCTCTAAGGTCCCTTCTAACTCTGTTAGTTCAGTGGCAGGCTGAATGTTTTTCCATGTAGAAGGTAGCAGATGCAATTGATGGTCATCTGCTTTTATCATTAGAGTGAACTCACCTCCTCAACCATCAAATGTTAAGAAAGGGCAGGAAGGCTGGCATGAGATACTGGATGAACTGGGCATTGTGCAGTTTGTTCATCCCAGCTTAAATTGTTCTTCAGATGAATGGGTAATAGATTTACTTATTATTGTATACAGGTTCTGTGTGTGGGTTGGGAATAAACGGCATTTTATTTTGCCTCAGGTAGCAAAATATATTAAGTGTTCATTTAGGACAGAGTTACATAAAAGAATGCTGCTAAAACTCTAGATAGTTGCCTCTCAACAGGAGGGGCTAGTGTGTCATTGTTTAGGGACACTGAAACTAGATTTCTGAAAATTTCCCATGCATTGGGAACATTACAGTAGGTGAGATAGCGCTGTGAAGTGCAGCCTCCCACTTGTTCTCTGCAGGAAAAAAAAAACCAAAACAAGGCCAGGCTGGGAAAAGGGCTCAAGGTTGGGAAAATTTTAGCTGCCCAGGTGTCTTTGAAATATGGCTCTTGTGCCATGATTAGAGATGCTGGGAACTTTTGTTCAGTGATAGAGGATTTTCACATTCACCCATGACCAAAACATACAATTACGTAGCAGAAACCATTTTGTGTAGTTTAGAATATAGTGTGATGGTTCTGAACTGCTTGAATGTTAAGGTAGCCTCACTTTAATAATTACATGGAATGAGGAAATAACTGTTCTTTCAGAATAATTATTATAGAAGGGTGTGTTTTGATAATGCATCCCCCTTCTGATCTTTTTCATATTATGTCACATAATGACATGTAACTTTTAGATTATATAATATGAATAATCACTACATTTTCAAAACTTTTATTAGCAAGCAAAAAGACTTGTAAAAGCTCAGTCAATATGTCTTCTGCTTTACTCCCCCCCTTCACCCACCCACCCACCCACCCACACACTGCCAGACATACTTTTTTGCCCATTCCTCAAGTGATTTATGAATTCTATTCACCATACACATAAAGATGCATTTAGAGCTGTCTTAAGCATATCATATTCAAGTATTTAAAAATAAAGATCAATGAAAAGTTATATTTCCTGGGTTGTTTTTGAATCAAATTAATCAAATATGCAGTTCTGTGCCATGTGCTTTTTGAAAGGAAGCACCTGTTTAATTCTGGAGAACAAGTTGGTACCTCTGGCTGCCCTTCATTGCAATGTTATTATCCGTCTTAGTTGCCACACAACAAATCAATAATCAGTTATCATCTGACCCATACCACACATGATAAATGCTCACCAAATCCAGGATTTGTTCAGTAGTAGTAGCTTCTTCTGCAGTTGTATCTGGTGCATTATAAAGAATGGAACTACTCAGGACCGTAGGCACAGAAAACTGCTTCACTTCAGTTTTTGCCTCTGAGAAAGCAAAGGGAAAGGAGATTGGAAACTACACATTTATACACAAAACATAAATGCAATTGCTCTGTTCCTGACACTGATTTTCCAAGAATGGAAGAGAGAAGAACAATAGAGAAGACACAATATTAATTATACAGATTATAGAAAAAAATTCATCTTTCCTTCTTAGAGCTCAAAACCAGAATTGCAATAACCCTGTGAGGAAGGTAAACTGAAGAGAAAATTGTGTAAAGACACTCATCAACAAGAACTTAAGCCCGTCTTGCTAATCAACATTATGATTGTTACAAAGCCTCCAGTTTTCTTTTGGCAATTTAGCTGATGCAACTTTCCCCATGCACAAAACCTTATATATTACTCCATCTCCTTTTATCCATTGAAATCCAAATTCTGCAAATGAGCCACATGAGACTGAAGCCTGGGAAATGTGGAGAAAGACAGCCACTCTGATCTCAGGTAGCCTAATTGCCAAAGCTATCTAGACCAGCCTTTCTCAATCTGTTTTTCAAATGTGGTCACACAAACTGGGAATTTCTGCAAATTACAGTTCAAGTACAATTTGGGGAAGGTTGCCCAACTCAGTGTTACACCTATAAACCCCAACCCACATTTGATTTCAAGACATTATATGGCCCAAATAGTGTACCCTTTTAAATGGGCATTTCTGGATTTTCCACACAAAAAGAAAATGAGAAATGGGCAAGGAAAAGAAACAAGAATAATTATACCCCTTTCACTTACCTTGGGAAATCATAGCAGGTGTGGTCATAGCCTTCGGATTTGCAAAAGGCCACCAATTGTACTGAGCAACACTAGGGGGAGTCAGCCCCCCCAACAGCAAGAAAAGGCATAGGAAGCCCAATGGCTGGCTTCCCTTAAGAGTCTCCATTGCAGTTGTCTGCAGCTTAGCTGTCTTCACACTAACCTTTGGCACTTGTGATCCAAGTTCATATTAGCCCAAGGTGCCCGCCCACCAGTCTCTTTCTCTGCCAATCAGCATCTCATTTTAGAAGACATGTACTGTGACTAAGTAGTCTTACTCCCTCTTCCCTCCCCCCCCCTCCATATGCACGACAGAAGAGTAGATTTTTTTTGTTTTACCTTGCATTCCTTCGAATTTTGAATCTCTATGTGCAGAGTGGATGGGAAGAACGACATCAAATTATATGTACTTATTTTGCTTTTCAAATCACCCTATTTATCTTACTACTAACTTGAGTTAGTGTAAAGGGCCATGACAATAACACATTAACAGGTAGTCCTCAACTTACAGCAGTTCGCTTAGTGACCGTTCAAAGTACTGAAAAAGGTTATTTATGACAATTTTTCACACTTATGACAGTTGCAGCATTTCCATGGTCACACGATTTACATTTGGATGCTTGACAACTGATTCACATTTATGACTGTTGCAGTGTCCTGGGATCATGTGATCACCTTCTGAGAAGCAAAGTCAATGGGGAAACCAGATTCACTTAACATCCATGTTATTAATTTAAAAACTGCAGTGATTCACATAACAAATGTGGCAAGAAAAGTTGTAAAATGGGGCAAGACATACTTAACAAATTTCTCACTTAACAACATAAATTTAGGGCTCAATTGTGGTCATAGCTTGAGGTCTGCCTGTATTGTATTTGATTCTCTATTCTTTCAGTTCCATAATCATGTGCATCGGCCACCTGTGAACTTTTAGCCAAACATTAAAACCAAAGATACTATGCATCTAATGAAATGAACTGGAGTTCATGAATCTTTATGATGCTAAAAGATTATTTTTGATGAATTATGTTTAGTGCTAGAGCAATCACCCAAAGCAATCCACTAATTTGGATTCACCAACTTTCCAAATATTGCAGAACCATAAGTTCCATCACTTCCCAAAATTGAATATTCTCATTGGGGCTGACAGCTGTTGTGATTCACAGCAGCACCTGAAGTCCTACAGACATCCCATCCTGGCTGGTCATACATGTCTTTTATTTTAAAGCTTTCTCTTTTCTAGCTGATTAAATCTGTTGTAGAGAGACAGTTTGGTGTAGTGGTTAGGGTACTGGACTAGAAACTGGGAGGCCCTAAGTTCTAGCCCCACTTTAGGCACAAAATCAGCTGGATGATCTTGGACCACTCATAGTAATAGCAATAGCAATAGCACTTAGACTTATATACCGCTTCATAGTGCTTTACAGCCCTCTCTAAGCGATTTACAGAGTTCAGCATATTGCCCCCAACAATCTGGGTCCTCATTTTACCCACCTTGGAAGGATGGAAGGCTGAGTCAACCTTGAGCCGGTGAGATTTGAACAGCTGAACTGCTGAACTAGCAGTAGCCTGCAGTGCTGCATTTAACCACTGCACCAACTCGGCTCTCATTCTCTTTCAGCTGTAGGAAGGAGGCAAAGGCAAACCACTTCTGAAATCTTGCCAAGAAAACTGCAGGGACTTAGTCCAGGCAATCACCTGGAGTCAACACTAACTCTAAGGCTCAAAAATAAATTCAACAACATAAATTTATATTTAGAGGACTGGAGGCTAAAACATATGAAGAACGGTTGCAGGAACTGGGTATGTCTAGTTTAATGAAAAGAAGGATCAGGGGAGACATGATAGCAATGTTCCAATATCTCAGGTGTTGCCACAAAGAAGAGGGAGTCAAACTATTCTCCAAAGCACCTGAGGGTAGAACAAGAAGCAATGGGTGGAAACTAAACAAGGAGAGAAGCAACTTAGAACTAAGGAGAAATTTCCTGACAGTTAGAACAATTAATCAGTGGAACAACTTGCCTCCAGAAGTTGTGAATGCTCCAACACTGGAGGTTTTTAAGAAGATTTTATTTATTTATCTATTTATTTGATCATATTTGTATGCCACCCAATTCCCAGAGGACTCTGGGCGGCTCACAATCGGGACAAATATGAATCAATACAGAAAAGAACATCATAAAAATTTAAAAGCATGTTTAATATTTTTAAAAACAATCAATCACTACATTCATTCAGGGGCGACCTTACTGATTAGCTCTGTCATCAGATGTTGGATAACCATTTGTCTGAAGTGGTGTAGGGTTTCCTGCCTAAGCAGGGGGTTGGACTAGAAGACCTCCAAGATCTCTTCCAATTCTGTTGTTGTTGTTGTTGTTGTAGTAGTAGTAGTAGTAGTAGTAGTAGTAGTAGTAGTAGTAACAACAACAACAACAACAACAACAACAACAACAACCAGCTCTAGTGGAATTAACATTTCAAAATGTGGAGCTCTAACCTGAAACAGTTTAAGAGGACCCCACATTACTCTCCTGAATTTAGTGTCTACTATATGTAAATGTTCATGCATCTTGAAATGTTAGTGCATCAGGAAAACTCATTGTCTTATATGGGCTTAAGGCAATTACATTGATAATTCTGAGTGTGATTTACATTTCTATTTCACAAAAACTCAGTGAACAATATTGCATTGACTTGGAAGTTTTGGAGCAAAAAAAAAATTAGTTGAAATGTGGAGCTACTAACAGACCTCTGACACTGTTAGGCCAAACATTTAGTTCCTTAAAACAATCCTTTTTGTTTTCCCCTTTGCCTCTCTCTGATAAGTGCAAACCTACTAAATAATGTAGACTAAATACCATTCTTGGGCATCAGTGGTGATAAAGAAGGTTTTTGTGACACAGGGCACCACTTTGGGTTTTGAAAACAGCTCAAGGTTACTTTAATGTAATGGAAACAAAGAGAGCGGAGAAATTCAGAAATTGTTTACAACAACTGAGGAAAACCATACTTCTTCCATCAAAGTTTCTTCTGCAACCAGCAAAACTATATTTATTCCTGTATAATGTATACAAACGTATATGTTAGCTGTATATGGATGAAAATATCTTTGAGGAAGAAATATGACTTTGCCTACATTAAAAAAATGTTTCAGAAGAAAAGAAAAATGAAAATTCAGAAATATTTATATAAATTATGGAAGAAACACATATTGATCTACATAATTTGACTATGGGGATGAGAATTCTGGGATGTCGCTCAGAACATCTGGAGGGCACTGGTTGGGATGATTATCTTAGCCCAATTTATTTTGCTTCCAACTCTATAATTCTATGAGTAAAGGATTTGTTAATATTTGAATTTAGTAAATATGGTTATTGTTTTTCTGCTAATATTTCCCTCCTGCCTTTTCCTAAAAAAGCCTTCTCCAAACAAGGGATGTTCAAACAGTATTCGGATGATTGCTCCCCAAATTCCCAGCTAACATGGTTGTGGGAGTTAGTTCATGGCTTAGGACCAGGCTATCTTCGGGACCGCATTTTGCCTCATACTTCCCTTCGACCGGTTAGGGCCCACAGAGTTGGTCTCCTCCAGGTCCCGTCAACCAAACAATGCCGGCTGGCGGGCCCTAGGGGGAGGGCCTTCTCTATGGGGGGGCCCCGTGCTCTGGAACCAATTTCCCCCAGAGACCCGAACTATCCCCACCCTGCTGGCCTTCCGAAAAGCCGTCAAGACGGCTTTTCTTCCTGCAGGCAGGGGGTAGAGACTAGTCCATTTGAGCTCTCCCCCGGGTATGTCTGGTTGATGGATATTTTTTAAATATTTAATTTTTTTAACTTTTTAACTTGGTTTTTAATTAATGTTTATTTTCTAGTGTTCTTGTATATTGCTGTACGCCGCCCATATAAGAACCAATAAATAAATAAATAAATAGTTCAAAGGCTGACACTTTTGAAGAGCATTATGTTAAAGAAGTGTGTCCTTAAAATCCCTTCTGTTCCTCCACCTCCATACTTAGGGATGCCAGGCTTAAAAAAATCCAGCTGACCATTAGCAGGTAGCATGGTGATGAAGAATATTCTGAACCTTTGGTGTTATCTAGTACCCATCCAGATTTTTGTGATCCAGATATAATAGCTTTACTCATTTTATAGCTAAGAATTATGGAAGTTGTAGTCTCAATACACAAGGAAGGTTCAATTGAGGAAAGCTACAGTTGTGTAGAATCTGTTTTCTCTTTTACTTTACCGTAGTGTCTCTCATGTGGACATTTGTGAGAATATAGGATGGCCTAGTACTCAAGAATCCACTTTTCTCTTCAGAATTAGGCTAATAGTGATAAAAGTGAGGCCCTTTCAAAGAGAAAAAATTACCCATATTTTCTTGAACAAGACTCCCTCTACTCCCCAAATTTAGAGCGAATAGTGTGTTATGTTAAAACCACTTGACCTTAGCCAAAGATTGGAACATCTGGTTATTTCTTTCAATTCAATATGTAGTTTCTTACTCAGGTGTATCTTGAAGGTGCCAGAACACTGCATGTCTTCTAGCTCGTGAAATGTGAACAACTATCTGTTGGTTTACTAGGTAGGCTCTGGTTTATATTGAATAGAACAATGGTATGGTAGCAGAATAACAGAATTGGAAGGGACCTTGAAGTTCTTCTATTCCAAATCCCTGCTCAAGTAGGAACCCCTATACCAGTGATGGCGAACCTTTTTTTCCTCAGGTGCCGAAAGTGCGTGCGCGCGTGCTATCGCACATGCGCGAGTGCCCATACCCATAATTCAATGCCTGGGGAGGGCGAAAACGCCCCCACCCCCCCAGAGGCTCTCTGAAGGCTGGAAATGGCCTGTTTCTCAACTTCTGGTGGGCCCGGTAGGCCCATTTTTCGCCCTCCCCAGGCTCCAGAGGCTTCCCTGGAACCTGGGGAGGGCAAAAATGCCCTCCCCCATCCCCCCGGAGGCCCTCCAGAAACCTTAAACACCCTCCCAGAGCCTCCATGCGAGCCAAAAATCAGCTGGCCGGTGCACACATGCACGCTGGAGCTGAGCTAGGCAATGGCTCGCGTGCCGGCAGATATGGCTCCGCGTGCCACCTGTGGCACGCATGCCATAGGTTCGCCATCACTGCCCTATACCATTTCAGACAAATGCTTGTCCAATCTATTTTTAAAAACCTCCAGTGTTGGAGAACCCACAACTTCTGGAGGCAAGTCATTCCGCTGATCAATTGTTCTACCTGTCAAGAAATTTCTCCTTAGTTCTAGGTCTAACAATGAATCAGTGGAACAACTTGCCTCCAGAAGTTGTGAATGCTCCAACACTGGAAGTTTTAAAGAAGATGTTGGATAACCATTTGTCTGAAGTGGTGTTGGGTTTCCTGCCTAAGCAGGGGGTTGGATTGGAAGACCTCTAAGGTTCCTTCCAACTCTGTTATTCTATTCTATTCTATTCTATTCTATTCTATTCTATTCTATTCTATTCTATTCTATTCTATTCTTTAACAGATTAACAGCATTGGAAGGGACCTTGCAGGTCATCTAGTCCAACCCCCTGCCCAAGCAGGTATTCTATTCTATTCTATTCTATTCTATTCTATTCTATTCTATTCTATCCTATCCTATCCTATCCTATCCTATCCTATCCTATCCTATCCTATCCTATCCTATCCTAGGTTGGTTCTCTCCTTAATGAGTCTCCATACATTGCTTCTTGCCCTGCCTTCAGGCATTTTGGAGAATAAATTGATCTCCTGTTCTTTATGGCAGCCTCTTAGATATTGGAACATTGATATCATTTCATCCCTATTCCTTCTTTTTATTAAACTACACATACCCAATTCCTTCAAATGTTCTTCATATTTTTAGCCTACAGTCCCCTAATCATCTTTGTTGCTCTTCTCTGCACTCTTTTTTTAAAACAAAATTTAATATTGTGGTATCCAAAACTGGATGCAATATTCCAAGTGAGGTCTTTATAAAGTCATTATTAAAAAGTAAAAGTAAAAGTAATCATTGGTTGTGTTTCTCTCACTGGCCAAAGTGTGACTGTACTTTGTTTGTCAATTTTAAGCAATGCTGCAGGTGACATAGATATGACCAAGGCTGGTCACCTCATCTATTCTTGCTCTATCTTGCTAAAAAATGTCATGTGAAAACCTCAGTTGATCAAAGCAATGATGGGCAGTGGAGTTATATATATATATAAAATAAAAAATGAAATTGAGATAAAAATATATGTATATAGAGAAAAGAGATTTGCAAAGAATGTAGGCAAAGAGAATGGAAAAGGTAAAAAGAAGCTATTGAGTATGTTGAAAAAAACAAGGCTGAAAGAGTAGATGAACTAATTAGAGGAATGCTTACATATTTCCAGTTTATTATATATTTCAGTTTTTTCTTTTTAATAAATTTACAACCAACAAATGCTCTGTCTTACACATTGGCAAAAAGAATCAGAACACAAAATACAAGCTTGGAGGACATGACCTTGTAGACGACCCTCATTCTGTCAAGGATCTTGGACTACTCATATCTAATGATCTAAGTGCTAGAGCCCACTGTAACAACATTGCCAAAAAGGCACTAAGAGTAGTCAATCTAATCTTGCGTAGCTTCTTCTCTGGCAATATTACATTGCTAACTAGAGCATACAAAACATTCGCTAGACCAATTCTCGAATACAGATCACCTGTCTGGAACCCGCACTGCATATCGGACATTAATACAATCGAGAGAGTCCAAAAATATTTCACGAGAAGAGTCCTCCACTCCTCCGCTCACAACAGAATACCTTATTCCACCAGACTTGAAATCTTAGGCTTAGACAACTTAGAACTACGTCGCCTTCGAACTGATCTAAATGTAGTTCATAAAATCGTCTGCCACAATGTCCTACCTGACAATGATTATTTATTTATTTATTTATTTATTTATTTATTTATTTATTTATTTATTTATTTATTTATTAAAATTTCTATGCCGCCCAACTCCCGGGGGACTCTGGGCGGCTCACAGCAAGTATAGAAACATAAAAAGTAAAACAGTTTTTAAAAAGAGCCATATTTATTTATTTATTTATTTATTTATTTATTAAAATTTCTATGCCGCCCAACTCCCGGGGGACTCTGGGCGGCTCACAGCAGATATAGAAACACATAAAAAACAATTTTTAAAAGGAGCCATATTAAAATACTATCCATTAAAAAACAAACTTTCATTCATACCCTGCCTGCCGGAAGAGCCAAGTTTTTATTGCTTTACGGAAGGCCAGTAGGGTGGGGATGGTCCTGATCTCTGGAGGGAGCTGGTTCCAAAGGGAGGGGGCTCCCACAGAGAAGGCTCTCCCCCTCGGCCCCGCCAACTGGCATTGCTTGGTCGATGGGACCTGGAGGAGACCCACTCTGTGGGACCTAACCGGTCATAGGGAGGTATGCGGCAGGATGCGGTCCCGAAGGTAACCTGGCCCTGAGCCATGTAGGGCTTTAATGGTAATGACCAACACCTTGAATTGGATCCGGAGACTAATGGGCAACCAATGCAGCTGGCGGAGAATTGGTGTTACGTGGGTGCATCTGGGTACACCCACCACAGCTCGCGCAGCTGCATTTTGCACCAATTGCAGTCGCCGGACACTCTTCAAGGGTAGCCCCATGTAGAGCGCATTGCAGTAATCCAGCCGTGAGGTGATAAGGGCATGAGTGACTGTGAGAAGTGCCTCCTTCTCCAAGTAGGGTCGCAATTGGTGCACAAGACGTACTTGTGCAAAGGTCCCCCTAGCCACAGCTGAAAGATGTTGCTCTAATTTTAGCTGTGGATCTAGAAGGACACCCAAATTGCGAACCTGTTCTGAGGGAGCTAATTTTTCCCCCCCAAGAACCAAGGAGGGACAATTGGTCAAGTCCTTAGGAGGCAATATCCACAGCCACTCAGTCTTGTCAGGGTTAAGTTTTAGCCGGTTCTTCCCCATCCAGACCCTAACATCGTCCAGGCAGCGGCCTATTACGTCTACGGCTTCCCCGAATTGAGACGGGGTGGAGATGTACAACTGGGTATCATCAGCATATTGCTGATACCTCACCCCGTGTCGTCGGATGATCTCACCCAGTGGCTTCATGTAGATGTTAAACAGGATGGGCGAGAGGACCGAGCCCTGCGGCACCCCACATAGTAGGGGCCTAGGGCTCGACCTCTGCCCCCCTGTCAGCACCGACTGCATCCTGTCAGAGAGAAAGGAAGAGAACCACTGCAAAACAGTGCCGCCCACCCCCATCTCTCCGAGACGACGCAGAAGGATACCATGGTCAATGGTATCGAAGGCCGCTCAGAGGTCAAGTAGCACCAGGATGGAGGAATAACCCCCATCCCGGGCTCGCCAGAGATCATCCATCAGGGTGACCAAAGCCGTTTCTGTACTGTAGCCGCGCCTGAAACCTGATTGAAAGGGATCCAGAAAATCAGTGTCATCCAACAGTCGTAGGAGCTGGAGCGCCACCACTTTCTCAACAACCTTCCCCACGAAGGGAAGGTTGGAGACTGGACGGAAGTTCTTTAAATCCGCCGGGTCCAGGGAAGGCTTCTTGAGGAGGGGTCTCACCACCGCAGCTTTTAAGGGCCGCGGGACGGACCCCTCTCTCAAAGAAGCATTGACCAACGCCTGGAGCCAGCCACGTGAAACCACCCTGGTGGCCGAAACCAGCCAGGACGGACACGGGTCCAATAAACAAGTGGCGGAGCTCATCGCTCCTATGGCCTTGTCTACATCCTCAGGAGTCACCGGTTCAAACCTATCCCATATAACCGGACTAAGACCTGCCCCAGTTGTCTCGGCCTGTACTTCTTTTAGCTTCAACCACAACAATACATGAGCACACAATAGATACAAACTTAATATAAATCACTGCAAACGTAACTGCAGAAAATACGACTTCAGCAACAGAGTGATTAATGCCTGGAATTCACTATCTGACTCTGTGGTTTCTTCCCCAAACCCCAAAAATTTTAACCTTAGACTGTCTACTGTCGACCTCACCCCATTCCTAAGAGGTTTGTAAGGAGCGTGCATAAGCGCACCATCATGCCTACCATCCCTGTCTTACTGTCCTATTGTCCTCATTTATCTGTACTTACTTTGCTTATGTTTATGTTTATACCTATACCTGCTATCTTGTACATGTTTGACAAACAAATAAATGAATAAAATAAATAAATTCTGTTTTCACTTTGATATTATGGGATACTGAAGGTAGATTAATGAGGAGGAAAAAAAAGAATTTTAACAACTGAAGAATCAGGCTGCAGCACAACAAAATTGACAAAAGTGAAGGGGGTCTGAATACTTTCTGAATGCACTGCATATATGCTAGTATCAAGGATGAGTGCAAAATCTAGGAAGGGATTTATTTTTGAAGGCTGCCGGAGAAAATGCTTGGCAGAATTGTAATGAAAAGGCGTAATGAGCAAAGTTATTGGAACTGCAGTGCAGTTTTAGCCTTGATTAGGGAATGTGCTGGCCAAAGGTTTGCTCTTCACCAGGTGGCTGAGAAATTACAAATATGAGAAAGTTCAACAGTGAGCAGGAAGAAAGACAAGTGTGTTAATGTCCCCTTGTTTGTTTAATTATTTATGAATAAAATATATGGAATGCTTTGGGAGGATGTTAGAAGTGTGTTGGTGAATATTTATATATTATTTGCAGGCAATGCAGTGTTTTTGGCTGAGAAGTCACATATCTGAATATCCGTCCCAAATAACAAGGAAGGTAATTACAACCAAAAGAATATATGGTTATCAAAAGCAGTAAAAATGAAAATTGTGTATAAGTGTGTACCTCTACAAATTATATTATGGTTATTATTTACTTTTCAATGTTTCTTCATATCCGTGACTTGTTCCAGGGCTTGGCCACTCGATATATATAAGTTATTCTGCTTTATAACTAATGATGCTGAGAAAGGCTGCATTAAATTATTTCTGCTTTGTTTGTGGAAGACTGGCAGCCACCTTTGGAGGATTTCTGAAAGAAATGCGCCATCTGCAGGCTTTTTAGTGTAGTTTTCAACTTCAAATTCTATATACTTGTGGAAGCTGACAATTTTCCTTTCCATAGAGCTTCCAATTCATGTGGTTGTTTATCTGAAAAAAGGAAGATAAAAGATAGAAATCAGGAGAGTTTAACAATGAGAAGAACTTTATTCTTTTGGTGAACTCCGGGACTAATGGGATGTGCGACTGTCCCCAAGTAAGGAAATAAAACATTTTGTTCACATGAGGGCGCTATTCACAAAGACTTAAATCATATCACACGTGCATGAAACTGGAAGGTATTTGAAAAGGAGATGATTATTAAATTGATTTCCAGCAGGATTACTTATTTTCTTCATAATACTTGGTATTGGGCACATTGTAGGCAAGATACCATCTCTGGCTTAGCCTGGTCAAGAAAAGAAAATTTAGAAAAATTTTCTAAATTTTATGCAAAATTTAGAAAATTTTGCATAAAAGGAAAACCATAATATGTATCCTATTTTTAAGGTGTTTCGTGAACTTTTGTTTCTTTTCAGTTGCAATTCAACATCTTCACTTACTACTTCTTGCTAACAAACATACTGCTTTCCTTTTGTGTGAGATCTAACATTCAGAGAGAAAATTGTGCACCAAATATAGTTCTTTTTACCAAAGATGCTCTTTATCGGCTATGGCTGACAAGCAACTTGTGGCTCAAAAGTTCCTGAAATCCTTGAGAATGAGGTTTTCAATGTTGGTGCAAGTTTGTTGCAACTGGAAACATATTTGTGTGTGCATTTGCCTGTAACGTCCCCACCTCAGTGCTTGGAGAGTAGAAAAAGGGGGAAGTGATAATGTAACAACTTTCAGAGGGTTGGGGATATTCCTCAATCAACCAGCACGGATGAATATCTATCAATGAAAAATCATATTGCCAGCATTTGGAAATTGGACTGCCGTGGAGATCACAGTACAAAGGTGTGATAGCATAAGGTTTGATTAGTGATGACTTAATACAATGGATAAAGCAGATAAAGATATAAACTTGAGTCCTGAGTCCTACGGGATTGGGCGGCCTATAAAAACTTTAAATTAAATTAAATTAAATTAAATTAAGGACAGGGCAGATAAAAGTCAGAGACAAGGCAAAGATTTCTTCAATATTTAGGAAAACAGTTATGTTTCATCCTACTTCCTATAAAACCCTAAATTGGTAGAATAGTTGCCAGCTTCTGAAATTAAAACAGAAACAACAGTGCGGTATGTGGGAAAGATATAATGGTATAGTTCATATGAGATCCAGGGTAGAAACTCCATTGGGCTGGGGATTAACAGCTGTCCATTTATTTGAAAGAAGTTTGCCTGCTTACTAAAAATGTTGGGAATTGTACTTCAGCATATCTGGAAAATGTAGGTTGGGAATGCTGTTCTAAAGTGTCCAACCATGAGCTGGAAAAGAAAACAATCTAGCTTGCAACTTTTCCCCATGTAGCTTAATAGCTAATAACTTAATAACTCAATTGCATTAATTACATTAATGTTCTACCATTCATTCATTCATTCATTCATTCATTCATTCATTCATTCATTCATTCATTTCACTCTCATATTCAAGCATGCAGGCTAATACAGCAGTAGCTTTGAACAGCATATCTGTAAGATTTGTAAGGTACTTTTTTCCCCATTTCAGACCCCTTCTTTCATAGTATGATTTCATGCACGTTATTGGCGAGAGGTACTCTCTTATGTTTTTCAAGCTTTTTTCGGTTTGTAAATTGTAAAACATTTGGGATTTCCTTCCTCCCCTGAAATATTTTCAGTATGTGGAGATCATGGTACTGTGAAAAATACATGCTGTAATTTAGAAAGATCTGCATTGATAGATATGTAAACGCATTGTTTGGCCAGTTTATGTAAACTAGGCTATTTTCATCTTCATTTACCCACTCTTTTTAATCCCAAGAAATAGAGTTACATACTGGCCTATCAAAGCAGGCAAACTACATTTTGATGTCTCTTAATCTGGAATAAGGAGAACCTCACTCTGCTAGCCTCTCTGAAACAAGATAAGAACCAGAGACAACCCTATTCTTCGAACAAGTCCATCAAATTCTTTTACAGTGGGTGACCAGCCCTCTCAGAGGCTGAGTTTGAGACATTTGTGGACTTATTTATTTTATTTATTTATTTTCATCAAGCATGTATTAGAAAACAGATACAAGTATAACATGATTATGAATACATGAAATGGATACGAATAAAAGGGAACATTAGGACAGGGACAGTAGCACGCTGGTGCATTTATGCATGCCCCTTAAAGAATTCTTAGGAATGGGGTGAGGTCTACAGTAGACAGTCTAAGGTTAAAGTTTTGGGGGTTTGGGGAAGAAACCACAGAGTCGGGTAGTGAATTCCAGGCATTGATCACTCTGTTGTTGAAGTCGTATTTTCTGCAGTCGAGCTTACAGTGATTTACATTAAGTTTGTATCTATTGTGTGCTCGTGTATTGTTGTGGTTGAAGCTGAAGTAGTCATTGACAGGTAGGACATTGTGGCAGATGATTTTATGAACTACATTTAGATCAGTTTGAAGGTGACGTAGTTCTAAGTTGTCTAAGCCCAAGATTTCAAGTCTGGTGGCATAAGGCATAAGGAGCCGAGGTGGCGCAGTGGTTAAAAGCAGCACTGCAACCTACTCAGCTGACTGCTAGTTCAGCAGTTCAGCTGTTCAAATCTCATCGGTTCAAGGTTGACTCAGCCTTCCATCCTTCCGAGGTGGGTAAAATGAGGACCCAGATTGTTGGGGGCAATATGCTGAACTCTGTAAACCGCTTAGAGAGGGCTGTAAAGCACTATGAAGCGGTATATAAGTCTAAGTGCTATTGCTATTGCTATTGTTGTGAGCGAAGGAGTGGACGACTCTTCTCATGAAATATTTTTGGACTCTCTCGATTGTATTAATGTCCAATATGCAGTGCGTATCGTTTGGAGTTTGGAGCGGTTTGCAGTTTGGAAAGGTTTGCCAAGTTTGGAGCGTTTTGAGTGTTTCAGACACATCCCAAATATGCCCTTGGATTGCCCTTAGGAAGACTCTGGGCTTTGCTCCCAAACACATATTTGATGGGCTTTCTGTAATATAATAGAGTTGGGTAATACCTATTTTAGTTGTGGGGGACTTAGCTATTCTGTACCATTGGTTACACCAAACTTTGAAAAATCCCACAGGAGTACAAACATAAGCAAAGATCCCAAATCATCTCCCCAACTCCATTTATGCTCTTTTTCCTATATTCCATTCCATTCCATTCACTTGGGAAGCATTCTATATACTCAGCTCATATGTGCAATTGCACCATGTTAACAGAGTGGTCATGTAGTGTAGAATTACCAAACTGATTTTGGTAAAATATTTCTCCAAGCAAAAGCCTGTGATAGGGGACTGTGATTATCCAGGTAATCATATGTCTCTCCCATAGCCCATGCCCCAGGTCTGAAGCAACAGCAAAGCAATCCAAGATTTGGACACATGTGAGAACTGGCTTTAAACTTTATGGGTCATAAATAAGTTTGAAGCAAATGAGAAATAGTTATGGTGCAAATAAAAGTCTGATCAATGTGAAACTCATGAAAAACTCACAAACAACTAAAACTATAGCTGGGTTTTTTTGTCAACTTGGCTAGTTCACACAAAATAAGCCGTAAAGAAAGAAATGGCATAGAAACTATGTGGACCAACTTTAATCCTCCTACATTGCTATTATTGATTGTCCCTCCAGTTCTGAAGTATTTAAAATCCGGATTACCATTACTCATAAGTGGAGTTTCTTATATTTTGGTTTAGAATAGTTTTCATATATGGACGGAAGTATAGATATTTGGTAGGACCCAATTCCTTTTGAATAATGATTGATTGATTGATCAAATTTATATAGCCACCCATCTCACTGAAGGTGACTCTGGGTGGTGGTACACCACAGTTCATTTCAAACAAAGGTGTATTTTTATTTGAAGATTTGACAATAATCTTATTGCATATCTTTGACAAAGTGACAAAATTAGTGGACCAGCAAAACACTGTGGTATAATTTACTTGGACTACAGTAATGCATTTGATAAAGTAGCCACAACCTACTACTTGACAAGATAGAAAAATGTGAGTTAGACAGCATCATCATCATATGGACTCGTGGCTGATCAACCACACTCAAGATGTAGTCCTTAATGGAACTGCACCTAAATGGAGGGAAGTATGCAGTGGGGTACGCAAAGGTCTGTCTTAGGCCCAGTATTCTTCAATATATTCATGATTTAGATGAGGCGATAGAGGGAGAACTCATCAAATTTGCAGATGACACCCATCTGGCAGAAATAGTCAATACTCCAGAAGATACAGAAAGATCTTGACAGACTTGAACAGCAGGCCCTATCTAACTAAATGAAATTCAGTGGTGAGAAAAGTAAGTTCTACATTAAGGCAAGAAAAAGCAAGTGCGCAGGTATAGAATAGATGGTACCTGTTATAGCAGTAATAGTAGTAGGATCTTGGAGTCCTAGTGGACAATCACTTAAATGAGCCAGCAGTGTGCTGCAGCTGCCAAAAAAACCAACACAGTTCTAGGGATAGAATCAAGATCACGTGAAGTGTTAATACCACTTTATAATGCTTTGGTAAGGTCACACTTGGAATATTGCATTCAGTTTTGGTCGCCATAATATAAAAAAGATGTTGAGATTCTAGAAAGAGTGCAGAGAAGAATAACAAAGATGATTAGGGGACTAGAGGCTAAAACATACAAAGACTGGTTGCAGGAATAGAATATGTCTAGTTTAATGAAAAGAAGGACTAGGGGTGACATGATAGCAGTGTTACAATATCTAAGGGGCTGCCACAAAGAAGAGGGGATCAATCAAAGCACCTGAAGACAGAACAAGAAACAATGGATGGAGACTAATAAAAGAGAAAACTAACCTACAACTGGGGAGAAATTTCTTGATAATAAGAAATCAGTGGAATGACTTGCCTCTAGAAATTGTGGGTGCTCCAACACTGGAGGTTTTTAAGAAGAGATTGGACAAGTATTTGTCTGAAATGGTATAGAGTTTCCTAATTGAGCAGAGGGTAGGACTAGATTATCATCTTTAAATGTATCTTGGTAGAACTAGACTAGAGCTAACACATGCAGGCTGCAAAAAACCCAGAAAACATTAGATCAGTGATGGCGAACCTATGGCACGGGTGCCACAGGTGGCACGCGGAGCCATATCTGCCGGCACGCGAGCCGTTGCCCTAGCTCAACTCCAGTGTGCATGTGCATGCCGGCCAGCTGATTTTCGGCTCACACGGAGGCTCTGGGAGGGTGTTTTCGGCTTCCAGAGAGCCTCTGGAGGGCGGGGGAGGCCATTTTTGCCCTCGCCAGGCTCCAGGGAAGCCTCTGGAGCCTGAGGAGGGCGAAAAACGGGCCTACCAGGCCCACCAGCAGTTGGGAAATGGGCCATTTCCGTCCTCCAGAGGGCCTCCGGGGGGGCGGGGGAGCCCGTTTTCGCCCTCCCCAGGGATTGAATTATGGGTGTGGGCACTTGCACATGCGCGATAGCGCGCGCGCACGAGCTTTTGGCACCCGAGGAAAAAAAGGTTCGCCATCACTGCATTAGATGGTGGCAAAGAATAAAAATATTTGTATTTCTCACTGCCTTTTAGTGGCAATCTGGATTTTTGTCTCCAGAATGTGATAGGTGTAAACTAGGGAAGATGCCAGTTGAGATGAAATACAAAGGTGCAAACTTCTGAATGTCAAATATATCTAGATCACTCTGGAGACTTTGGCAAAAGGCAAAAACTATAATGCTAAAAAACAAAAGAAAGAGGAAGAGTGAAAGGATAGGGCTCAGTCCTGCCCAGGGGTGGGTTCCTCCCAGTTCGGACTGGTTCACCCGAACTGGTAGCGACCCGCTGGTGACATCACAATGATGTCACCAAACCAGATTGGTTGGTGCTGGTCCATGGGCGCCGCCATCTTTTTTAAAAAAAATTGAATTTTTTTTGAATTTTTTCTGGGTTTGGTTTTTGCTTCTGCGCATGCGCAAAAGCCGAGTTTCCGGCACTGTGCATGCACTGCCAGCTTATTTTTGGCTTTTTTTTTTGCTTTTTTTTGCTTGTGGGCATGTGCAGAAGCTGAGTTTTCGGCAGGGGGAGGAATGCTTGCCCGACTGCTCCCTCCCTAAGCAACCTCGGAAGTTTTCAAGCTTGTCTGGAGAGGTGTTTTTTTAAAGAAAACCCCCCAAAAGCTGCAAGATCTGGAGCTGATGGTCTCTGGTAAGATGCGCAACTTGTGGCCCACCCTGCCCCATCCCCTGCCCTACCTGCCACCCCCAATTGAACAATAAATTAAATTAAATTAAATTAAATTAAATTAAATTAAATTAAATTAAATTAAATTAAATTAAATTAAATTAAATTAAATTAAATTAAATTAAACTAAACTAAACTAAACTAAACTAAACTAAACTAAACTAAACTAAACTAAACTAAACTAAACTAAATTAAATTAAATTAAATTAAATTGCACCCCATTGCGAGCATCTCTCAGCCGTTGTGTGCAGGGAAAAACCTTAAACCGTAAAGAAAAACTTCTCGTGAGTGTGAGGCAATTAACAACTTCTTGCACGCACGAGAAGTTTTTCTTTACTTATGCAAGGGCTGGGAGTTGCTTCGAGGCTCTGAGGAGCAAAATTTCTGCCCCCCGAATCCCAAACCCACAGCGAGGGATGAGGTGATCACGTAAACAGCTAGGGCAGTGATGGCGAACCTTTTTTGGTTCGCGTGCCAAAAGGGGGGGGGGAATGCGGGGGATCATGTGTGTGCGTGCCCACACTCATAATTCCATGCACCCCCGCACATGTACGCATGACCCCCCTGCTCCCAGCATGCAATGGCATGCCCATTTTTCGCTCTCCCCAGGCTTCAGAGCCTTTCTAGGAGCCTGGGGAGGGCGAAAACAGCCTTCCCCACCCCCTCTGGAGGCTGGAAACAGCCTGTTTCCTGACTCCCAGTGGGCCCAGAAGGCCCGAAAATCAGCCAGCTGGTGTGCACACATGCACGCCGGACCTGAGCTCGCGTGCCCACCGATATGGCTCCGATTGCCACTTGTGGCACCCGTGCCATAGGTTCGCCATCACGGAGCTAGGGTCTCCCACCGTATTCAAGCAGAGCTCTGGCGGGGCTTGAATCTGTATTGCAGGAAGACTGCACTCTTGGGGTGCGCGCATTCCAGGCTTCCTCTGGAGACACCCCCCACAACCTTCCTACAATTGCCGGGGAGATCTTTCTTGGTCTGCTGATGCCCCTTTCCCTCTTCCCATGCCCGGGCGGGTCGCTACCGGTTCAGGTGAACCGGTCCGAACCGGGAGGAACCCACTCCTGGGGAAGACTGAGCCCTATCTTTCACTCTTCCTCTTTCTTTTCTTTTTTAGCATTAGAGTTTTTGCCCTTTGCTCTGCTTGAACATGGCGGGAGACTGAGCTGTTGACGTGACCACCTCCTCCCGGCCTCGTTCCCTCTGCCAGTAGGGAAGCCAGGTTCAGTCTGAGCCGATCACTGTCCAGCCCGATGCCAGCCCCCCCTGCCCACCATTTAATTTGCCTGTTCCTGGGGTCAGGCAGCCCAGCTACAGTCGGTTTGGCTCTTGGCGGGTGAAGAATCTATGGGCAAAGCGAGCCCCTCTGGGGAGGGCAGTGGGGAGCAGCTGCCTGGGAGGACCTGGCCGTCCTCCCTCACAAGGTGCAAAGCTCAAACAAGGTGCAAAGCGGCTCCCAAACAGAACGTTGCACACCCAGAGCTGCCGTTTCTTTGCAACAGCCGAGGACTGAAGAGGTGCCTCTTCCATCCTCGGCTGTTGGAATAAGCGGCGGCTTTGGCTGCCGCCGTGCCCACTTCGTTCTCCAGTCCCTCTCCTTCCCTCGCTCAGCTGTTACTGCTGGGATGCTGCCAGGGCAAGCACGGTGTGTATGTGTGTGTGTGTAGGGGGGCAGTGGTGGGTTCCTACTGGTGTGGTCCACTCTACCGCACTGGTAGCGGCCTGCCAATTACGCAATTTGTGTGTGACACCAGTCCGTCATCTTCACCAGCCCGTCGCGCATCACCATCTTTTTTTCAGAATTTCTGGGCTTTTTTTGCTTCCTGCGCATGCGCGGAAGCAAAAAATCGCCAAAATCGCCTGTGCGCATGCATCCCATCGCAAGATTTTGCTTCAGTGCGTGCGCAGAAGCAAAATCACGCAAGGGGTGCACGTGAGTAGCGAGTGCATGCATGCACAAAATATGGCGATGCATGTGCAGCGCACCGGTAGCAAGGTAAGAGAGCAACCCGCCCCTGAGGGAGGGCATGGACCATTTGGCGCTGAGGTAGAAGCAGCCACGGTGGTGGGAAAACAAGGCTTCTTTGCCAGCCTCCCAGCTGGCAAAACATAAATTTTCACCATAACTAGGTGGGGGGGGGCATGGGCCTGAGGTGGGGAGCAGCTGCTGCAACAGCTGCAGGAGGAGCAACCATTCTTGCCTCTGATGGGCCTTCCCCGCTGTTGCATTAAAGAATGCATCCGCTCCTGCTCGTGCTGAGGTAGAAGCAGCCATGGCGGCGGGGAAAGAGAGGCTTCTTTGCCAGCCTCCCAGCTGGCAAAACACAAATTTTCGTGGGTTCTGTGGGCGTGGCTAGGTAGGGGGCATGTGACTGAGGGCGTGGGCGTGAGTGATGTCAACTTGGCCATGCCTATTCAATCACATGACCATCAAACCACGCCCACAAAATAAGCCACGCACACAGAGTTGTAGTAAAAAAAATTGGAACCCACCCCTGGTCCTGCCCCTTTAGCACAGGCAGGAAAGGAAATTTCAAGAGGGTTGTTCAGCAAGCAAGCTATATAATTAATGACATTCCTTCTCCCCCTCTTCACACAATATTTTATAGTGAAGAATGAAGTTGTGTCCTCCTTTTCATCTTGCTGTCCTGAACAAAAATATTATGAAGTTTCACAGAGCTTTATTCTGGAATTTATTTTTAGTGCCAAAACCAACTTCTTGGAGCTGGCCAAGAACTAATTATAAGGATGCTCTTGAAGATATTCAGGGTGGCTTTATGGTACCAGGTAACCAAAATCAACCCAGAAAGATCTAAAATTAATACCCAGCACACAGAGAATGTTCAGGTGTGTATTTTATTAATAGGAAATATTTTTTTTATTCTCTAAAAGCCTAATTATACCTTTAAAACTTTGCAGGATAACAATAGTCTTGAAAGGTGTTCCCAGGTTTCAAGCTTTTCTTCCCACAATTTCAAGCAGAAAAGGACTGAGTTCGTGAGTCATACTAAGTCACAATAGGATTGCTTGTTTGTGACTTAACATGATGAATGAACCAGCTTTTATGGGTTGTAAGCTGTGGTTTATGGCTTAATGCAAAGATATCCAACTTTGGGGGCTGATGAACACATCTGGAATTTTAAGAGCATGCTGCAGGCAATCTTTTAAGCAATCTACTCGGGTATGGGGGGGGGTGTTGAACGGTCTCCGTGGGGAGTTTTAATCTGCTACAAAACAAGCCAGATCACCACATAGTTTGTGCTACAGTGGGGACACATGAAGAAAATGCTGCCTTCCAACAATTTCAGCATTGCCTTTCATATCCCAAGTTGCAGAATGCTCTAGTTTTCATCAGGAAGTTGGCTTACTTTCTAATGAAGAACTGAGCTAGATCATGGGGTCTATTTAGAACCAGAGACATTCGTGGAAATAAACAGTACTGGTATCTAGCATTTGCAGCACCCCAGTGTCTCATTAAAAAAAGAAGCAAGAACTGAAGTGGGGCAAGTCACTAGGCAGGGTAAAGTAGATGTCTGCAGGTAATTGGTATTGCTAAATGAGTTGTATAAATGTGATTTAATTACTAAACACTAGTTAAACAGACATCACATGATATCTGAACTCTGCCCAAAAATGATCAGGTGATAATCCTACTTTCCCTAATCTGATGCCCTTCAGAGGTGATGCAATAACCATTTCCAAACTTTTCAGGCAATACAGTCAATGGAAGGCTATCCAGCTGCTATGGCCTAGAGGCAGAGCTCTTGCCTCACAATCAGGAGGTTTTATTTATTTATTTATTTATTTAAATGGATTTATTGTGAGTTTGATCCTAGGTAGAGGCAGATCAGTGGTGGGTTCCTACCGGTGCGGTCCACTCTATAGCACCGGTAGCGGCCCACTGGTGACGTCATAGTACCGGTGCGGTCGGTTGCTGGTGCCTGGGCGCCGCCATTAAAAAAATTTTTTTTAAAAAATTTTCTTCTGCGCATGCCCAGAAGCCGAGCTTCCAGCATTGTGCATGCGCTGCCTTCCTACCCCACAGTGAGTCCAAGCAGGGGAGAATGGCTGAGGGAGAGTGTGAGACGCTGAAAGAACGGGCGGCAGGAGCTATCTCCATTCCCCTCCCTTCAGCAGTCCGAGAAGCCACGAACGCGCGGTGATGATCCTAGGCATTTTCGCACGTTTGAGGCTTCTCGAGCTGCTGAGGGGAAGGTGAATGGGTGGCAGGACCTATTTCAGTTCCCCTCCTTTCAGCAGTCCGAGAAGCCACGCCCACCCAGTCACACGGCTGGCAAGCCACGCCCACCCGGTCACATGGCTGACAAGCCACACCCACAAAATAAGCCACGCCCACAGAGTGGCAGTAAAAAAATTAGGAACCCGCCCCTAAGGCAAATGTAAGGGTCTCCTGCTTGGGCAGGGAGTTGGACTAGATGACCTGCAAGGTCCCTTCCAACTCTGTTAATCTGTTAAGATCTGTTAAGGGACATACTTGATAAAGACTGACTACAATTGTAGGCAATAATGTTCTTGGGCTTACAAAGAAGAAAAGAAAAGAAAAAAGGAAGCACTACTGAGAGTGCTATTTATCTAATCTATTTTCTCCACTATTTCTCAACCTGTGAGGTGAGAGACAAACCAAAGTAAATATTTCTTTAGCGTCCATCCTAAGTATCTTTAGATATTGTGGCAATGTGGCATACACATGCTAGAGCTGTCTATCCCCCCCTCCCTTGCTTGGAATGCCTATACAGTAGAGGGAACCTGTGCATCTTTCTCCAAGGAATGTGGAGAAGTTCCAGACACATTTTTGAGCATATTCCAAAACCTCACATTTTGGGGTGTGACTTTCTGCTCAAGCAAGGAAATGCAAAAGGGTGAGAGAAATGTGTATCTACTTTCCCTTGTTTCTAGAGGACCATGAAAGAAAGCAGGTAATGGACATCCTCCTAAGTTTGTGAAAAGGAACTTTAGACAATTCATGAAACATGCAGCGCAGTCATTAAGCTGGAACTTCCAAAGTCAAAGGCAGTGTATCTCAGCTTTCTATTGCTGAAGGGAACAGAGGATGACCTCACCTTGGCGGGTTGGCCGAGAAGCAGAGTTGTGCCTTTTTATACCACATGCTGCAATGTAACAAAAGAGTTTGTGAGAAACCTATTGGGGAAGTGCCCTCACTCATAACTTACTAAAGCAACAGGGGAAGCATGGTGGGAGGGCTGCTGCTCCTGTTGCTGTTTTCCATTCCTAGCACAGGTTTCAGTCTTTGCAGCTGCAGCAGGCTCTTTGTGCTTCCTTCCTCAGGGCAAATAAGGTCTTTTCTCGGCTCTGGGGCAAGCTGCCTCAGTTATGTGGCTGCTGTGCTGTTCCTTCTCTGCTTCTCCCTAGAGCAGGGAGGTGTGGCCAGAGAGTGGTATAAAGTCCAAAGAATGAGCTTCTCCCCCCTTCAGTACAGAGTCCCCCTCGCTGGAGATCAGGCAGTCTGCTCTGGCAGCAAGACTATTCTTTGCAGCCTTTGCTTCTTGGCCCTTCACTCTCCAGGACTGTAGCCTGCCTACCATGCCCTCCCATGGGGTGTCTGTTGCCCTGCTGCTTCTAGCCCAGGTGGGCTTTTCTGTGAGCCCTGAGGCTATCCAGTGCCCTCCGTGCTCTGAGGAGAAGCTGGCACGCTGCAGGACACCCCCTGAATGTGAGGAGCTGGTGCAGGAACCAGGCTGTGGATGTTGTGCCACATGTGCCTTAACAAAAGGGATGCTCTGTGGGGTGTACACATCTCGCTGCGGTTCAGGGCTGCGGTGTTATCCACCCCGGGGAATGGAAAAGCCCTTGCACACACTGATGCATGGCCAAGGTGTTTGCATGGACCTGTCTGAAGTCGAGGCGATCCAAGAGAGCATGCAGTCAACAGGTAAGGTGCTATCAGGTTATTGGACCCTTAAGGCTAGAAGACATCATCTGTGGCATGCATTGTTTGTTGGGAATGGTTTATTCCATGGGGAGGGGGGAAAAGGAAAGATTGATTTGGAGTACTTTAGATGAGGGGGCAATGATTTGAGCACACAGGATTTAAGTTGCTGGTGCTGCCCACATCTACATCTCCTGACCAATGCCTGGGAGGAAATTGGCATCAAATTTGCATTCAGTATGTTTGGTTTAGACAGGATTAAATTTTCCAATCTCTTTGGGAAATCCAACAGAACTGTGTGTCATATTTATGGCTAGCTGTATGTTAATTTGGCTGATAGTACAATGGCATGTACTTAGGGGTGATCCTAAAATGAGTCGTTTCAAAGAGCAAAGGGCTGGCAAAGAACATCACTGGAAGGAATGAGGATTTTGGTGTAATTATTTACTGATAGTAGCAAAGCAACCCTGTTAGCAAGGCAGTTATTACTGTTAATGATGTGGCATACAGCAGGGTTGTAACAAGAAGGAAATCTGCAGAGAAATGACCCTGTGTGAATACGGTCTCACCTTGCCCAATTCCTGCCCAGGAAGGAAGCCAAACACTTGGTGATATTCCAAGGAGGCTGGAGAAATACCTTTCCTATCTGGTTGCTCCAGCTTCTGTTGCTGAATAGGATTAAAATGTGACCCATTTTTAAATAATTACTTCAAACTAAAAACCTCTCCCCCCTACATTTCCCCCTCCCCTTTTACTCATATCACCAGAAGGTTTCTATTAGCAAAAAGAGAATTGGAAATTGAGGGAGAATAGAGTTCATATGCTGAATTTTAAAAAAAAAGCTGCAAAGAGTTCCTCCTGGATATCTATCTATCTATCTATCTATCTATCTATCTATCTATCTATCTATCTATCTATCTATCTATCTATCTATCTATCTATCTATCTATCTATCTATCTATCTATCTATCTATCTATCTATCTATCTATCTATCTATCTATCTGGCTGCCTAATAACAAACAGTGTTTTTCATATGTACAAATACTCAGAGAGATAGTATGAAGATTTTTTAAAAATTATCTTCAAAACTTTCTTGGTAGAATTTGGCCCTTAGGGGAAAAAACTGTTAACAGAAGGAGCTTGGCTGATCAAACCATCTCTCCCAGTGGTGGGATTCAAACTTTTTTTATTACCGGTTCTGTGGGCGTGGCTTGGTGGCGTGGCAGGGCAAAATCCCCATTTCCTCCAGATCAGCTGGGACTCAGGAGGCAGAGAATAGATGGGGGTGGGGCCAGTCAGAGGTGGTATTTACCGGTTCTCCAAACTACTCAAAATTTTCACTACCGATTCTCCAGAACTGGTCAGAACCTGCTGAAACCCACCTCTGATCTCTCCTCTTTGTAAAAGTTATGAAGATGTTTCACTATGGAGCTAAAAATGGTTTCTTCTTTGTATGAGTCTTTTCTTTTGTATCAAGGATAAGAAAGAGGACTATAATACAATCCTAATGGTCAACTCACTAATCAATAAATTACCTACCGGTATATGATGATACATATGACTATCTGGAAAATAAATTCAAATAAATTGAATGAGCTTAATCTTAAAATAGAGGGAGTAAGACACTATCCTGAATGATATATTGATATATTGAAAGACTGGTTGGGTTTCTTTTCTTCTATATGCATTCTCAGGTGTGGAAATACATATGAAATGGTATATTTATCTTACACACAATGCATGCATGCGCACACACACAATCGGTACTGTGATTTTGTATTCCATAGTAATGTGCAATAATTATTGCTCTTTAGGTCTTCTTGCCCTAGAGGAAATTCATATCCTCAGATTACTTAAAAAGCATATAATGGATGGCTAAGTGTTATTTCCAGTTTGAAGTTCTTAATGGTAAAAAGCAGCAGAGGTTTTCAAGCTTACAAAGGCATAATTAATACTCATTAAATGATAATACGTATACATTAGATTGATAGTCATACTTCCCTTTGAATTAAATAAATCCGTAATAATAACTAGTTCTTCTCTAGGCTTGTCCTAAACCACTAAACCATATCATTGCTTCTGCTGTAGCTACAAACATGCATTAAAACCATCTTTTAATTCTTTGTTAATGGTTTGTCAAGGATTTCCTCTCCTCCTTTTTGTATCTATCAGCCGCGTGGAATAGGTGAACATCAACTCCTGTGATGATATTTCACCCATCATTACATTTCCTGGCTAGTAGAGGTTTGATATCTGCTGGAATTGCTCCATGTAGTGCTATAATGGAAGACATTGAAGTGATATCTGAATAAATTGTATTTTTTTCACCGACCTTCATGTTAAGAATGAAGCTTTACCCCCCATTAATTATAGGCTTGTATTAGGAGCCACTTTTTGTGGACAAGGACAATGCAGAATCCATGATCACAAAGAGCTGATCAAGTGTGTGGGCTTCTTTCATGCATTTGTTAATCTGATCAGCTCAGATTTAATAATCCCTTATTTAATCATTCTTATTGAGTCGTACTAGTGCCTCTACAAAATAGAATAAACCTATGTAGAAGTGGCTCCATGCTGCTGGAATGGCATGCAAAGAGTTATAAGAGGTTTATTTCATGTCCATCTATTTTATATGACTTTTGAAAACATGTCAATCGTTATTATGAGGGTACGCACTATGGAACCCATGGGATGTTGTTCCAATTGAATTACTCTGGAATAAGGAAGGGTTAATTGTGCATATGCAATAGATCTCTGAAAGCAAAGACAGAACTAACATTAAAATCAGGACCAGAATGATTTCTTCAGTGTGCTATTATGAACAAGGAAGAAGATAGAGTAAAAGATACAGAATATGATCTGAAAAATCAATTGACAATCCTGTCATGAGTAGATTCACATGCTAGGACAAACAACAAACACATGGTGAAATAACAATAAAAATTGGTGTTGCTATAATAGATACCAGTATTTACTAAGTTAATCAGAGAAAGGCATGGCTATTGTGTTTTTGTAATCAAGGGGTTTAGAAGATGCAGCATAAAAAAGACACTCTTGTAACATACCAAATGTAATCACCAATTGTGATTCTAAATGACTATAGCTAAATTATGTATGTTCAGGCCCTAAATTAAGATTAAAAACAATCCAGTTTCCCCAAATATGGGCAAAAGTGGTTGCCATTAATAAAGGTTTTGTGGCAATTATCCCAGTTTATGATCTTCTAGTTACACATATCCAGAATGCAGTCCCCAAAATTTCCCATCAGCAAAATGGTGGAAAGTATTGGCAGGAGGGTTTGCTGACTCAGGACATCTGGGAATCACTAAGTTAGAGAAGACTTTTTGATACTTAGAGAACGCACACAATTACAATTAATAAGTCCCCCAATACAATATCTGAAACCAATCATTGCATGAAGATCTGCTGGTGTTTTGAGATTTTTTTAAAAAAAAACAGAACTATGGTAAGATAAACTTAATATAGAATGTCCATGTAAATGTCCCATCCGTGAGGAAGATGGGCATTTTTTAAATATGATACATTAAACAAACAAACAAAACAAACAAACAAATAAATAAATGTCACAGGCTTCATATAGTTCAAATAACTGGTCAAAGCACCCTGAGCTATAGTGGTACTTAGTTTTTAAAATTAAGTATGTTCATGGATCTTTCTGTTCATCCTTCTAATAGAGTTCTTTTAGATTCTCCTCTTCCCGCCCCTGGTGAATTGCACACAATTCTTTAGCTTTTTGTTTTAAAGAGAGCAGAATCTCCTTTTTGGAATTTTTGTTTTGAATCATGACATCCTGAAGCATTCTATCCTGGAAGTTGCTACAGGAACTGCTGACTTTCCTGCTCAAATAGGTTGGGGAGATTAGACATCTGGGAAACAGCTGGATCATCAGAGGAATATCTTTTTTGAAAAAGAAACCTGAGCAAAAGCTTCCTCCGTAACTCGATAGAAACAGCTTTCCGAACACTAGGTATGAGTAAGATATTTATATTGTATTGCACTTGTAATAGCACTATGCAGACACTTTGTTGTTGTTGCTATGATCATTTGTAAAGTCCATGAATACCCTGCTGTTTAAGGAACAAACACAATGGTATCTATTCCGTTTCACTAAGGTAAGGTTAAATTTACAATCCAGCTGCTGGAATTAATATATGTCATAAAAATAAGCTGTCTATAAAAGGCAAAAACTGGAACCGTGACTAAATTTTGAAAAATGCAGTACAGGACCTGGCAAATGGTTGGTATGTGGATGCTCTACTTATCAGATATTAGAAAACTATAGTAGAAATTTGGTATTACAAAGTGGATTGCATGTACAGTATGTAATATATGTGGGCAGGTCTAGAAGAGTAATTTCTTCCTACTTTCTGAATATAGTTGAAGTTTATTTTGCTTTTAAAAACAGTGCTAAGTCTATTTGGCTAAGATTACTAGATATCCAGCAAAAGGAGGGCATGTCCTCCTTTTTAACCTGATGCCCTCCATCCAGAAGGCATAGCCTTAAAATCAAATATTGTCTGTTCTTTGGAGTATCTGCAAGTATTTTTTTCCTGAGCAGCTTTTGCAGCTAATGTACTAATGCTGCCCATTAGTCTCCGAACCCAATTTAAGGTATTGGTTTTGACCTTTAAAGCCCTACATGGCTCAGGGCCAGGTTACCTGCGGGACCGCATCCTGCCGCATACCTCCCTACGACCAGTTAGGTCCCACAGAGTTGGTCTCCTCCAGGTCCCATCAATCAAGCAGTGCCGGTTGGCGGGGCCGAGGGGGAGAGCCTTCTCTGTGGGAACTCCCTCCCTTTGGAACCAACTCCCTCCAGAGATCAGGACTATCCCCACCCTGCTGGCCTTCCGTAAAGCAATAAAAACTTGGCTCTTCCGGCAGGCGGGGTGAAAGTGAGACCAATCAGATTATATTTGGGTCTTCCCCCTGGTCATGAATGTTGGTTGTTTTTTTTAACTTTTATAATTTTTAACTGCTATGTGATTTTATATTTCAATAATGGATTTGACATGTTATTAGCCACCCAGAGTCCCCTGGGAGTTGGGTGGCATACAAATCTATTTAAATAAAATAAATAAATAAATAGTAAGTGCTAATTGCAAGCTAATAAGCTCTAGTTGATCAGTACTTCCCACTTATGCGGTGATCGGTAATGCAGTGAAGATTTCTTCTGCTCCTGCTACTAAACACCCCCTCCAGTGTTTCTGATGCTGGAAAAAGTAACTTTTGTATACACACATATTTTTTTGCAGTTTTCCACGGTCATTTTTGTTGTGGATGTCAAGAAAATTAAACTGTATGTCTTCCCCCTCTTCCCCTCAAAAACGCTTGTTCTTTCTTATTGTTTGTGTCCTCCTTCACTGGCTCAGATATGTAGTACCATATATTTGGGGACATTGTTGAAATTCATAAAAAAATTGGGATGCACCAATTGCTGACCTTGGTATGCTCAGTAGAAACAGCAATGATACAGGCGGTTGGAGACAAGATGTAGAATGCAACGAGGCAGGGATATATTAAGAGAAGAGCAGTGGAGAAACAAAAATGTACTTGGAGAAAACTTATGTCCTACAAAAATCAAGAGCATAAGAAAATCAACACTGGTTTGAAAGGCTAAGTACAACATGAAATAAAGTACCCCCGTCCCCCGCCTCCGATCTAATAATCCTAAGAGATTAATGAATGTTAATAGGAGGAAGATTTAAGATATACAAGTAATCTTAGTTTAAACACTTCCTAGTGCTGTTTGCAGTTATGACTGTTACGTACGGCTGTACATAGCATGGATTTGCATATCAGCCACTAATTGGCTAATCTAGCGGCGGGAGAAATAAACTGCTGTCAGTGGCCGGCTTGGTTACAGGGAAGCCCTTAAAAGTGGCTTCCCTGCAGCCTGCCGGCAGTTTGTATTACAATCCAACAGGAGTATAAAAGGTGCTGAACTGTTCCGGTGTCTCGCTCCTCATTTCCTGTGCTAATCTAACACTGAGGATGAGGGTGGTTGAAGAAGGACAACAGGACAAAGGCACCTCGTGGCATCCGTGGCCATCTTAGAAGCAAGCACTGACCTGCTCTGGACAAACTTGAGGATGGCTACTCAACCCTCTCCCGCTCCAGCAATCTTCGACCCCAAGACAGAAGAATGGGCCACATATATGAGCTGTTTTCACATGTTCCTGGAAGCCAACAATTTCCAGGATCTGCCAGACAACAGGAAGAGGGCTCTCTTCCTAACCTACTGCGGGCCAAAAATCTATAAGATGGCACAGACCCTGGTGGCCCGTATGGACATCAAGTCCATTTTGTGGGCAACTCTACAGTCGACCCTCAAGGAACATTATGCCCCCCCAGCAACCCCGATGGTCAGCCACAACAAATTTTATCATTGCCGCCAATGGGATGGCGAAACAATAAATGACTTTGTGGCCAAACTCGGGAGATCGCAACAAAGTGTGAATTTATAAACCTGGAGGAGATGATGAAGGATCGGATCATTCTTGGAATGAGAGAGCTAAATCTCCAGAAGAAGTTGCTAATCAGAAGAGGGGCAACGTTCAAGGATGTTGTGAAGGAAGCCAGAGCCGCCGAGTCCTCAGACAACTCAGCAGCTGACATCCGGAAGACCAGCGCAGTCCACCACACCCACAGGGAGCCCGACTGGATAACTGAGGTCCCTGAATATGATGAGGAGTCAGAGGAGGAGGAACCAGTGCACCATAGCCATCTGGAAAAGAGGGTAAGCCCCAGAGACTTTGAAACCAAGCAAGCCTGTTGCTCGTGTTGCTTAGGGGGCCATGCCAGGGCAGTTTGCCATTTTAAAGAGGCGATTTGCCACTGGTGCCAGAAAAGGGGTCACATTACGGAGGCCAGCAGAGCTACTCAACCAACCCCATACCTATCAGTCCAATGCCCTCCCAAACCATCCATAGGACCAGAGAGGCAAGGACAGAGCAGACCCTGGGGCCAAAGAAACAGACGCAGAGATGACCAATACCAGGACAACAGAGGGATATACCACACAACTGTGGGCCACTTGGACGCAGGCGAAGGGGACAAGTTTCATGTCACAATCCCCATCGAGGGCAGACCTTGCAGAATGGAACTGGATACCGGGTCTGTGTTCACAATAATGCCCTGGAACACCCTGAAAAGCATTCAACCAGCAGCAGCTCAAACCGCACTCAAACTGCAACAAAGCCGACTCAGAGACTTCCAGGGAAACCCCATCCGAGTCTTAGGTCAGGCAGGGGTACAGATCCATTTCAAGGACTTCAAGGGCAAGTTACCCCTAACCATTGTCGAGGGAGACTGCTCCACACTGCTTGGAATGGAGTGGCTCAAGCCGCTTGGGATCAGCATCATCAGCCTGAACCAAATCAAAGGGGATGAATTGGACCAACTGCTGTTGAACTTTCAGGACGTTTTAGATGGGAGTCTAGGTAAATATACGGGCAAGCCCATTTCGTTTAACCTAGATCCCAGCTTCACCCCAATTAGACTAAAGCCCCACCGAGTCCCTTTTGCACTGCATTCCAAAGTGGATGAACAATTGGACAAGCTCATTGCCCAACGGGTTCTAGATCCCGTTGACCATGCCACGTGGGAGACTCCCATTGTAATTCCAATGAAGCCAGATGGGTCTATTCGTGTGTGCGTGGATTACAAATCTACCATCAATAAGGCACTACAACAAAACCCATACCCAGTGCCAGTTGTTCAACATCTGCTGCATTCTTTAGGCAATTTTCACCAAATTTGATTTGACCCAAGCCTACCAGCAATTGCCGGTGGACGCTGCCACCGCAGAAGCCCAGACAATAGTAACCCACAGGGGGGATTTCAAGTGCAACTGCCTGCCCGTGTACAGCAAAGTCAGAGCTATCAAGAAAGCCACCACCCTGACTAATAAAACCAAGCTGCAAGCCTTTCTCGGACTTTTAAACTTTTACGCAATTTTTCTTAAACAGAAGGCTACAGTTGCTGAGCCGCTGCATAGGTTCCTGGGGAATATGACAATATGATAATCTGGTCATGGGGACAAAGAGAGGCCACCGCATTCCAAGCCATAAAGGACCTTTTATCATCAGACAGCGTCCTCATCCAGTACAATGAAAACCTTCCCCTATTGCTGACTTGCGATGCATCTCCATTCGAAGTGGGAGCCGTCCTGAGCCACAAACTTCCAAATGGCTCTGAGGCTCCAACAGTGTACTACTCTAAGACTTTGTCCCAAGCAGAAAAAAATTATAGCCAAATAGACAAGGAAGCGCTTGCAGCTGTGCATCAAGCGCTTCCACAAATACCTCTATGGCCGGCAATTTGAATTAATAACCGACCACAAGCCCTTGCTAGGACTTCTTGCGGGGAATCAGCAAACACCAACATACATGTATCATAGGATGACACACTGGTCAATCTTCCTAATGGGATACAATTATAAACTGTCTCACCACCCCAGAAAGAGCATAACCAATGCTGACGCGCTAGGCCGCTGCCCCATACCAGAGCTCATCGAAGACCCCGACAAGGGTGCTGTGAACTGTTCCTGTGTCTCACTCCTCATTTCCCTAACAATGACACTGATGAAAATATAAGTTTGGAATCAACCCTTGTATTTATAATTATAAAGCAAAGGAAATCTGAAGTAAAATCATAAGTATAACTGCAGTTTCACTTAGCAACTGTTTTGCTTAATGACTCAATATTGGTCACAATTGTGGTCTATAGGCTTATGCTTCTATTTATTTGTTTACAGCTCTTTAACAGGCAATATTAACAGTATATTTAAAAGGGTATTTTTTAGACCTCCTAGAAGAGAAATATCCTAGAATTCAAATGACCAATTATCTAACCAAACCCTCTCTTCTATTAATAATCAGTTTAGTTTGAAATGGTACCATTCTTGAAAAAAGGTTTCTATTAATTTGTCCTGTAGCATCACAGTTTTTGCAGTGGGGGGCATTGAATATGACGATCTGAAGACTATTCCATCATCTATGGACTTTTCATTAAGGATTATAATTGAGTACCGTATTTTTCGGAGTATAGGACGCACCTTTTTACTCCCAAAAAGGGGGTCAAAAAGTGGGTGCGTCCTATACACCGAATGCAGCCCCCAACCCCCCCCAGCCCCCACCCTTCGGAAGTTTTCCCCGCCGCCCGCCGCTGCCTCCGCCACCGCCGCTTGCCCCCCCGCTGCTTGCCCCCGCCGTCCCCGCTGTTGCTTGCCGCCGCCACCACCGCTGCTTGCCCCCGCCATCCATTCCTGAGCTAGCACCTTTCGAGGTGCCACCGCTCCGCTTCGATCCCCACCGCTGCCCGCTTGCGAGCGAGTGGGCGTACGAGCAGGCGAGGCGTGGCGGCAGGCAGGTGTCTTGGAAGCGCCGAGGGCAGCACGCGCGTCCAGGATGCCGCTTAGCCGGCAGCAGCGGGCGCAGCGAGTCCCGTCCTTACGCACGTCCCCGGCGCTTGCTGTGGCGACGCTGTTTTCTCCGAGACCTTTGTCTACTGCTCCTTCTCCGAGACAAAGGTCTCGGAGAAAACAGCGTCGCCACAGCAAGCGCCGGGGACGCGCGTGGGGACGGAACTCACTGCGCCCGCTGCTGCCGGCTAAGCGAGAGGGCTGCCCTCGGCGCTTCCAAAACACCTGCCTGTCGCCGCGCTTCGCCTGCTTCCTCAGCTGCTCTTCTCTAGCGAGCGCTCTTTGGCCGGGAAAACCAGGAGCCGCCGCTTTCGCCGCAGATCTGCTCAGCTCAAGTTGCAGCCCTTGAGCTTCAGGAGGGAACTGGCTGCGAGACCGGGAGGACTTGTGGACTTCAACTCTAGCTAGCATGACTGGAGGAGGAATTCTGGGAGTTGAAGTCCACAAGTCTTAAACTTGCCAAGGGGGTGCAAGGGTCTTCAAACTTGTGGACTTCAACTCCCAGAATTCCTCCTCCAGCCATGCTAGCTCAGGAATTGGAGTTGAAGTCCACAAGTCTTAAAGCTGTCAAGTTTGAAGACCCCTGGGTTAGGGGTGCAAGGGTCTTCAAACTTGGCAAGACTTTTTACAACCATGTACACTTTTTACAAACTTCAAACTTGACAGCTTTAAGACTTGTGGACTTCAACTCCCATTCCTGAGCTAGCATGACTGGAGAAGGAATTCTGGGAGTTGAAGTCCACAAGTCTTAAAGCTGTCAAGTTTGAAGTTTGTAAAAAGTGTACATGGTTGTAAAAAGTATACATGGTTGTAAAAAGTATTCTGCTACACTGGTATTTTATTAAATAATATATTACTACACCATTTGGTTCAGAATACTTTTTTCCTTGTTTTCCTTCTCTAAAATCTAGGTGCGTCCTATACTCCGGTGCGTCCTATACTCTGAAAAATACGGTATTCGGGAACATTTTTACATGATTCTTGTAACCATCATTTGAAAATTCACACAGTAGATTATGCTGTTCCAATACTTACAATATAATTTGTTGCTCCACTACAAAAAGATACTGCCTTGCTTTATTTATTTATTTATTTATTTATTTATGTATTTACAGTATTTATTTACAAATTTATATAAAGTTTTCAGCACCACAATGTTTTCTATTTTTCTACCTTTACATCTATCCCTAGATGCTCAGAATAGTAACATGAGAATCTATTCTTATTCTAAACAATCCTGAGAAGTAGGAAGATTTGGGAAATAATGACTGGATTCACACATTATACTAACCCATAATTTTGTAAAGATGGTTTCTTGAAGCCATATTTAGTGGGTTTGATTGTTATGCTAAATTACATTGCATGATTTATAAAGGATGTGACTGGGATCCTACATTATAATAAAGTATGAAAAGCAAACAATCATTCGGTTTAATGTGTTATATGAAATTAGTTGCCTATTGTCCCATGGCCCTCAGTAAGCTCTGGAGTTGAATAATGGTTAGCAGTTCCAGTCCAGCATTAAATTACCAGCCTTATCTACACAGATTCTAACAGATGTATTACATAATATATTTCAAAAATTATTTCCTCAATAGTTCAATGATTATTTGCCATTTCTGCAAGGGTTATTGGAGGTAAGATAAAGAATTATCTTACTGTGTAAAGATTTAATTCTATGCGCACAAGAGGAATGCCCTAGTACCGTGATGGCGAACCTATGGCACGGGTGCCACAAGTGGCACGCGGAGCCATATCAGTGGGCACGCGAGCTCAGGTCTGGCGCGCATGTGCGCACCGGCCGGCTGATTTTCGGGCCTTCTGGGCCCACTGGGAGTCAGGAAGCAGGCTGTTTCCAGCCTCCAGAGGGGGTGGGGAAGGCCATTTTCGCCCTCCCCAGGCTCCTAGAAGCCTGGAGAGAGCAAAAAATGGGCGTGCCATTGCATGCTGGGAGTGGGGGGGTCATACGCGCATGCACGCACACGTGATCCCACGCATCCCCCCCCTTTTTGGCACGCGAACCAAAAAAGGTTCGCCATCACTGCCCTAGTACATTGCTTTTTGACCAACTATTCTATTTTAAAGTACCCAAGTAGAATTTTTTCCATTGCTTACACTTATATAAACTCGAACACACAATATGCTGGGTATACTTTGCAGGAAAATGGGACTTACAGTCTAATGTCAAACTATTTTCAAGTAGAATCATGGAGGATGACTAACATATTAATAATGTTACACAATATAGTACATTTGCAGGTTGGCTTTCAATGTTCATTAGCTAGGGAAGTGTGATGGGGTATTGATACAAAGTAGGCTGAGCATGAACACAAGAAAGAATAATCACAGAATACTTACTATTCTATGTACATTTTGTTGGTTACTAATTTGCTGGACTAGAGAAGGAATGGTCTGTAGGTTGAAATCCCAACTACTCATCTTACAAAATAGTTTGCAAACAAAAAAACCCCCCAAACCCTATATTTTGCTATCTTTTTAAAAGTTAAATTAAATTAAAATAAGGTTAAACATGAAAAATTGAACATGCAATATATTTTATATAAGAAAACTAACCAAACAACAGATGACAATATCATAAGATAATATCAAAGATAAAATAAAAACAACGCTCAACCATTATTTTAGCCACTGTTATTAACAAGATAGGCAGACCATTATAGTGGACTATTCTATAAAGTTGGGAAAACTGTTGTGAGCTGCTTGGAGTTGTAGTTCTAAGATTGTTGGCATACAAGTCTTTTAAATAAAAAAAAAGACATACAGTATAAAAATTCATCGTCCACGTTGATGATTTTGGTAATTGTGATTAACTACACTGCCCTAGGCAAATTTGTTCCAGCAGTGCTGGCAACTAATATCACTTTATTTTCTATTTTTGAGATTGACTCAACCTTCCCCAACCTGGTGCTTTCCACATGTGTTTGGACTGCAACTTCCAAAATAACAGCCAGCTTGGCCAAAAGCTGTGGAAGACTGATTAGATAAACATATGGAGGGGCAGGTTTATTACTAGGTCCTATGAGAGTCATGTAACCATTCAGAGATTACCCAATATTAGAGTTCAGTGACCATAGATGGAATCAATTTTCCCCTTGTAAAACCACCTGAACTATCTGACTGCCATGCTAGATAAAACCCGAGGTGTCCAAAAATGTTAAGAGATGGCCACAACCATGCTGTCAAAGCCTTTGTCCCTTTTCTACAACTGCATGATTGTGGCCATCATTTTTAACCCAGTCCTGGCCAGCTGCCCTGGACAAAACCGTGATTTAAATGCCAAGTTTCCGACTTTCAAACCTAAAGGTTCAATATGGTTGAGGAGAAGACTGATTCATATCACTTTCTACTCTACGGCAGGTTCCCTCTGCAGGCAGGTTAATGTGTAGTTGAGAGTAAACATTTTTTTGCTTAGGGTCACCCTCAATACCAGGAACAGGTGTTCTGAAATTGTTATTTTTGGTGATGTCACTTACTGAGTGAGAAGGACAAGCCAGTACCCTTGGCAGAGAGGGAAAAGGTCATAACAGGAAAGAGGAGCAGGCAGGGGTGAGCAGAGTTGTGATTTAAATCAACAATTGGGACTCACATTGTTGTGAGGAGCCCACAGGAGCCCAAATAGAAATCTAATAGAGAGTAATAGGGACAGCAGGGAACCAAGATGAGATAGGGAAAAAACGTTCTGAATAATAATTGACAAGTAGCAGAAACACTATGGGCCTTCTTTCCCCATACTGTGTGTGTGTGGCCAGCAAATAACATCAATACCATGTGCTCCCTTCATCTCACCTGGTGGTTGCTAGGTAACAAAAGGCAGAATGGCAGCATAACCTTTACAAAACCCTATTATGGTATAATTTTAACTGAAGGCAATTCCTTTGTTTATTTATTTTACTACCTCTCTCCATGCACAACCCCCCTCCCCCCAATTAGATTCTCCCTCCACTGCCAACTTAGTTTTGTGGCTTTTAACCAAAGCTTTCTCTCTTTCCCCTCCCTATTTTAAATCTGTTTCTCATTTAGTGTGGCCCTTTTCCTCTCAGCCAGACAGTGCCCCCCCCCTTCCCTCTTTGGCTCTGGTGAAAAAACTGTTGACTTGCCCTGGACTGATTTCCCCTCTACTTTGTCTCTATTTCAATAATGCAAGAGAGTTTTCTCTTATTTCCAAGTGACAGTTAGTCAATTTGCCCAAACCACAATGTGTTTTTTAAAATTGAAATAAATTTATTTATTTATATAAATTGAAATAAAATAATACTAAATGACTAAAGGAAAGTGGCTGGTATACCTGAGAATGCATAATAATCTCCATGGGTTCTCATCCCAAACTTTCCCCCTTCAAATATAGCACATTCTACCTTAAAAAAAATTAAATTATGTTTAGCAATATCCCACATTGACTTCGCTTCTTGGAAGGTAGCTGGGAAGGTTGCAAAGAGAGATCACATCAGAGGTGGATTCCTGCCTGTTTTTGCCAGTGCGGTTAATAGCTGTTGTTCGGTGCAGAGCCGAAGACGCTGTTGCCATTCGCGGCATGGGAGCTTTCCCCGGGCGCTTTCCCCGCCCGCATGGACGCCGCCAATTGCGTTCTTTTGCCCTCTGCGCATGCAGAACGCTTTGCGCATGCGCAGAGGGCAAAAGAACGCAATTGGCAGTGTCCATGCAGGCGGGGAAAGTGCCTGGGGAAAGCTCCCGCACAGCGAACGGCAGCAGCATCTTCGGCTCTGCGCCGAACAACAGCTATTAACTGCACCGGCAGGAACCCACCTCTGGATCATATGATCCTGGGATGCTGCATCTGTTATAAATACATACAGATTGCCAAGCATCCTAATTTTCATTATGTCACTGCGGGAATACTATGACAATTGTGTGAGTCACTTTTTTCAGTGCTGTTGTAAGCTTGAATAATTGCTAAATGAATGGTTGTAGGTTTAGGGCTATCTATATACTCTGTTTAACATATGTGAGTTTCTAGGAAAGTGTAGATTGGTGCTTTAAGCAGCATGTATAGCTAATTGATAAGATGCCCAATGATCAGACATGGAGGTACTTTCCCCCTGCAGCCTCTCAGGCTATTCTAAACCAGTCTCAACCCAGCTGACAGGCCAAGATGGGGAATGAAGCTTAAGAAGAGAACCCAGGCGCATCTTCAGCTTTGTCCTTTGCCCCATTCCCATGCCTGTCTCCCTCAGGAGTGGAAGAAAGTGCAAAAATCAAATGAGAGGGAATGATAATTAAATTAAAGAAAGGGAATGCAAGAGAATGTGAGCAAGTGGTTGTGGCAGGCAGGACGTGGAAGTAGCTTGTGGAGTAGGAAAAATGGTGCTTCCTAAAAACAAGAAAAAAGTAGTCACATGAAATCTCTTGTTGTTAGATAACTCGGATGACAAAAAGAGAAAAGGAGGTAGCATTAGATAAATATGTAATATATACCGAAAATTAAACTAGAATAGATAGGAAATAGAAATTAAGATGTAAGAATATGAATATTAGAATTGGAAAGTGAGGAAAATTGCTTTGTCTTTTATTAAATTAAAATTAGTTATTGAAGTTATATTTTTCTTTTTTCTTTTAGAAGGCTGGAAAATTTGAAATTTGAAATGTGATTTAGGATATTTTATTATTCTCACGTAAGAGACATTATAAATATACGGTTGCTTATTGAAGGTATATATGTTGTTATGTACATGTATGTATGTGTTTTTTAAGATGGAGAAAAATAAAAAAAACCTTTTTCTGTGAAATCTCTTGTTGGTGGAAAAACCTATCATGGGATCATTGGGACAGAACCAGCTGCATAGAGCTGACAGAATTTGTCTAACAAGTCCATATTTGAATCAATTTTCCGTGTAGCACAGGACTCCTGTTTTTTTAGCACAGGTCTAGCCCTCTTTCAAAAGAGCACCAGATTCATGCATATAAGGAGCCTGTGTAAGACCTGAAAAGTACCCTAGTCAGGCATTATGTGAGTAGATGATTCTGCAGACGCCTGATGACCAGCATCTCCCAGTTATAAAGAGATGCAAAACTGGTCCACGATGTTAGATTCTAGTACAGCATGTTGTGTGACTCTACCACTCCCCCCCCCCCTCTCTCTCTGTGTGTGTGTGTGTGTGTGTGCGTGTGTGCAAAACATAGGGACAGAGAAAAAAGTTGCTGAAAATGTTGCTCAACATTTTCAGGACAATGATGACAACTGAAGTGAAGACTTCCTGATTAAGACAAATAAACGGAAGTACATTGTCCACAGGATGCAAAACTGAGAAGAATTCTATGGAAAGCTGGTGCAGGTGCTACTCTAAAATGTTTGTTTGAAAGTATTAAATGACACCCCTAGAAGCAGTTCTTCGCACAACTCAATCCTTGCTGTATTAATATTCAGGACAATACTGCCCATCTTTGCAGTTTTGAAACATATCACAACACAGTAGTCCAATGAAGTTTATCTCTTGCTTTTATTGGACAAACAAATGCCGCCTTCTTCCAGAATTTCATTGTGGAAGATCATACCACTGTTTCAAATGGGTTTTAAACAAGAAATTTAACTATGAGAGAATTGCAGACTTGCTCGCTCCCATTATTAAAACTCTAGCAGAGTCCAGATAGTCCAGTCCGATGACTTCATGCTGTGTTCTCCATTAATGTTGCTAGACAAGATTTCTTCCATCCTTCCTCCCTTTCTCTGTGCAAAGTTACACAGAATTTAAAATAAATTCTAAATAAACCTATGATTGCTCGCAGCTGTTCTGTTATGTAAGCATAAAAAGTAGTGGTAGGAAGAGAAATGGATATCCATTTTGAAAACTCTTTCTGATGTTAAAATAGTTTTAAAACTATCCCCCTCCCCAACAAAGAGTAATAATGTATATAGATTATACAGCAGGAATTGGACAGTGGCAGAAAATTGCAGTCATTTAAAAATGCTGGTTAAATGTAGTTCCTCTTGGGCAGAGGGTGGACATGGGGAGATAAATAACATTAGGAGAAGGAATACATCGTGTGCGCTGTTCAAGTTAACAGACAGTATAATATAATGAGAAAATGGTTGTGACAGAATTGCATACCTTTTATTCATTAGGTTATGTATAAATAGTTAAAATGTCCATGATAAATCTAAATAAAATTAGAAATAATCAATTACAGATCAAACTAGAAAAGTAATCACAAGTCATTTTAATAATTATGATAGGAATGATAAAAAGCAAATAAAAATACCAAAATCAGATATAAAAATGAAATACTGTTAATCTAATCTTAAATTAATTTAAAGAAAAATGAAGTTGGTGACTGCAGCTATCCCCCAAATATTCTTCAGAAGATTTCATATTAAGTAACTTTGGGAATGTTATAAGACAAGGTTTGTTAGAAAAGAGGCTTGCATTTTAGGGAGAGGTTACTGCACCAAAGCCAGAGCAAGGAATGAAAAACAGCACCTTCTTTTCTATTTCCCTTCTTTCATCAAAACATAGACATTACCAAAAGCATCTCCGGTTGGTTGGTTCTGCCCAAACCACTGAAGCAACAGTATCTCAGTGAGATAATGGGGAACATATAAACAAAGAAAGTCCTTGGGATTCTTTAAGTATTGTCGTGAACAAGATTTTCTGATTTTCTGAAGGACTTTCAGGGAACATTCAGGCATCAATTTAATGAAACCAAACATCTGGATCAAATGAACTTGCTATACATTGTAGATGGGAATGGCCAACCTTTCCTTATTGGGGACAATAATTAGAAAAATAAATTTTAAGAAATACATATTTCTTGCATCTCTATAAAATAAAATGATATATACTTGGAAGATCCAGTGTGCTTTTTGAACAGGGCCAGACATGACCATTTATACTAAGGCAATATATTCAAATAGGCCTTTCTTTGTTGGTAAATAAATGTGCAAGTGTACGAATAATATATCTTTATTATATAGTGCATGAACGCTTTGCTTCAGTGGTGGGTTTCAAATTTTTTTTACTGCCGGTTCTGTGGGTGTGGCTTGGTGGTCGTGGCATGGCTTGGTGGGCATGGCTTGGTGGGAATGGTAGGGGAAGGATACTTTAAAATCTCCATTCCCTCTCCACTCCAGGGGAAGGTTACTGCAAAATCCCCATTTCCTCCCAATTAGCTGGGACGGGAGGCAGAGAATAGATGGGGGCGGGGCCAGTCAGAGGTGGTATTTACCAGTTCTCCGAACTACTCAAAATTTCCGCTACCGGTTCTCCAGAACTGGACAGAACCTGCTGAATCCCACCTCTGTTTTGCTTGTACCTGAATGCAGAGCAAAACAACAACAACAACAACAACAACCCCACAGAAATATTCAGATTCAGAACAACTTCCTGTTGTGAGAAATTTCATCAGGTAAATTTCCGATTGCTTCTCTCCCCCCCCCCCCAGTTGTTAGTGTGAACAAGTGTATTGGGGAAAAAGAGAAATAGTTTGTAGAAAAGATACCAAAATAAGAAAATACTATAGTATAGTCACAGTAATTAGCTATTAATTGAAGTAAACAGTTCTGGACTGGGTATACATTTGATTTAACTTGCTAGAAGGCTGCTTTGCATAAACTACTTGTAAAAACCTTAACCATTTTGAATGTTTCATTTCTTTAAAAAGATTGCTAATATAAGTCCTGTAGCTAATGTTTGGTGAAAGCTATTATTAAATTCATGTCTCCATTCCAGTTGTATAGGTTGTCGTTAGGATTTCAAGATAAGAAAAAAAAATTAATTTTATTTTTGAATCCATATGAACTGCTAAAGAATTGAAAGTGTGCAATAGCTGCCCATTAGCACCAGTAAAAAACTGACAAATTGGATATGAATCTATTGTCCTGATGGAGAATAGCAAATTAGGGCCTGCTTTTCTTTCCAAATCTGCATCTGTGATCAAATTTCCCTCACCGCTGCCCTCTTTTTCCCTCTTTTTCATGTTGCTTCTATGTTCCAATGATTTTATTAAACAAGCTTTTGTTTGCATATGGCTTCATTCAAAATGTTTTTATTTGCTCCCATTTGAATTCAACACTTTAAAAGGGTGATTTAAATTTTTGTAGAACTGGCCAAGCCAACTTCTCTGCCCCAAGAGGTTTTTGTAACGGGCACCAGAAATGCAAACATTTTAAATTAAATTAATGCTGTTTAATCAAGTTGCAAGGGAGCGTGTAGAAGCCCTGCAATTCCAGAAAGTATGTGTATTCTTTTTTTTAAATGTCTAGTTCTGTGATTTTGTTGGTCTAACTACCATGTGGTTAATAGTGCAGAAGGGCAGCAAAAAGCTGTTAAGGCTAACATACTTGCTAAAAAATCAAAAGCCAACAAAAATATTGAAGCACAGAAATGAAATGAAATTGGCCTGAAGCTGTTTTCAACTGCCAAGGTTTCTTTTAGAAAATCTTAGTAATTACTGAAATAGTTCTATAAGGTCTTGCATGTATATATGCAGAAGTATAAGATGACATTATTTTCAAAGAATAAAATGGATTGTATAATTTCAAGTTACAAGTGAACCTTTTAACTTTTTTCCTATGAAGAATTAGCAGAAGAAATGGACCCTGTTAGACAAGAACATATTTGTTATTGTTTAAACGTCTACACTGTAAAATTATTTCCCATAAGGAAAACATTTAAGCACAGCTTCTTTAACCATATCTGTCTAGAGATATGGCTTGTTCTGCCAACTCTGGGTTTTAATATACAAGATCCGCTAAAAACTGTTGAGAGCTCAGTGCCCATCAAGGTGCTTTACAGGTGATGACTCCCTGAATCTCCTGCACTGAGGGGCTCAGAGCTCCTGTTTGTTCATACCGCAATTTAGTGGAACAATGCTATATAAAAGGATTGTGGCAAAATTAAATATATCAGTTGTTATTATCGTTAAATGGATTGGTAGCACATGTCCACCAGAGGGCGCTTTGATAAAACCTCCTTAAACTTGGACCTCTTTCTGTTACCGCCTTCTTCTGTTCCATCTGTAAACCAGACCATGGGCTGTTGAGTAATTTCCCCAGCAAAATAATAAGCAGGATTCTTGCGTTGTTGTAACTTGAACTCCAGTTACACAGCTCTTCTGTCTCCCAACAGAATCCACAGTTAGTATTTTTTTAACCTGGTTTTGAATTCTATAAAATATATGCTGTTTTTATTTTAGTGCTTTCTAGTGGTACATTTTTATCATATTTGCGACCTCATTCATCTTCTTTAAAAATACAGGATGCAAATAAAATAAATAAGCAAGACTATAGAATTCCTCCCCTCCTATTTCCTTCCTGATTTGTTCATCTATCCATCTCCCTCACTTGCTGTGCAACAAATTGCGAATTCTGCTCACAGCAACTTGTTGAAGAGGAGGGTGGAGGGTAAAGAACAGGAAGCAACAGTAGCTGTTTAGTCTCCCATATCAACATATGCTCTGAAAGTTTTCTCTAGTTTCCAGGAAATGTTAATTCCCTGGATATCTTGATGGAAACTCTGATAGTTAAATTGAAATTGGTTTAAAATCAATTACTTTAAGGGTGATAATAATCAAATTGAGAAAGACTGATGATAAGTTAGGGATATAACAAACCAGATATTGAAATGACACGATACGCAAACGCTGTAATAAATTTATACAATTTTTTTTTCTATTTTTCTTTACTGTATTTATATGTATGTATATATATTTTGTGTGTGTATGTGTGTGTGTGTGTGTGTGTGTGTGTGTGTGTGTATGTGCCGATGTATAGCTCTTTTTTTTCTGTATTCATATATCTAGAATACTATTAAATATGAAAATATACAGTAACAAATAAGATTGATTTATGTATAGATACCTATATAAGTATATATATATATATATATGCATATGCCTTCTTTTTACATGTTGTTTTTTGTATGTTTTTTCTTTTTTCCCTTTTGTTTTTGTACTATGTCTTTTTGTATTTTTGTATATTTTAAAACAACTCAATAAAACTATTTTTAAAAAAATAAATAAATTGAAATTGGTTTAAATGCTGCATTTGATGCATTGATACACATTGTGAAACCTAGAGATCCTCCAGCGAATTTGACTTCACCTTTTCGTATTTTAAACAAGCCAAACATCACAATGTTAAATAAATGTGTAAACTGGCTTCTGGCAAAAACCTCAGTTCCTCACTTAGTTATCATCCTGAAAATCCATTTTAATTTTTGAGCATGTAGGTCTGTAATAAAACTGTACGTAGAATAAATCACAGTTGCCTGTTCTTTTTCAAATGGGGAGTGAAGAGATGAGCTCTTGCGTTTTTATAAAAAGTGCAATAAAGCAAGACATGGACTATGATTTCACTTAGATCCTTATTCACAGGACCAGAACCTTAGTTTATATGGAATTTTCTGGTATCTGTCTCTGAGAACTCCTGTAGGGAATGTATTAAAGCATGCTAAGGTTAATACATTCTGGGGTTTAGGGACAGTTAAATGATCATCCACAAGTGTGCTCAGTGCCATCTCAGTTCTGTGTCCAGGCTTGAATCCTAATTAGAAGGAATGCAGATAATCTGTTTCATCTGGACTCCCTGAAGCTGCTGCCCACCAGAAGGGAAAGTTACAGATGGGCTGGAAATAATCCACTGCTACTGGATCTAATCATGGCTTCTTGAAGAAGGTACATATCAGTGGTGGGTTTCAATTTTTTTACTACCAGTTCTGTGGGCATGGCTTGGTGGGCGTGGCATGGCTTGGTGGGCGTGGCAGGGGTAGGTTACTGCAAAATCCCCATTTCCTCCCAATCAGCTGGGACTTGGGAGGCAGAAAATAGATGGAGGCGGGGCCAGTCAGAGGTGGTATTTACCAGTTCTCCGAACTACTCAGAATTTCCACTACCGGTTCTCCAGAACTGGTCAGAACCTGCTGAAACCCACCTCTGGTACATATTTATATTAATCAATATTAATATTAATCAATATTAGTATTGATTGTTTCCTGATTGCTTATTTGTACCTTATGACAATCATTAAGTGTTGTACCTCATGATTCGTGACAAATGTATCTTTTCTTTTATGTACACTGAGAGCATATGCACCAAGACAAATTCCTTGTGTGTCCAATCACACTTGGCCAATAAAGAATTCTATTCTATTCTATTCTATTCTATTCTATTCTATTCTATTCTATTCTATTCTATTCTATTCTATATCACCTACTCCTTAAAGTCAGGAGGAACCACCGCCCTTTTTCAAAGATGAACTTACCACTATTTGGACTCAATCACAAATTTCCTCCTGGGAGGTTTTAAGCAACTGGGAGACACATGGATCTAACAAACAGATGGCTATGCAACAACCCGAAGGATTCTGTTCACTTGGGACATATAGGCACAAACGCTTCCTAGATGATCATAACAGATTGTATTTCAATCAGTTCCAGCAGAATATGCACAGCTCGAGTCCAACACAGAACAAACCTGAATGGTTATATTTAAAACATGCTCCAATAGTCCTCATGCTGGGTATATGGATATATCAACAACTTGGTTCTTAATACGTTTCCCCCCCCCGTTTGTTGACCTTTGTATATTTTCAAAACAATTTAAATTGTTTCTTCTTAATTGGCTTTGGCTCTGGATAATCAAGGCTTGTCAGCTGTGTTTTTGTTCCAAGAGCTCAGAAAATCAATATTTTCCATTGATGGGGCTCCCCATCCCCGTTTGACTGGGCTAAAACGTTTCTCACAGTGTTTCATGTAGGCTTCTGCAGAGAAGGAGCCTGCTTGGTTTCAGAGTTGTTGGCAAGGGGCCTGGCATTCTGGAAGAGACTTTTGTTTCGTTTCTGTCCACCAGAGCTGCTCCTCTTCACAGCAAAAGCACCATGGAGCTTTTTTGTTCACAGAGATCGATAATTCAATACAGACTACAGCGGGCGTGGGAACATGTGTTTAAAGGCGTGACATCTCGACCTTACAGCTGCAGAGAAGTTCAGCAAGAAGAAAGTAGAACACATATGCATACACATTGGGGAAAAATCATGTTGTGCTCTAGCAAAATATTAAGCTTTAAATGCCCTGAATTCACAGTATCCTACATTTGCTCTTTCTTCCTCTTCTTTTTTAGTTAAACTAACCAGATGTGCTCTCTTGACACTTGCCTTCTGGGTTGCCAACATCTGGTAATCCCACAACTGGAATCACATTTAACCCAGAAAGCGGTTGCCAAGACTCTCCATAGTTGTTCACTTTGATACTCTTTGCTATAAATCCCTCCCCCAACTTTTTGTGTTGTTTAAGAAGAGAATGAGTTCATAAGTGCTATATATTGTATAGCGAGCATCCTTTAATCTGCCCAGTTTATGCCTTAGGACTAGAAACTGACTTTGGCAATGAAAAGGAACATTATTAGATAGCCTGCTAGTGATTATTTGAAGAATAGCAATAGCACTTTAGAATTTGGCACCAGCCAAAGCTACAAGGTGGGGGAAGGGGAATGTCAGTTGTTATTTGGGAATCCCTTTTGATCTTCAGGAACCATCCTCCCCAAGTTTCCAGATCTGAGACTATGTTCCTGAGGCTGATACTTTCAGGATCAGTTGGGATTGTTGCTGCTGTATCAGCTTCCCTCCTCTTAGCAACTTCCCTGCCTAAACTGCTGGATGCCATCTGAAGGCTGGTAGTGGAGTTCTCCAGGCTGATAGTCCTGAGAGACTTTGATCTGCCATCCATGGGTTTGGCCTTGGAAGTGGCTTGGGTGTTCAGGGCCACCATGATGGCTATGGGTTATCCATGGCCCAATCTGATGGGTCACATGTGAGTGGTCACATTCTAGATATGAACTTCTTGTTGGAGCAATGTGACCTGTTGGGGGATCTGTCAGGGTCCCCTCTATCATAATAAGACCACACCCTGCTGCTTTGAGATCCTCTTATGCTGCCTCCCTCTGCAGGGAGGCTGGACCTATTTGAACTTTCAGCAATGGATCCACTGGGGCTCCAAAGGGAGCTGGGGGAGACCCTGGGGACACTGCTGCACATTTCTGTGGAGGCTCTGGTGGAAACCTGAAATCAGAGAATGACCAAAGCCCTGGAGAGGATCGTGCCTATGTGACCTCTCCTGGCCCATTGACCCAATACTCTCCATGGTCCACGGAGGAGCTGAAAGTGTTGAAAAGAACCAAGAGACATCTAGAGCCCTGCTGGAGGAAAACAAGGAACAAATCTGACCAAACACAGGTTAGAACTGCAATTAAGGCATAATTTGGCAATAAGAGCAGTGAAACACCAATATTTCTCTGCATTTATTGCATCCACAGCCTGGTTCAAAATCACCCAGTTCTCCTTGGGAAGGAAGGCTCAGATGATCATCTTCAGGGCTGCCTGGAGAAGGTTATGCAATGCATGATGGATAAAATTGCTCAGATTTGCTCTTGGACTCCAAGTGTGGAGCAAGGCCATTAGAGATACCTGGGGAATGGACTTACCCTGTTATCAGGGAGCAGCCTGGTCCTTGGGAAGTGGATAGGGTCCTCAGGGCTGTCAGCACAACTACTTGCTTATTAGACCCTTGTCCTTTCTGGTTATTGAAAGTTTCAGGATGGTGACTCCTGGGTAGATGCATGCAGTGGTTAACACATCACTGCAAGAAAGGTGGGGTATTCCTGACATACTTTAAGGAGACCATGATCTGCCCCCTCAAGAAGCTGTCATTAGACCCCAGATAGGGTAGTGCACTCATCCTTACTCTCCTTGATTTCCTGGCAGCTTTTGATAGGATCGATTATGGCAATGCTTTTGAACTAGCTATGGGATTTGGGATTGGGCAGTGCACTGTTGCGGTGGTTCAGTTCCTTTCCTTGTGGCCAATTCCAACTGGTGTTGATAGAGGCGAGAGGTCCAGCCAACTGCTGCTCCTTTGTGAGATGCTACAACACTTGCTATTTTCTCCAATCCTTTTCAGGTGAAAGTGCTGGGTGAGATTATCCAACATCATTGGATCAGATACCATCAATATGATACTTAGATTAGATTTCTCCTTTATATGCCTGGTGACCCAAATATGCTTGTGGTTGCCCTTTTGTGTCTGCATGCCAACCATTGCTGACTGTTGGCAGCACCCACACATTACATTAAGCTTTACCACATTTAAGAAACCACAAAGACTGGATTCAGACAACACATTAAGCATAAGCAAACCATCTCCATTATATCTTGGCAGAGAATATGAATCTGCCCAATTGAATGGCAGTGGCTCTTACAAGCTTCCAACAGGAAGTTTTCTAGCTCTACTAGGAAATGACTGGAATTGCACTGGGAATTTTTCCTTGCAAAGCAAGTATTCTGCCAATGAGTCACTCTTTTCTACTTTAAGCTGATGGATAGGGCCATTGAAAAGGAGGGAGATTGAACCTGGCACCTACCTCCCATAAATGAAAGGTAAGGAATTTATATCTTCCAGTGTTGCTGAACTACAATTCTAACCAGCCCTAATTAGCATGGTCAAGAATAAGTGATACTGAGCATATGTTTCAGCAACAAATGGAATACGCCCAAAAAAGAGAGATCATCCACTTTTAGTAGCCATTTGCCAACCTTAATGATAGGGGATTTAAGAAATGAAGGCTCACAAATCTTAATCTTTAAACATATTGAGGCTGGCATGTTGCCAGAAGTGCTCATGATTAAAGCAACATGTGTAAATACTACAGTGGTTTATAATCCACAAAGCAGCCTTAAGCTTCATCAATCTCTCAGTCAGAATGATAACCTAGGGAAGTTATTATTCCACATTAAAGTTTGTGAAGTCTTTATATAACTTAATTCTATTAAAAAGACCCCAGACTCCTTATCAAGTGGATAGAATAAAGCAAACATCTTTACTTTTCAATTCCTATGATAGCAAGTGAGAACAGTTGGTTTATTACAAAATTTATGTCCTTAAATACTTATTTAGTCAAGAGAAATGCCATTTTTAGTCATTCCTGAGACCCTGATGAGCTGGCTTATGAAAAGGTTGCATGTGCAGAAGACAATTTCTTGAACTTTGCCCAATTTTCAATGATCTTTTAATCAAAAATAAAATCATACATAGCCCTTAATATATAATCTGTAGGTAAGTACCAGATCACTATAGATTAAATCTTACAAGTCGTAAAAGATTCAGTCTAAAAAAAACAAACATCATGAAGAAATTATTATAAGCAAAATTGCATGAAAAGAATATACTAAAAACTTAACGATTGTTCATATTGTAGGGTTGATAACCTTACTTTGAGTTCTTGTCAATAGTAATATGTATCAACTTTTTCTAATTTATTCATCTCCATATTTATTGGGTTATGATTTCCATAACTGATTCCCAAAAGATTTCTGAATTGTCTTGTTCCATCAAGATGAAGCCCTAACCAGGAGTATCCATATGAGAGGGCCAAGAGGAGCAAGTGACAAAACTGGCATGACAACATAACAATGGACGTTTCCTTTCTATTTATGTACAATGTTGCGACACACAAGCATAAAAGGGCAAAACTTGTGGTATGATATCATATTGTGCATTTTGTCATTTTTGGCATCATATACACTTACCGGTATGTCCCTAATTGTAGGGATCAGCCTAAGCTATTAATGCAGCTCTCAAACTATATGATAATTGAAAATTTCATTATTTGCACGAAAGTGGTTTGAAAAAGAATATATAACTAATTGTAGTCAGAGATGGGATTTCACTTTCTCTGAAAGCAATGAATTCCATCTCTAACACACAGCTGGAATTTAGAGGAAGAAAATAAAAATAGTTATAAACTGATTAGTCTGTTCAAGAACTATCCATAGACTTTATGTGTACTAGAAAAACAATCTAAAATATTAGTTGTTGCCTAGTTCATTCTCATTACAGTAATATTTTTTGGAAAAATAAGCCACACAAAGCTTGATATAAGATGGGTGGCTGTATAAATGTTTTAAATAATTAAATAACAAGCAATTTGATTCCCCCCACCCCATTATTTACAAGAAAATAATGGAGACAAATACAATTGAGCAGGTCTCCTGTTTCAAACACCTGGGGAATAGACCTTCATTCTGCCAGCAATAGAAACACTCACAGAGACTACAGTGCTGAACATGCACAGAGGAGTCATCTGCCATCCTTACATTCCTTAAGAAGACCACTATATACCTATACTAGCCCTAGCAGAAGTTGAATCCAACTGCTTCCAACCCAGTAGGAATGTTAAGTCATACAGGACAAAAAGCACTGAGTCAACCCAACAACTAACCCTACAGTCTGATATAAGCATAGTACACAAAATTGTCTGCTACAACCACAATAATACACGGGCAAACAATAGATACAAACTCAAGGTAAACCACTCCAAACTCGATTGCAGAAAATACGACTTCAGCAATAGAGTGGTCAATGCCTGGAAAGCTTTACCTGACTCCATTGTTACTTCCTCAAACCCCCATAGCTTCAACCTTAAACTGTCTACAGTGGACCTCACCCCGTTCCTAAGAGGTCTGTAAGCCCACCAGCGTGCCTACCGTCCCTGTCCTACTGTACCCATTTATTTGTACTCATTTCATGTGCTCATGTCCATGTTTATACTTATACTTGTTATCTTGTACATGCTTGAATAAATAAATAAATAAATAAATAAATAAATAAATAAATAAATAAATAAATAAATAAATAAATAAATAAATAAATAAATAAATAAATAGATTGCTGCTTTCGAATGTACCTCTAAATTTAGAGCTTAAAAAACAACAATTAGTGTGATGTGGGGATTTAATATTTTTCACTACTAGATTGATAGCTATGGTTCTAAATTGCTTCCTGAGGTATTTTTTTGGAGTTATTGCATAATCTGTACTCAATGTGTACCAGGGGCGGGTTCCTAATTTTTTTACTACAACTCTGTAGGCGTGGCTTATTTTGTGGGTGTGGCTTGCCAGCCATATGACCGGGTGGGCGTGGCTTGCCGGTCATATATTAGTTATTTCAGAGAGATGTTACTATATTTTTGCTATTTTATAGCTTACATGAAAAGCTTTGCATACAAAGTGCGTGTTACACCATGGCAACACAGCAACCTTTATATGCAGAAAATGCTATAGTTAAAAGACGAGCAAGTCTCATACAGCATTTTTGGTTTCAGTCATGGATTCCTTAGACGAAAATATTGAGGACTGTTAAAAGAACAGTATCTTTTAACAGTCCTCAATGTTTTCGTCTAAAGAATAACAGTATAAAACTGTATAAAATTAACAGTATAAAAGGTTAAGCTTTCGGAAATCGCCCACTTTGGGAAGCTTTAGGCAAAAGCGAAGGAAAAGTGTCAAATGCGAACTTCTTATTATTTTCAAGTGAAGGGACGGGGAAAGACTTAATTGTCAGGTTTCTGGGCATGTGCAGAAGAAATTTTTTTTTAAAAAAAATGGCAGCGCCCAGGCACCGGCAACCGACCACACCGGTACTGTGACGTCACCAGCGGGCTGCTACCGGTGCTATAGAGTGGACCGCACCGGTAGGAACCCACCACTGATGTGTACACAATAATGCTTCCCCGTCCCCGGAAGATGAATCTATTTTCATTAGTATATGAAAAGCTAGTCATGCTGCCTTGCTATGATGCAAAGGAAGCTTGAAGAGGTTGTATTGTATTCATTAAAATCTGGGATAAATGTCCTTTTCCACCCAAAGTCAGTTGATGAGGAGGAAAAGTAATGACTTAGCAAGAAGAGGAAGCAAAAACGGACTTTGCAGTCCTGGGATGTTCTTTCAACTTCTCAGTTGGTGGTGAGCATACAGCCCTCACATTTCCTGGTGGTTCTCCATTCAAATATTAATGAGGCCCAAACACCCTTAGCTTTTATGAGATCAGCCAAGGTCAGCTAGAAACCAGTATTTCTCTTCAAACTTATTTCTGCAGATGTTGCTTTTGTTTCTTAACATAAGGCATGACAATAATTTTAGACTGTATTCTAAGTATTTCCTCTACTGTCGAAAACAGTGTTTCTCAACTTGGCAACCTCAAGATGTGTGGATTTCAACTCCCAGAATTCCCTAGCCAGCACAGTTTAGTATATCATCTGGCTTTCCTGTAGCTGGGGGAATAGCCTGAAATTGGCCAGGCTGGTTGAAACTTGCTGACACTACAGACAGACAGGTTCCTAGTGGGGGATGAGCACTATGCTAGGCACTATTTTTATTTATTTAAGAAGATGTAACTATGGTGGCCTACGTTCAGATAATGTAGGAAGGAAGGGAAAGGATAGAACATAGGACATAATTTTTCTTACTTCTGGCCTAATCTCAGTAAGAGGTTTTTCCCCTGGCAGGCTACCTGGGCAAAAACTGGAGGTGTAAGTCAATCTGAAAGTCAGAATTGAAGTTGAAAAGGATCAACAATGTATATTTTTGCTTAGAAATATGAAGGGAGATATAAGCCAGATAGTTTTGCCTTAATGCACCTTTCTACTGGAACGTCATTAGAGGCAATTCTTGTGAATTGTTCTATTCACCTGGCCTGTTGGCTTCTCTAGGGCTATTGTATGTAGGCGGCAAAGATGCAAGGAATCACTAGTTGTTTTTTTTTTTTTGTAGTTCTACGTTTCCATTAGGGGTGGGTTCCTAATTTTTTTACTACCACTCTGTGGGTGTGCTTATTTTGTGAGTGTGGCTTGCCGGCCATGTGACTGGGTGGGCGTGGCTTCTTGGACTGCTGAAGGGAGGGGAACTGAGATAGGTCCTGCCGCCCATTCCCCCTCCACTCAGCAGCTCGAGAAGCCTCGAATGTGCAAAAATGCCTAGGATCATCACCGCGCATTCGTGACTTCTCGGACTGCTGAAGAGAGGGGAATGGAGATAGCTCCTGCCGCCCATTCTTTCAGTGTCTCACATGCTCCCTCAGCCATCCTCCCCTGCTTGGACTCACTGTGGGGTAGGAAGGCAGTGCATGCGCAGTGCCGGAAGCTCGGCTTCTGGGCATGCGCAGAAGAAAAATTTTTTAAAAATGTAAAAATTTTTTTTTTAAAAAAATGGCGGCACCCAGGCACCAGCAACTGACCGCACCGGTACTGTGATGTCACCAGCGGGCCGCTACCGGTGCTATAGAGTGGACCGCACCTGTAGGAACCCACCACTGGTTTCCATCTGTTAAGGCTGTGCTAACTGCTGAAAAGAGTACTTTTGTTTTGAAGGGCGCATATTTACAAAGCACTATTTGGTATGTCAGTGAAGATTCTCAGTCCTCCAAGTAGGATTGCCTGAAAATTGAGTCCATGGCAACTGGACTTATTTTTGCTGATTTGAAACATTTGGCTGCTAATCCAAGCAGCTTCCTCACTTAAGGCAAGTTAATTAGTCAAAGAGTCATTGGAATGTACCAACTCCTCCTGTACAAAAATCAGGGTTTCTTCCCCAAAGTGTCTGACAATATGTCAGTGAAGATTCTTAGTCATCCAGGAAGAGTTATCTGAAAATTGAATTGTCTGGATTGGTGCTAGAATTGTACATTCCAATGACTAATCAACTTGCTCAGCCCGAGGAAGCTACCTGGATGAGCAGTGAAATGTTTCAGATCAACACAAATAAGTCCAGTTGCCATGACTCAATTTTCAGACACTCTTTGGAATATTATACAAAGTCATAGTCATTCAACATATTAAGCCCAACTTAGACAATAATGGTTTAGGGAACAATCTATCCTGGCTGGATTCACACAATGTTTTAAGAAGTAAAATGAGTTTATAAATCATGCTGGCTACGTTTAAACCACATTGTGCCCTACCATGTCATGTGATTCTGTTCCCACTCTTAGTATATTGGATGTTCATTCCCAATTTTTTGGGAAAAATAATTTCCTGGACAAGACAGGTGTTTAAAAATCTGATGCTTACTATAGTTTGTTCATGTTATGCTAAATGAGGGTACTGTGGTGTGTGAAAAAGGGTAACATTAATGCTGTCTCTTAAGGCAAAGGAACTTTTGATTTAGGAGGCTACTGAGTCTGACAAAGAGTTGTCATATCCAAACCACTTCCTTTCCTTCCCCGGAGTTGGTTAAGCAGAAGCTGGACATCTTTCTATTGGAGATGCTGCAATAATGGATTCCTGGATTGTGCAAGAGATTGGACTAGATGATCTACAAAGTTCTTTCCAAAATTTTCAGTGAAAATGCTGAAGAACATAGTTTTGGGGTAAAGCAAATAGAGGGAGACCTCACTGATTAAGAAAACCTTGTCTCTTTGTTTGGCAAACATGCAAGTCCATCTCCAATGTTTGTCAGCTTATGAGAAGTTGAGCCAAAGTTGTACAAAAATTCTTGGAAACTTGGGCTCAGCCTTTTTGGAAAAGGAGAATTAAAAAGAGAACATGACCATAGTTTGAAAACTCAGATGCAGCCAACTGGGCAAAGTTTTGAAGAGAAAAATGGACTAGGAGAGAAAGCTTTAGGCAAAACGTGAATGGCTTGTGGGTTAGCAATAACAAAATTTAAATGGAGTGGGCAAAAAAATGTTTTGGTAGCCCAGTTTGTTGGAAACATACTCTTCCTAGAATTTATTTGTGGCAAGCTTTATTATGTCCATATGGAACCAAGCTAGTATTCTGGCAGCCAACAACATAAAAAAATAATAGCTTTTGAGCATGTATTCCATTATTCAAGGGGTGTTTATTTTTGAGCAGAGTTCAGTACTGATTGTCTGGAAGCTGTTGTAGGAACACAAAGTAATAATATAGGACAGAAAGTATTTTTATCATTTTTAAACCCATCCATGTACATAATCGTGAACTTATTGGGCAAAGTTTCTAGACTGCAGGTTATGAACTCCAAGAAAGATTCAACAGCAGCTATTTTTCTTTGGAGAAAATTGAGAACTAAGAAAACTACCATAGCTGGGCTACAAAAATCTGGGAAGGCCCTAGATGGAAGCAAAGGCATCCAGTTCTAGGCTGCATTAACAGAGGGATAGAATCAAGATCACGCGAAGTGTTAATACCACTTTAAAATGCTTTGGTAAGGCCACACTTGGAATACTGCATTCAGTTTTGGTCCACGATGTAAAAAGGATGTTGAGACTCTAGAAAGAGTGCAGAGAAGAGCAACAAAGATGATTAGGGGACTGGAGGCTAAAACATATGAAGAACGGTTGCAGGAACTGGGTATGTCTAGTTTAATGAAAAGAAGGATCAGGGGAGACATGATAGCAGTGTTCCAATATCTCAGGGGTTGCCACAAAGAAGAGGGAGTCAAACTATTCTCCAAAGCACCTGAGGGTAGAACAAGAAGCAATGGGTGGAAACTAAACAAGGAGAGAAGCAACCTAGAACTGAGGAGAAATTTCCTGACAGTTAGAACAATTAATCAGTGGAACAGCTTGCCTCCAGAACTTGTGAATGCTCCAACACTAGACGTTTTTAAGAAGATGTTGGATAACCATCTGTCTGAAGTAGTGTAGGGTTTCCTGCGTAAGTAGTGTAGGGTTTCCTGCGTAGTGTAGGGTTGGACTAGAAGACCTCCAAGGTCCCTTCCAACTCTGTTGTTGTTGTTGTTGTTGTTGTTGTTGTTGTTGTTGTTGTTGTTGTTGTTATTATTATTATTATTATTATTATTATTATTATTATTATTATTATTATTATTATTATTATTAATATTAATATTAATATTAATATTAATATTAATATTAATATTAATATTAATATAATATTAATATTAATATTAATATTAATATTAATAATATTATTAATATTATTATTAATATTATTATTAATATTATTAATATTATTATTAATATTATTAATATTAATATTAATATTATTATTATTAATATTAATATTAATATTAATATTAATATTAATATTAATATTATTATTAATATTAATATTATTATTAATATTAATATTAATATTAATATTAATATTAATATTAATATTAATATTAATATTATTATTATTATTATTAATATTATTATTATTATTAATATTATTATTATTATTAATATCAATATCAATATCAATATCAATATCAATATCAATATCAATATCAATATTATTAATATTATTAATATTATTAATATTATTAATATTATTAATATTATTAATATTATTATTATTATTATTATTATTATTATTATTATTATTATTATTATTATTATTATTATTATTATTATTATTATTATTATTATTATTATTATTATTATTATTATTATTATTATTATTATTATGGTGGGCCTTTTGATTTTGGAATCTGATCTGGGACCCCTCCTAATGAGTTGAGGTTAGAGCTGCTAGAATTCTCCCTCCTATGAATAGGAATAATGCACACAAGAAACTTCCATGCAGATTCCAGACTTTCAGAAAAGTAGAGAACAATTTGGATGGGCATGTTCTTAAAACGCACCTTCAAGACCAACCTGCTTTATTTTAATCCTTGCCATTTCCTCTGCTTGTCTTTAGAGCAGGCAGAGCTCCCTCCCACCAACAACTTCAGCCCCTGCAACATCCATGACCGTAAATGCCTGCAGAAACAACAAGCAAGAGTACGGGATCGAATGAACATTGGTGTCAAGATGTGGGGCCATGGTGGGAACCTCATGCTCCGAGAGGACATCCGGCCAGTGGTGAGGGACTTTGGTCTTTCTTCAGAGAAAAGGGAATAGAAACCACATTTGGCTGAATTAGGCTCTTCCCATTTGCTGCTCTGTTTTGCTCTTCTTTTCCCAACATTTCAGATGCCTTACAGATGTGTTAGAATTACAAGTCTCAGAATTAGCCTGCCAGCACAGCCATGGAATTTCTAGAAATTTTAGCCTGATGCATTTAGAGGACAATCTGATTAAGAACACCTATTTGAAACAAGAAATATTTGTACTTCTGTTTCTGTTTTTTTGCTACTTTATAAAGTTCATTCCCAACTTGCCTCAGTGCTGGTTATTGCTAGTCATTTAATCCAGTGCACCAGCTGAACTCATTGGAGGCTTCCCGGTTATATCCAAAGTCGCCTTTTGAATATCTTGTTAAGCTTGACTAATCAAGCCATGGATTAGCCACCTCCATTAGCCACCTCCATTCCAGGGAAAATGTTCATTAACATGATACCCACATTTACTCTGAGAGACATTGGATGCATTCACAGTTCCTGTTTCTGTGTTCTGACTGCAATTCCTCCTATTTTTTGTTAACAGGTCCAAGGCTTGTGTCAGAGTGAGCTTCAGAGAGCCTTAGAGAGACTAGCAGCTTCCCAAACCCGAACCCATGAGGACCTTTACCTCATTCCCATCCCTAACTGTGACCAAAATGGAAATTTTCATCCCAAACAGGTAACCCTGATACATGGGACGGCATGGGTAAACTTTTATTTTGTGTGGGCTACATTTTTTTTGACCAAATTCTCTTGATTTACAAGCAAATCTTAAATTCATTACAACTCAGAACTGCACAGCACATTTTATGAACTATTAGGTATTAATTGTGCATTAAGGCAATTCATGTGTGTTCGCTTTATCTTATGGAACTCCAACAATGCATCAACATAATTGAGAAACCTGGGTACAAAAATAAACATAGAAAGAGCAACAAATCTCCATTCTCTGTTCTTCAATTGTAACCTACCGTATTTTTTGGAGTATAAGATGCACCTTTTTTCTCCCTAAAAGAGGCTGAAAATTTGGGTGCATCTTATACTCCGAATGTAGCTTTTTTGAAGCTTTCCCCCGCAGCCCTAACGAGGTGCTAATGATCTTCCTGGCTTCCTACTCTGTCCGAAGAAGTTTTTTTCCAGCCCCAAGTCTTTGCAGGCTTGTTTTCATTCCTACTCCCTCTGAAAAAGGTTTTTTCAGCCCTAACGAGGTGCTAACGATCTTACCGGCTTGCAGCATTTTTTTATTCCTACTCCCTCCGAAGTAGTTTTTTTACCAGCCCTAAGTCTTTGCAGGCTTGTTTTCATTCCTACTCCCTTCAAAGAATATTTTTTTCAGCCCTAACCAGGGGATAAAATAATGTGCTGAAGCTGACCAGACTAAGGACACTAGCCAGATGAATACCTGGTAGGTAGATTCCCCCCCCCCTATTTTCCTCCCCCAAAACTAAGGTGCGTCTTATACTCCAGTGCGTTTTATACTCCGAAAAATATGGTATATGGTGATGGAAAGTCCTTCTTGATGCCAAATATGATAATATAACAATTTGCTTACTGTTCTTACACCTCAAAAGTTTGGCAGGACATTGCAATATTTAATAAATAACTTGTTCTGACTCCAAGAACTGGCATGATGTCATTCAACCTTTCCCAGCATAGCACCTTTCTGATATGACAGATTACACAGGGTGAAAAATGTTAGTGAGAACTTTCTGCAAATATGTTCTTGACATCTCCAGTAAATAACTGTTATGATGGCAATAATTGTTCAGAGAACACATCATGAAGCTGGTGAGGTGACTATCCATCATCCACAACAGTACCCTCTGCCATTCTATTTGCCTTAGCTTTGTGTAGAGTTGGTGGCACAGTTCCAGATAAAACACTAAACATATTGCCTTTTAAAAGTAGCTCTGGACCTCTGTATTCCCATAGTATCAGTAATGTTGAAGAACTAAAGTGATTTATTTCCAGTTCAGCTGTGGTATAGTCGATAGTTTTTGCTTTTTTGAGATATTTTGCCATTTCCTTCATCCCAACTCTGGGGTTTTGGATTCTATAAGGAAAATGCTAATTTGATGGCATTTCAGTAGCCCAAATAAAATTAATAGAGGGGGAAAAACTGGCATATAAATAACCAAGGTACCCCTCCCCCCCCCACCAAATCCAGACCACCCCGAACCTGCACTTGGTGATAGTGCTGAGGCTAGGTCTGGGCCTTGATTTCAGACCTAGAGCCACCACTATCACTCAAAAAGGCTGCCTGTGGTGCAGTGGTTAGAGTGCAGTATTGCAGGCTACTTCTGCTGCCTGCCAGCTGCCTGCAATTTGGCAGTTAAAATCTCACCAGGCTCAAGGTTGACTCAGCCTTCCATCCTTCCGAGGTGGGTAAAATGAAGAACCAAATTGTTGGGGGCAATATGCTGACTCTGTAAACTGCTTAGAGAGGGCTGTAAAGCACTGTAAAGCGGTATATAAATGTAAGCGCTATTGCTATTGCTTTTGCCATTCCCCATTGTTCAATAGCCTTGGAGGATGGTATAGTATTCCTCGTGGCCCAGTACTCCCCAGGTTCTGCTCTATATTGCTTATTTTTATATGGTGTTCTCTTTTTGTTGACAGGCCCCTGTGGCCTACTGTTCTTGGTTGCATGAGGTCTTCGTTCTTGAAGCAAGTTTGGAGAAGGTTCTCCCACAGCCTCAACTTTCAAAAACTGTGTAAAAGCACTCCCCATTCTTACACAATTTTCAGAGGCTCCAGAGGCCATGCAAGAGCACTTCCCTTTTGAATGACTTCTGGAAGGTTTGGAGGCTGCAGGAAAGCACTTCCCATTCTCATGCGGCCTCTGCTATCTTCAAACATTGTGCAAGAATGGGGTATGCTTTTGAGAATAGTTCTTGGATATTAGCGAACCCTGATGTATCACCCAAAATGTCATGGTATATCATAGGTTCACTACATCAAACTGGCTCTCATGTAATGAGTCCAATATTTTCTAGCCTCCCCTCCCCGTTTAACATTTTCAACATAAATTTAAAGTACCTTTATACATTCTAGTCAATTTTTGGTGACCTATACCAACTATTTTATAAAAATTCTGTTTAAGATATAACATAATATACTGTACATTTCAATTCATTCAACCCACATTTTCCCACTATTCTATTTGCATATTGTAACCAAAAAGTTAGTCATTTTATCATATATTCTTTCACTTGTTCTTCTGTTTCAAATTTATACATTTTAGTAATAATATGTTCATTTGTAAATGGGTCTGTTTTCAAATTCCACTCTTACAATGCTCAAAACCAAAAGTTTTTTCATCTAAATCTTCCTATAAATGTATATAAGAAAACCATTGGCAAGTATATCCTATTTATATAAAAATGGTTTGGGATGCAAGTAAAGCTTTTATTAAAGATTATTTTGTAAAACATAATACTGAACTCAAAAAGAAGAGCCAAGGAAAAACACAGGCTATTTTGAATGATAAAAAGCATTAAAAAATGTCCAGAGAAGATAAGCATTTCTCATCAAATTGAACATTTATTACAATAGTTATTGATGTTAACAATAAGAGAAATGAAAGTAAAAATAAATTATGTAAACAAAAAAAATTTCAATTTGCAAATAAATTAGGGATATGGCTAGAGTACAAATTAAGAAAAAAGATACTGAAACTTCAAGAGAGAAACATTGTGTTAATGATGTATAATGGCTATACAAGAGGATGGAACAATTGGAGTTTGTGTTGCCTTGGCTGTGGGTAAAATTTATTATTTATTTATTTATTTAGTGAGATTTATATACCGCCTCACAGTGCAAGCACTCTCTAAGCGGTTTACACCAGTAAGCAATGTATATTTACATTGCCCCCAACAATCTGGGTCCTCATTTTACCTACCTCGGAAGGATGGAAGGCTGAGTCAACCTTGAGCCGGTGAGATTTGAACCACTGACCTGCGGATCAGTGTCAGCTAAAGTGGCCTGCAGTATCTGCCTCTAACCGCTGCGCCACCTCGGTTCATAAAATGAAGACAATGTGAAAAGGATATGATGTCAAAAATAATTAGGAGCAGAGCAATATGAGAACGAGTTCTTAGTAAGATTGTATTATTTTTTCATAATTATGAGAATTAATCTTCTACCTTTCTCCTTTAGTGTCACCCAGCTTTGGATGGGCAACGAGGGAAATGTTGGTGTGTGGATCGGAAGACAGGGGTGAAATTGTCAGGAAGCCTGGAAGTGAAGGAAGATTTGGATTGCCATCAGCCTGTAGATGGAGTGGAAGAGTGACCAGGCTGATAAGTGGACAATAAGACTTGCCTTGACAATCTGCCAGGGAAACTTGTTGTATTTAGTGTTTGATAAGTAGATGCAATGCAAACTGGGAGTTACCACAATGCCTTTTTTTTCCTGAGGGGGAATAATAGCAGTAATGGCTGCCTCTCCTCTCAAAATAACTGCATTAATCTAAGCACGATGTGGCTTAGTCAACCCGTATTTCTCTGCTGTTTAACTGGGTAGCTATTTGCATCCATGGATCATTGTTCACAAACAATGGAAACTATATTCCATGTGAATGACCATCGATGACAAAAAGCCCCACTGGCTTTAATCTTGAGTACCTCAATAAGTCTTTTGAGAGGTTCCACTGCTCTTGTTTTCGGTATAAACTGTTGGGGAACTTGCTCTTCTTCCACTATGAAAGGGAAAAAGAAAAGCAGTGGACAAAGGGGATAAAGCTCTTTTCCCCACTTTTCTTAAAGGTCCATTAAAGCCCAAGCTGGTTCAGTAGTGCCTAGACTTCTTCCATCCTAATATACTTGATCTTCTTAATGCAAGGGATAAATTACATTTAGGATGAGAAAAAGTATGCTTATTTAAAAGGCCTCATTTCCTAGCCATGATACACCGGTCTTCATTACTGGACTCCATTGCCATGGCTTAGTCTTGAAACAACATAGATTAGAGCATTTTTGAACAAAATGCTCTAATTTATATTGATCAGACAAACTTTTCTCAATACCATGTTTCTCCAACAGGACATCAGAGTTTCGCTTTGAATTTAGGATGTTCTTTCCAGGCATAATTTCAAGTAAAGCTTTAATTTAAAAGACAATTGTTACAATTGTTAATTCATATTCCAAATAGGGATAAACGGATACAATTACAAAAAAAATCTCAAATCATAATATGTAATAATTAAAACCATGCTTCTACATTCATATATTTAAAAAAATCAGAAAAAAAGATAGCTGGTATAATCTAGCTGGTGTTCTATCCTTGCTCGTTAATTAACTATTCAGTTTATTTTCAAACAGAGTAAGATAATCTTTGGTGCATAAGATAGTATCTTTGAAATCTGGAAAAATGAGATTCTAATCTAGGGCATTTGGTAAAAAATAATAATGACTTCTAATTTGTAGTAATAGTGAAAAAAGAATTTTTAGAAATTGGCATGGGAGCTGGATTTAGCAACATTTTCAAGGATTGTGCTTTAGCTTATTTGAATAAAATAAAGGTTTGGGAGGGAAATACTAAAAATGGGTCCATGTATTTATTTAATTTACATTGGAGGTAGGATTCAGATTCACTTGATACAGCTATTTGCTTTCTTTTCCCTTCCTGTTAAATGTAGAGTAATTATAGCCCTGGTATTAAGAGATGTACCCAACCCAGGAGTACTTTCAATCTGGAAACAAAAGTGAAAATGTTTAGAGCAGGGGTCTCCAACCTTGGCAACTCTAAGACTTGTGGACTTCAACTCTCAGAACTGTGGGAGTTGAAGTCCACAAGTCTTAAAGCTGCCAAGGTTGGAGACCCCTGGTTTAGAGCACCCAAGATTGAATTTGTCCATTCTAGAGCCCAACCCCATTTATTACTAAAAACAAGGCCACTTTTTTCTAGCTTCTTTTGAGTGTTAAAAAGTTTCCAGTTAAAGAGCAATAAAATTAATGCCATCAGACAATCTTGCCGCAGAACAAGGAATCCCTTCCTCATATGAAATATGTCTCATTAGCAAGTAGAGTTTGCAACATTGGGGAGCAGGAGATAAGAGATTCCTAGCCCCCATGCTGGAGTTTCATAAAAATCTTCAGTTAGGGCTGCCAAAATTTGTTGGCAAAACCATTAATTTTCTATGGGGCAGTTTCTCACATTTTGCCTTTAAAAGGACAAAATAGATCTCCATGAGGTGCAAAGTAATTCATTATCCTTTTTTAATTATATCCCTCAGATTAGAATGTTCTTCCTAACTATAAATATGTTGGTCTAACTTTCAGATAAATAAATTGTCAAGAAGGAGACTCTGAAGCATGTTTTCAAAACATGGGGCAGCAATAACTTTTAATGAAGTCCTTTACCTTCCAAGAGTGTAAGAAGTACCCATTACTCATTACAACAACCATAGGCTGTTGCTCTTTCAAATGGAGAAAACTTTATTTGGACCTTGTTGCCCTTATTAATGACTGGTTTTAGAAAGGGAACAGTTTTAATAAGGAATTGAAACTGTCAGTTGCAGCCTTTCTTCCTGAAATGACATTATTCAAAATGTAGGTTCTTTTTTTTTAGAATGTACTAAGGCAATAATATATCAAAAGACAGAAACAAAAACATGATGCATGAACAATAAAAAGGGATGAAAGGACAAACAGGAAAGGAATAAAAAGGGGGGGGGAACGCAAAATAATTCATAACATGAGGAAAACAAACATATGGTTGAACCTTATCTCAATTAATCTATAAACAGCAACTATCTCCCAATAAACCTGTCAACTTGATATCTAACAGAGCTAACTAGGGAAAGAGGAATAAATAGTAGATCATCTACTATTTCCAGGCTGCTCGTGTTGACCAAAATAGCATTTGGGTTTTATTGTATGGCAAACTCTTCATTACCTTCAGGGTATTTATTATGTGGATTTGGGGAATCTAATCTTTTCTGGGAAATGAAGGTAGATTCAGATCTACTGAATCTGAAGCTGGCTGCAGTTCACTGTTGGAAGGTTTTGGACTACTTCAGTTTAATTCCTTTCAGGCCAGTGGTAATTGCTTGATCCCCTTCTGATCTGCTCCAGTCCTTTAGGAGTGCAACTCCAGGAATTCCATAGTCATTTTCAAGTTGTTGGGTTTTTATTTTCATAATTTCCAGCCGCATCTGGGGATCACCAATTTGGGAAAAGCTATAACTCCAAATATAGCTGATTGGTGAAACCCAGCATTTGCCAAGGATGAAAACAAGTGAACTTTCATATACAGTGGTCCACAACAGTAGTGTATTAGTTATTGCTAGCTAGCTTAATATTGTCTGTGATATTTTATAGAGCGGCACATTATGGCCGGTGCCTTCCTACAGGTGCGAGCAATCTTTTAGCATCTGCAGGTTGCTCTAACGTTCATGGCAGTGTTCCTCAACCTTTGCAATTTAAAGATATTGGACTTCAACTCCCAGAATTCCCCAGCCACCATAATAGGTGGCTCAATTGTGAAAATTAAAAGAGGTCACAATTTTTCTATTTTTTCCCCTGAGGCTGCAGAGACAGGTTTCTCTTTTTGAAAAAGAATTGTTACATTTCTTTGAGGGAAGAGTAACAGTTTTGGAGGTTTTCCTGCCTCAAAATGGCATGACCAGTTTTTGATAGCTGTGGTGCAAAGGGGATCAATGGGTCACAAAAAGAAGATGGGGCCTCAGGTTGCCTATTTCTTCTTTATTGCTTTTCTGTAGGTATAGTGCGTTTTTTAAACTGCAGTTATCTGAGAGTCAAGTCCACTGAACTCAGTGGAACTAATATTTGAATAGTTATGCATCCTATTGCCCTATTTCATATTTGCTACATCAAACATAGCATCTTTCAGCACAATCACATACAATGCTCAACAATTACACTTCTAGGTGTCAAGAATGAAGAAGTGAAGGTGAATTTTTGTTGAGAGGAGATATTCTCTCAGTGCCAGAAACTAAAGCTGTGTACCCTTCAAACATGATTCAGTTTGAAAATAAAGTCAACTCTTAAAATAGCAGCACATTTTAATAGCTGATCTCTTTAGCAGATTATTTGAGAAGTGCAGAATTTAAAATCCTATGGAGTCCAGAGCAGTTCTTCTGAACTCATTTTGAAGCAGGAACAGTCTTATTAAATGTTTCATATCTGAGAACATACAACATCTTCACACAACACATGTAATCCAGTCAAATCTGGTAGTATTGTATACTTCTATATGGTGCCTCTCTTCACCCTGTCAGGCTTTTGCATACAATAAGAGCTGTGATTATTTGCTAATATATTGGTTGCAATGTTTTTGTTGCTGTGAATGTTATTGCTCTTAATTCTATTTTTTTTTAAAACAAACTTTTCAAATGATACAGTTGTTGTATATCACTTAATTTGAGCATTTCTGGGAAAAGCTATTTATAAATGGTAAAAATAAAAGAAAAAATAAACAAAAAATGTCCAGAGTGGTATTTTTTTACATTTATATTTTCAGGTTTCTTTTTCACTGGGGATGATGATTCCATGTGCTCCAGATAATCCAGTGGTTTTTTCCCCCCGAACTTGGCAACTTTAACAATTTTAATTTGCCAAGTTTGAAAAACACTGAGATAATCCAATACAAAGGAAGAAAATCACCATAAACAGTAAGAAAAACAGGCATTTAAAAGATTTTGATTGCTACATTCCCCACCACCACCACCAATTTGAGAAAAGACTATTCAAGTGAAACTACAGTATATCTTACATGAAAATATAAGCAATGTCTTTTCCTCCTTTTTCTTCAAAAGAAACAGAGGTGAGTTTCTTACACTTTTAACCAGAAATGGTCCCAAAGTAAAGGTAAGAAAGAAACAGAGAGGCCTAAACTAAATGCAGTTTATTAAATGCACTATTTGCAGTTAAAAGAAAAACAAAAGCCATAAAATAATCTTGAGATTTCAACAGGCATGGAGAAGGAATTTAAATATTTGCTCCCTTGTTGTTTTGGTCTTCTGAGAGATTTCTAAGGGCAAATTTTGTCACAGTGCAAATAACCTCTTTAGAAGCGTGATTTTCCTCAAAGGATTATAACCCCCCCCCCACCTTTCCAATAATAAAATTCCAATAAGCAACGGTTCCCCCTTTTTTCTCTAGCATGTAGCTTTTTATATTTTAAAAAGAACGGTCTTACATATTAGAACCAAAGGCATGTAGCATTACATGAAAGTAGAGTGTAATAGATTTATTCAGGCATAATTTGGAATTATATGAACGAGTTCTAGGCAGCCCTAGACTAAAGCGCTTCTGTCTCTTTCCTTTATTCATATACAACCATGACAGATCCTTGTTTATGCAATCAATGTTGCATCTGATTAGTTATGCTATAATTGGTCCTTGCTTTGCTTCAAGATTTGTTGAAAGTAAAGATGAAAAGAGAATCACAAAAGAAAAGGGAGGCGGAGAATGCAGGAGCCAAAAGATACACATAATTCTTTAAATCAATGAGGATGGTGATACTGAAAAAATAGCTCACATTCTCCCCTCAACCTCATTCTTTCCTAACTAAATTTCCATTTCAGGAGTGAGAAGAAACAAAACAAAACAAAACAACAAAACAAACAAGATATCCCATGTCCCATCCATCATTCTTCCCAATGTTTTCTCTGGAGCAATTCCTAAATTCTATTTAAGTTCCATTTCCTCTATTTAGGTTCAATTTGTAAAGAAAAGAATGATTAAAAAGTCATCATGAGTCGATCTCCAATCCTCTCTCACCCAAACAGAAATAAATCTAATAGAACCTAATCCAGCATTCAGATTATATTATTTTCTTCTCCAAAGGGTAAAAAATGCAGAATGCTTATTTGCGGGGCAGAAATTTCCTTTGGGATGAGAGCCTTGAAATCTTATTATAGCTTTGAAAATGTAATTGGAATTGCACATGGGACTTCCTACAACAAAGAGTGTCTATATATTGCAGTACAATATTAGCAGAATTCAAATATAATTAAGACGTGCAATGTGGAAGCTAATTGTATAAGACTTTAATGAGGGAAATCACAGGTTGGACTAGGTTCTCTCTCAGTCTAATCTATCGTACAGGGTAGCTAAAAAATAAAATCGAATAATTTCTTTGATTAACTGGCAGAGGAAGATTCTCATTATGCTGCTCTGAGTTGTAACATCTATTTAACATACAACATATAATTTCCCTATTTTTGTATATTATTAGTTTTCCCAATTTAATGTAGAGGTGACATCAGTGAATGGAGGGAATTTAATTCTTTTCCTCCTATTGCTTCTATTGTTTAGAAAAGATACAAATATACATAATATTTTCCACCATAAGACAAATAAATACAAACTATGATTCTAAAACAGTGGTTCTCAACCTTCCTAATGCCGTGACCCGCGACTCGCCACCGCGCCCCCACCATGACCCACCCCGCTGCCGCGCCCACCGCCGCGCCCTCCGCCCGCTGTCACCATTTGGGTTCTTTTACCCTCTGCGCATGTGCAAAGCGTTCTGCACATGCGCAGAGGGTAAAAGAACCCAAATGGCGGCATCCAGGCAAAGTCTCCCGACCCCTATGAAAGGGTCGTTTGACCCCCAAAGGGGTCACGACCCCCAGGTTGAGAACTGCTGCTCTAAAAGCACTATTGTAGTGTTGGCTGGGAAATTCTGGGATTTGAAATCCCCACCCCGTTAAAGTTGAGAAACATTACATTATGATGTTCTGCTTAGGTTAAACTGATTTATTTACTCAATATCTTAGATTCATTTTATAGGGAAGGTGGGCAGGATATAGCAATAGCAATAGTGCGGTGGCCTAGAGGTGGAGCTCTTGCCTCACATTTAGCAGGTTGTGAGTTCGATCCTAGGTAGAGGCAAATATAGGGTCTTCTTCTTGGGCAGGGGGTTAGACTAGATGACCTGCAAGGTCCCTTCCAACTCTGTTAATCTGTTAAATCTGTTATAGACTGCCCCATAGTGCTTTATAGCACTCTCTCTAAGTGGTTTACTGTGTCAGCATAGTGACCATAACAATTTGGGTCTTCATTTTTCTGACCTCAGAAGGATGAAAGGCTGAGTCAACCTTGAGTCTGTGAGGATCAAACTCCAGGCTACTGTAAATTTAAAAGAAATACATTCCTCTTTGAAGAACCTGAAAAGATATTCAAATCTGTGTTATCACACTTTACATCCAATTCCTTAGTTCACAGATTTGGTTCTCTATGGCACTTCCACATGGTTCCTGTTGCATTCCCCTACCCAAGACTTCAGAATTGTCCTGATGAACTACAATAGTAGAAGACGTTGCAGATGTGCAAACATACTGAGATATGGTGGAAAAGCATTCATTGATTTCCACACGGAGTTTCTAAATCCTCCGCCCAAAATGGTGGTACCCTTTCCACAGCTCCTGGAAGAGCTGACATAGTAATACTTTACTCAAGAAGAGGTAAGTAATCTTTCTTCAGCAGGTTGACCTGACTGGAGGATGTGTGCTACAGTTTGTTCCCTTTCCGCAGAATAAATGTCATTGGCTCATAATGTGTGAAAAGAATTCACTGTGAATATCAAGGTGAAATAACTACTGTAAAGGAAAGTGAATGCACAAAACAAGTTGGAGGTGGAGACAAGAAGCAAAATAAATTATATTTAGGTCAAGCGAGGATCTCTGTAAACACACACATGGGGTAGAAAGTTACACGGCTTTCACCTGTGTAGTTGAGTTACACAGCTCAGATCTCAGCCCATAAAAGAAGATAATTGCACACAGGTATATGGGTATATTTCCCATATACCTTGCTGCATAATTCTCTTATATCTAATCTGGATTTCTATAGGCTGGGGTTTCCTTCCTTCCTTTCCTGGCATCTAAGCAGAACAAAGAGAAAACAAGATCAAATTGCCCCATCCCCCCCAGCTTTTTAAAAACCACCTGGAATTTGTGAGACATATATGTTTGGATGTCTCATCTCTGTCCCTTGGGTTGACAGATTCAGTTTTTTAAAAACTCTTCCAATGCCTGAACTGGTTGGTTACAGCCAGCGTGTTAACTTTTCTGAATTACTTGTGGATGCTCCTGTTTGGCTTGATTTTTGCTTGCCATTTTTGCCACTGTGGTGTGCAAATCATAGTTTGCACATTGTTTGAAGCTAGCCATTATGGTGTATTCAATTAAGCATGGTTAACAAACCATATGATCAGTACAAGATGTAAATCCAAATACTATTTTATCTGGGGTAATGCAGAACGCCTCTTTTCATCAACACATAATACTGCTGACACATATTCAATATGTTATCAAAGTTAATATAATTATTATTGGCAGCTGCTACTGCTCAGCTAGCTGGCAAAGTGACTCTTGGCTTTAATAATTTTTGCCTGTTGTTACTTTTAGAAATGAGAAAGCCTGGGATTATTTTCCCAGCTTGTATGAAAGCTCTAGCAAGACCAGAGTACAAAAGTTAGATTTATGTCCTTATTCTATACCCTCCCCATCTTTGGTGCCAACTAATAACAAATATTATGTAGACTTTTGCATTCATTTTAATGGGCCTTCCATCGGGGAATGACATGCTGATAAGATAAATGTCATTTGCAGCTGCTGCTTCATTTTCTTGGCAAACTATCTTAGAATTCTTAGACTGTTTGTTCCCCCCCAACCCACTTTTGTTGGAGGACTCAGCTGATAAACACACAGAGAAAAAGATGTTCAAGATGGGGGCAGATGGCCAAGGACCCCATCAACATAAATTCTGAACAGGAGCCAACAGCTTGCTAAGTCTTCTCTCTTCACCTCTGGCAACAGCCTTTTAGGGCAGTTCAGACATTTGAAAAAGAAAAAACGAAAAAACAGGAAAATCTTTAGTTACCAAAGAAATATTCAAAAGGACTGCAAACTGCTGCTCCCTCACATGTAATCTCCCTGAAGGACACGGAAGGTCCCTGAAGGAGAAGGGGAGCATCCCTGTCTCCCCAGAATATAAACCCCCCGCTCTCTTGGTATACACAGAATACAGTAAAATGTTTTCAGGTTTTGCTATCCGAGCACAAGAATGGCTCAAATTGGCATGAAACACAGTATGGTTTCACACAAACATCTTTGTATTGGTGTTTGTGCCGCCTAAGTTCTACAGGACCTAGTGGAAAAGCCTTATGTTGCTTGAATCATTATATTCCTCTTTCTTCCTACCTCTTTAAAATAGATCTGCCTCCAAAGGAGGAACTCTTAATGCACTAGGATTTCCCAAACTCATGAGAGTGATGCTATACCATACTGAATGGCTTGTGAGAGATGCTTCCTAAAATTCAATTCAACCCTTCACTGACTGATTTATTGTATCAATATTTTTTTCTTTAATGGGGTAATTATTTTTCTGCAATACTTGAGGAGGGCCAAGAATTTGAAGTGTTGGAAAGCAGATTTAGAGCTTAGGAAGCCTTACTGTACATCTTAGTTTTAATGAAAAATTGTAATTTAATCAGGAGCAGAAAAACTTTTTAAAAGTTCCCAATTATTTGCAAAATCTTCTCTTTATGGTTTACTTCCCACACTGGTCTGTAGCCAAAAAAAATAAAAAAATAAAAAAAAAATCACTGCACAATGTCAACCTTTCTGGAGAAAGCTTTGAGGTGGACCTTTGCTTCAGCCAGAACAATAGCACATATTTTGCTATTTGAAATTCTGCCCTGAAATATCCTCAGGACTTTCCTTCTAAACTTCAAATAGAAAATTTGGTTGTGGTGGTTCCAGTAATTTTTAAGGTGGTTTATCCATCATTACCAATCATCTCCCTAAGAACTATGAAAAGATTTCCAATGAATCCCAGCACAGATCCAATCAATTAAACAATGGATTAAGCCAATGATTCTTAGACTTTTATGGTTTTATGATCATTTAGGTGGATGATGACATAAGTAATTTTCCTCCCTGGTTCTTGCAAGGATGGGCTCTCCATTAAAGAATGGCATTCTGGCTGCATCCTAGTTAGTTTGTATATGTTTGTACAGTCATGTTTAATGAAATTTTTGATCCCGCTGATGTATTGATTATTTTTTCCCTTTGCAAGAATCTCTTCTGAGAAACATTTTTCCTCTTTGCATTTTCATTTTTCATTCAAAGCTTTTCATTCAAACTCATCAGAATCCCTTCACAAATATGCCCACATCTCATCTACTTCTGCATGCCACTAAAGCTATGTGTTCTACTAGTTAAAACACCTTGGATTGGATATGACCAATCGTTAGACTGTTCCAGCATAATAGAACTGAATATGAAGGTATCTTGCTATATGTCACTCCATATAGATTTTATTGATTCTTTGTTTAAACTATTTTAGCAATGTTTCGGATGGTGCTTTAGCTCCTGTGACATCAGCTTCTTGGCTAATACAAATTTTGATGGTAACTGGATTAGGGAATTGCTAAAAATTTGCAAATATTATATTTGCAAATGTGAATAAAGTCTTTTTTCTGCTCCTTTGAAAGTATACAATTTCTAATACAGATGTGGATGGAAGGCTCCTTTGATTCAATATTTTTCCTGAAGCAATGCAGTACCAGGTCAAAACTATTTTTCTGATGTATGCTCAAAGTTATACAGTTACCTATAGCTACACTTTATCACAATTGAGCAAGAGCATTAGCGGGCTCGTTTGCTGGTTGTGTTGCTCTCAGAATAGAGTGTTCGTCTAAAATTGGCATGATCACTTGCCAATCATATCACATAATCATATTCTTGTTAATCATGTACTTACTGGTCCAGAGAAGTGAGAACCAACAAAATGTTAGTCTGCCTGCTCATTGGCTCTCTTCTAAGGAAGAAAACACCTTGGATTGAATATGACCAATCGTTTGACTGTTCCAGCATAATATTGAATATGAAAGCTGGGTTTGGAAAATTTAAAGAAATGGAGCAGTTACAATTTTCAGTCATTTTCAGAAAACAGACTTGCTTAGGTAGCTTTCTCAAGTCTCCCACACTTGGGTTTGGAACTGGTGCTTTTTCAGACAATCCCATCTCCAAAGTCATGGGGAAAAATAGTATCTATAGTGAAAATATGGGAATGGTGTGGTATAGCCTATTTAATTTGTATAAGTTAAATATAATATTGCTGGAACTATATATTAAGAAAGTTACAACATTTCTGGACAGACATAAGTTAGAATCTTCAACCTATATGAACAATGCATAACAGGCAATTTTCCACTATTGTTTTTATTTCCACAATTAGTTTTGCTTTTGTTAATCCTGAGGTGGGGCAAAGAACTTTTCAAAAATTGAAGCCATCACCTGAATCCTTGCCTGCCTTACCACTGTCATGAAATCTTACCACCACTGTTTCGTTTCAAAAATACAGATGTCATTTGCATTTTTGTTCATACTCACAGCTGAGATAAAGCTATAAAACTCCTGAAATGAGAGGTTGAACTTTATACCAAATACCACATCCTGCATTTTCACAGTGCTGTCACAAACCACAATTTATGACAGGCAGTGTAACTGTTAGATAGGGTGAATGGAAGAGGCAGACAGAAGTGGTTTCAAAACAACAGCTCTTTATTTGGCAACTATTTACAATCCAGCTAAGGCTCTGTCTGACAGCCAGCCCTTTTATAGGGAGTTGCCAGACAGTCTAGCCAATCAGCAGTCAGTATTTTCCCTCCAGAATGGAGGACCTGACTGAAGCCTATGTGCTTCAGTCTGAGAATGTAACACCCCTCCCCTCTTAGTTGGGCTAGCCCAACGTGTGATGTAGTCACACAGATAGGCAGGGTGTTTAGTTGGTCTTTCAGACCTGTGCAGCTCAGTCAGAGCTGGGTGAGCGGTCAGGTTGGGCGAGCCTTGACCAATGGAAGCTTCTGGATTTCGGCCCGGGGCATGGCTGGAGCTTCGAAGACTGGTTCGCTCGGAACTCGCCCCCTGGCATGAGCGTCACTAGGTAAGTCTTCCAGACTTGGTTGGCTTGAGTTCTCTCTGTTAGGAGTGAGTGATTGCTTCTGTTGGTTAGGCGTTGGCTCCGAAGTTAGTTCTGGTAACCTAAGAGTGGAGCGGCTGAGTCAGCCTTGGAGTTGGTCAACATGCCGCCTCCAGCTTCTACCGTCTTCGAGCTCTACTCAGTAAGAGTGAGGGCCGGTGATCTCTGTGAATGTGGCAGGAACCCAGAGAGGATCCCCAGCATAGTTGTGGGCGTATACTTGATCCCCTATGCTAAAGTGTTGGAGCTGACTATGGGAGTCTACTGGGGCCTCCGGAGAGTAGTTAGGGTGTAGCCGATTTAGATGGGATTGTAGTCGACGACCCATTAGAAGTTCGGAAGGACTTCTACCAGTGGTGGCGCTAGGAATGATATGCTGCACTAATAAAAATTTATCGATTCGGGTTTGCCAATTGCCTGAGCCCATGCGTGAAAGGGCTTCTTTTGCTGATCTCACCATTCTCTCCGCTTGACCATTGCTGGAGAGATGGAATTGTGAGCAAAGGGCGTGTCTGATCCCCTGTTCTGCTAAAAAGGTTTCAAATTGTAAGGCCATGAATTGGGGCCTGTTGTCTGAAACCAGGACATCGGGCAGGCTGTGCGTGGAGAAAAGTCTCCGTAGCACCTTGATGACTGCCTCTGCGGTGGTGGTGGTCATGAGGGCTATCTCTAACCACTTCAAGTATGCGTCCACGACTATGAGGAAAGTTTGTCTGTGAGTAGGGCCAGCGAAGTCAATGTGCACTCTGGACCAGAGTTCCTTCAGTTGTTCCCATTCGTGTGCAGGTCTGGATTCCTGACATGGAGAGCAGGTGGCCACCCATTCAGTAATGTCCCGATCCATGTTAGGCCACCAGACATAGCTTCTAGCCAAGGCTTTCATCCGGACAATCCCCAGATGGCCTACATGCAATGCTTCCAATACTGCAACACACAGTTGAAAAAAATATGTGATTGAAAGGATTGAAATTTACAGTATGTTATAATGTATTCTTATGAAATGATATACGGATGGTATATGTTTTTTTAAAAATGTCTAGAATGTCAGAGTTACGCAATAAATCAGAAGCTTCAAAAGATAACTGCATTTTGCTGATTCAAATAACTTCTTTATAAGTAGAATAAAACATTAACAATACCACACTTTGTTTCAGATCACATGTTGAGATGTTTTCATAGCAAGCTTTAATGGTGGACAGACTAAACCACACCCTTCTTCTTGCTAAGTTTCTGGACATGCTCAATTAACACTTCAGCCCGATTGGCTGACTCAATCACATGGCTCTCCCAGTCATGAATATTCCAACACTCCTCCCTTCATTACTGGGAGAGACATCAAACCTATTGGATTTAAACATTTCCTATAATGGACGCCACCCAATGGTTTGGTCATCATGTCTGCTAAATTATCCTCTGAAGAACAATGATGTAAACGTATCAATTTTTCTTTTACAGCTTCCCTGACATTACAATACTTAATGTCCACATGTTTACTTCTGTTCTTCACTCTGTCACCTGTTGCCATTTTTATACAGGCAGCATTATCTTCATAAACAGTTACAGCTTCATTTACATTTACATTTAAATCTTGTAACAACTGTACATACCAAACTACTTCAGAACATAACTCAGACAATGCAATAAACTCTGCTTCTGCAGTTGAAATAGCAACCGTTGTTTGTTTTCTGGACTTCCAACCAATTAAAGCCCCTCCAAACATTATTACAATTCCAGAATTAGACTTTCTGGTTTTTACATCATTTGCATAATCACTATCAACATAACATTTCAATTTTAATTCTTCAGTGACCTTTATTTGAAGACCCAAATTCACAGTTCCCTTCAAATACCTGAGAATTCTTTTCACACCCATCCAATGCAACTTTGTAGGTGTAGCAGTAAAGCGACTTAAGATGCTCACTGCACAAGCTATGTCTGGTCTGGACCACTGTGACAGATATAACAGACTCCCTATTGCAGAGTGATATATCTCCTGATCACAGGCTTCACTTTTGTCCTCACCCAAACTATTGTAAAAATCTGTGCTCATAGGTGTAGGAGCAATATTACAATCTTTCATGTTATACTTCTCTAATAATTGTTCAATTTTTCTCCTTTGACTGAGAATATAACCACCTTTTTCAGTTTTTTGTATCTCTACACCGAGATAATTCTTTATTTCTCCCAAATTCTTTAATACAAATTTCTTTTCTAACTTATTAGCAAATTCTTTAACTTGTGATGCATCCTTTGCAATGAAACAAAGATCATCCACAAATGCTAATAGTAGACAATTCCCACCTTGTAACTTTCCAGTGTATATGCAACCATCAGCTTTGCAACTCTTGAACCCAAGACCTTTCAATGCAGTATCTAAACAGATATTCCAATTTCTGGCTGACTGCTTCAGCCCATAAATAGCCTTGTTCAATTTATACACCATGTTAGGCTTTTTATTTTCATACCCTGGCGCTTGAACCATATAAATTTCTTCCTCTAATTCAGCATTGAGAAATGCAGTGGTTATATCAAAATGCCAAATTCTATGCCTGTATGCTGATGCTAATGCCAGTGCTAGTCTTATGCTCTCAGCTTTTACAGTTGGCGCGAACACCTCATCATAGTGCACATTCTTTAATTGAGAAAAACCTTGTGCCACCAACCTTGCCTTATACTGTACTTCATTATTGGGTAATACCTTTTTCTTATATACCCACTTACATCCTACAGCTTTCGTACCCTGTGGCAAAGTCACAGATGTGAACACTTCATGATCTCCCATGGATTTCATCTCTTTATCCATGGCTTCCTTCCACTTTTCTTGTTCAACTTTTGGTAATGCCAATACTTCCTTATAGTTTCTTGGCTCATACCACACATTACACACTTTAACTTTACTGGCAGAATACCTGTCTGGCGGTACCTCTCTGTTACTACGCTCTGACCTACGTGGCATTGCCTGTACTTGTGTTTCAAGCTTTTCTGTCTTCATATCTTGTTCAGACTCTCCTCCCTGAACATAGACACCTTCAGTAAATGATTCACCATCATTACATGAGTTATTGTCACTAAGTGGATCACCGTCACTAAGTGAGACATTTTCAGAATTTGCATCAATTCTGTTCCAATTTTGTTCTGCAAAACTAGCAGACCTTGAAATCACTATCCTTTTACTTCCATCGCTAAAGCGATACCCTTTTGAGCCTGGCTCATAGCCCACAAATCTGAGCTTTCTAGCCTTTTGTTGTCCCTTTCTTCTGATTGCCTTTGGAATATGTACCCATGCAGTACTACCAAATATTTTTAAATGTGCTAAAGAAGGCTTTCTCCCATATAGCATTGCATATGGAGTATTATTGATGGATGAACTCCACAACCTATTTACTAAATAATTGGCAGTCAGTATGGCTTCACCCCAATATGACCTGCTCATACCAGAATCCTCCAGTAAGGAGTCTTTCATTGTTTGCAAAACACCATTCCTCCTTTCAGCCACTCCGTTCTCCCCCGGTGTGTAAGGATTTGTGCGCCTGTGTCTTATTCCCAATTGTCTCAACCATTGTTGAAAATTTGTTGACATAAATTCAGAACCTCTGTCAGTTTGCAACTGACATACCTGTTGTTTGTACCTTCTCTCTACAAAGCTTAACCATTGCTTAAATTGCTGTAGCACCTCTGTTTTACTCTTAAGTAAGTAGCAAAACCCAAACCTGCTGTAGTCATCCACAATGACCAGCGCATACTTTGCTCCTCCCAAACTGGCTTGCATAGGCCCAATTAAATCAGCATGTACCAGTTCTAGAGCTCTTGTGGTTTGTCTTGTGCTAAACTTGCTAACTGGGAATGCTTTGGATTTCAATGCTTTGCATACTGCACAATCCAAATATGCCTTACATCCCTTCAAATCTAATCCTTCTGCAAATTCTTTCATTTGTTGAACAACCTTAAAATTAGCATGACCAAGTCGTCTGTGCAGAAGATGAACACACGAATTATGTTCTGCTACATTTTTAAATATCTGGGAACAATGTGGCACCTTTTGTCCCTGCAATACATACAGATTATCCTCTTTTATGCCCTGTGCACAAACATTCCCATTTCTTTGGATGATACACTTCCCATTAACAAATGTGGTTTCATAACCTTGCTTGTCTAAACTAGACACACTTAACAAATTATGCTCCATTTCAGGTACACATAACACATCAGCAAACCTGGATTCCAAATATGGAATTTGCACATCGCCTCTTCCAATGATTTTAGCCTTTTGACCATTGGCTAAGGCCACTTCTTCATGGTTTCCTGGGAAAAATCTGGAAAATAAGTCAGAATTATTAACAATTGTTTGACTAGCCCCACTGTCAATCAACCATTTGTCTCTATTGTTATTATAACAAACTTTTGCAACTGCAATCTGTCCTTGCAAATAATGTCTCTTGTCTTGCATATTTCTTCTCTGTGCACAGCTTTTCTGCAGATGATTGGTTTCTCCACAAATGAAACACGCTTTCTTATCTTGCTTGCAGAATTGTTGCTGTGTAACTTGATCTCTCCTGCCTCTGCTCTCCTCTTGTCTGCAGACACCTCGGCTGTTGCTAGAGATAGGCAGCCTGTGGAAAATTTTGCTGGAGACTTGCTGTAAATTTCCACTGTACTCCTTGTTGGGCCCCCGCCTGTGGAATTTTCCATCAGCATGGCTGAAAAGCCTTTTCTCATATTCATTCAATAAACACGATTTCAAAGCCTCCAAATTCAAATCTGCTTCTGGCTTACTTTCAAAAATAGCTGACACAGTCTCCCAGCTCTGATCCAAACTATTTAACACTAATAAAACTTTCTGGGACTCTGGAAACTTTACTCCACGTTGCTCCAATTCTAGAAAATTAGACTGCATTTTCATTAAATGATCTTCCATAGAATCTCCTGTCTGCAAACTCATTCTGAAAAGCTTTCTTGAAAGTTGGACCACATTACACGCAGAAACATTGACATGTACTGCTTTCAATTTCTGCCATATTTCTTTTGCAGACTTTAATTCAGCTACATTTAAGAATTGATCATTCCCCAGACTTAAAAGAAGATAAGCCATAGCTTTGTCATGAGCCTTTTGATCTGCTGCTCCAAGCACTTGTGGGGGGTCTGCTACGATGTCCCATAATTCTTTTGCTTTCAAAAAACATTCCATTTTTGCAGCCCAAATTAAATAATTTTTCTTCCCCAATTTGGGTATTGGACTGTCTTTAAATTCCATAGCAGCAGCCATCCTGCTTTATTTTTCTTCTCTGCCTGTTCCTTTAACAACACAGACAGCTTCTTATCAGCTTTAAATTACAATGCAGTTTTTAACTTTACTTCTTGAGCGATTCCTGGGCCCATAACCTGTCAGAGTTACGCAATAAATCAGAAGCTTCAAAAGATAACTGCATTTTGCTGATTCAAATAACTTCTTTATAAGTAGAATAAAACATTAACAATACCACACTTTGTTTCAGATCACATGTTGAGATGTTTTCATAGCAAGCTTTAATGGTGGACAGACTAAACCACACCCTTCTTCTTGCTAAGTTTCTGGACATGCTCAATTAACACTTCAGCCCGATTGGCTGACTCAATCACATGGCTCTCCCAGTCATGAATATTCCAACATAGAATATATAAAGGCACTTCAAATCTATGTTGGAAATGTGAACAAAAAATATTTTATCAACTTTGGTGGACATATAAAAAACTAGAAATTCTGGATTCAAATATAATACATTGATTTTAAAGTTTAATATGCAATTGAAACCAGAGAGGTTTTTTTTTTGAGGATTGATGGATAATCAGTGAAAAAAAATCATGGAACTTTGTTTTGTATATGATAACTGCAGGGTGATATTATTGTATTCATAAATATGGAAAAAATGGCAATGGGGGAATAGTTGATAGCTAAATTGACCTCCTTAATTAGACAAGAAACAACATCTACTGTATTTTTCGGAGTATAGGACGCACCGGAGTATAAGACACACCTAGATTTTAGAGAAGGAAAACAAGGAAAAAAGTATTCTGAACCAAATGGTGTAGTAATATATTATTTAATAAATTACCAATGTAGCAGAATACTTTTTACAACCATGTACACTTTTTACAACCATGTACACTTTTTACAAACTTCAAACTTGACAGCTTTAAGACTAGTGGACTTCAACTCCCAGAATTCCTCCTCCAGTCATGCTAGCTCAGGAATGGGAGTTGAAGTCCACAAGTCTTAAAGCTGTCAAGTTTGAAGTTTGTAAAAACTATACATGGTTGTAAAAAGTCTTGCCAAGTTTGAAGACCCTTGCACCCCTAACCCCTAACCCAGGGGTCTTCAAACTTGACAGCTTTAAGACTTGTGGACTTCAACTCCCATTCCTGAGCTAGCATGACTGGAGGAGGAATTCTGGGAGTTGAAGTCCACAAGTTTGAAGACCCTTGCACTCCCTTGGCAAGTTTAAGACTTGTGGACTTCAACTCCCAGAATTCCTCCTCCAGTCATGCTAGCTCAGGAATGGGAGTTGAAGTCCACAAGTCTTAAACTTGCCAAGGGGGTGCAAGGATCTTCAAACTTGTGGGCTTTGGAGTTGCACGACCATCAGCCAAGTGGATTCTGGCTCTAGAGCCACCCCAAACCCCCCACAGCTCACGAGCGGGGCGGAAGAAGGGAAAAGCCCCTCTCTTCCCAGTTCCCCATCGGGCTGGGCTCCACCAAAGACTGCCTCCCGGTTTCGCAGCCAGTTCCCTCCTGAAGTTTCAAGGGCCGCCAGGTGATTTCCATGAACTTGAGCTGAGCAGATCTGCGGCGCTGGGCAAAGGCAAAAGCGGCGGCTCCTGGTTTTCCTGGCCAAAGAGCGCTCGCTAGAGAGGAGCAGCTGGGGAAGCAGGCGAGGCACAGTGGCAGGCAGGTGTCTGGGAAGCGCCGAGGGCAGCACGCGCGTCTGGGATGCCCCTCTTTGGGCTTTCTGCTTAGGCGGCGGCGGGCGCAGCGAGTCCCATCCCCACGCGCGTCCCCGGTGCTTGCTGTGGTGACACTGTTTTCTCCGAGACCTTTGGCACCCTTTGGCCAACTGATCGGCTGTCCAAGCTCCTCTTTCTCTTCGGCCAGGATGTCTCAGAGGATCCCCGCCGCGGGAAGCATTTTGGAACGAAGTTCCTCATCCGACGGGACCCTGCAGGTAAACCGAAGCCCGGGAGGTGTGTGTGTGTGTGTGTGTGTGTGTGTGTGTGTGTGTGTGTGTGTGTGTGTGTGTAGGCAATAAAAAAGTTGGACAGACAGACGCGCCTCCAAGCAAAACTTTACTCCGCTATTCAGAAATTGCCCGGGATCGCGTTCTTCAAATTGCGACTCCCAGCCGGGTCTGTTGGCGTTCGCGAGGCAGGAATTCTTTCCTCGCTGCCGTTTGGACATGCCGGACCTCGCTCGCATGCCCGCTCGCTCGCACAGGCAGGACAGCAGGGACGGCGGCGGGGGCAAGCAGCGGTGGCGGTGGCAGCAAGCAACAGCGGGGACGGCGGGGGCAAGCAGCAGGGGGGAAGCGGCAGTGGTGGCGTCAGCGGCGGGCGGTGGGGACAGCGGCGGGGGCCAGCCGCGGATGGAACCGGCCAAAACTGCAACGCCCGGAGGCCGAAAACCTCCAAAGGGTGGGGGCTGGTGGGTGGGTAGGGCTACATTCGATGTATAAGACGCACCCAAATTTTCACCCTCTTTTTGGGGGTAAAAAGGTGCGTCTTATACTCCGAAAAATACGGTATGTTTACTGGTGACTGGAAACTGTAGACTTTTTGCATGAAACAGAAAAATAAAAATAAACTTATGAACTACTGTATGGTTTTGGTAATTTTTCAAGATAGACTATAGAAAGAAGAGAGCTATGTTGTAACCATAGAATAACAGATAAATTTACCTTTGTATTGATAACTGCTCTAAAGAAGATCTAAATCTACTACTTTGCATCTTTATTTTCTTCTCCTGTTTTCTTTTTTTCTTCTCCAATTTTCTTTTATTTTTTCCCCTTTCTTGCATTTTTAGCTTTCTCTTTTATTTATTTCTTCTTTTCTCCTTCTTACTTAATATTAACTTGTAGCCTTTGGTTGCCATGAGATGTGTATAAATTTATCATTATAATGAATTTTGTTTTCTATTTCTTGTACTGGAAGAAGGGATCCATGATCTTATTTACTAAAAATATCAATTGTGTAAGGATAGACAATTATCTGCAGTAGATCCTATGTCAAATCTTTGTAAACTGAATCTTGCAGGAAAACATTACATACCACTTAAAGTCAAATAATAGCATGCAAGATCAGCCATTCCTTGGCTTTGGCCCAATATGCCTCCATCCACAATAACACTGAAGGCAATAGGATTCCACACCTGAGCCAAATTTTCCCCCTCCACTTCATTGGGGGCATCTCATTTGGCGTTTCTGACTCATTGAGCATGAAGCTATGAAAACAAGATCATCAGCAGGGAATGTGGCTCTCTGTTTTCATAAGGACTGATGTAAGAAGGGCTTGGAAATTTCTCCAGGTTCAGTTATTACAAAGAAAACAAAAGGAAGAACGTGGGGAACTACAAGGGAGTCTGGGACCTGGAATGGTGCAATTGCCAACAGTAGCAAAGGAGAACAACTTTAGCAGGAAAAGTTGAGGAGCACAGCCAAAACCGAGGAGAGACATCCCCTTTCACCTACATTGGGTCCTTCCCAACTTAGTGCCTTCAAAATGAATTGGGACTTCATCTCTCAACATCCTCATATTGGGACACTAAAAGTTGCAGTCTTGAGTTTTTTAAATGATATCAGGCCGTGGAAGGGCTCATTGGGCAAGTAACCTGGGCGATTTCCAAATCATAAATACTATTTCCTCAAGTACCTTATTGCTTATGCTTTAGTACAACTTTAAGGCAAAGTTTTGTGTAATTTTGTGAATTCATGGATTCATGAATTTTATTCCTCTTCCCTTCCAGAAGACCCTTCCAGAAGACTAATAGTAATTACTAGTTTCCTGGGAGAATAATATGCAAGCACTGTCCTCTTCCTGGACTCCTGACCCAGAAGTTATAGATAAAAGAATAAAATGTTGCAGAAAACCAGCCTTCGGAATACATTTTATGTGGGAATAGTAAGAAATAAGCAAGGTTCCTTTATTTTATGTTAAGGCAAAAACTGCACTCTGTATTATATTCCACTTTAGAAGCAATTGTTACGACTTGCAAGGAGATCATGAATAACCTGCACATAACTGGCCGCAGAAAAAAAAACAGGGGAACCCCCCCCCCAGTGTTGTTTCTTAGACTTCAGAGCATGACTGCATGATAGCTATTACACTGTTTTATTTTTATTAAGCTGGATAAAAATGGTACATTTAATATGTGTTTGGGGCAGAAACACATGGCCCTGTTAAAACAAGTTCAGTTCTATTCAAAATTCCGCCCCAGTTTAAAGCCAGATGCTCAAATAAAGGACTTGCTGAGAAGATAGCTTGCTATTTGAGATAGTATGGCTTCCCTTTGGCATTGAGAGGAACTTTTGCCTCCCCCTCCCAACTTCCGAGTTTCTGATTTTGTAAGAGAAATGTTTATAGTTAGCTAGACTACCAGGGGTCAAAATCTGATCATTTTTTTCTTCATTGGGATTCATCAGAGGTAAGTAGAGAAAGGCTAATTTAACAGCTTTGTAGAACACAAAATACAAAAAAGAAAAAAGAAAAAGAAAAAAGAAAGAAAAAAAAACACAAAATACAAGCTGGGCGGAAACGACCTCGTAGATGACCCTCACTCTGTCAAGAACCTTGGAGTACTAATCTCTAATGATCCAAGTGCCAGTGCCCCCTGTAACAACATTGCCAAAAAGGCATTAAGAGTTGTTAACCTAATCTTGCGTAGCTTCTTCTCTGGTAATACTGTACTGCTAACTAGAGCATACAAAACATTTGCTAGACCAATTCTCGAATACAGCTCATCTGTCTGGAACCTGCACTGCATATCGGACATTAATACAATTGAGAATGTCCAGAGATATTTCACGGGAAGAGTCCTCCACTCCTCTGTTCGCAACAGAATACCTTATGCCACCAGGCTTGAAATTTTGGGCTTAGACAACTTAGAACTACGCCGCCTTCGGTCTGACCTAAGCGTAGTACACAAAATTATCTGCTACAATGTCCTACCTGTCAATGACTACTTCAGCTTCAACCGCAACAATACACGACCACACAACAGATACAAACTTAAGGTAAACCGCTCCAAAGTCGATTGCAGAAAATACAACTTCAGCAACAAAGTGGTCAATGCCTGGAATGCACTACCTGACTCTGTGGTTTCATCCCCAAACCCCCATAACTTTAACCTTAGACTGTCTACTGTTGACCTCACCCCATTCCTAAGAGGTCTCTAAGGGGCGTGCATAAGTGCACCAATGTGCCTACCGTCCCTGTCCTACTGTCGCCATTTATTCGTATCCATTTCCTGTATTCATAATCATGTTTATATTTATATCTGTTACTTTATACAAACTTGACAAAATAAACAAATAAATAAAAATAAAAAATAAAATAAAATTTACAGAGATGGGTCTGTTTTTCCTCCTGTTGATGTACTGAATGAAAGGCTATTAATATTTTCCTATTCTTTCTTACTAGGTAAAAAAGGGGATGAAGATGAGTTTTATTTTGTTACTGTAGGACTTTCTGTAGCTCTGAAAAGAGTAGGGATCCCTGTTGCTTGCTCATCTTCTCAGCAGTTTGAGTCAGATTGTCTTCAAACTGGTTCTGAGAATTTAAAGTGTGCAAACCATGATGGTGTGAAAGTGGGATAAGAAAGATAGTGCCAAAACTGTACCAGAAGTGACATGAAACATCTTTAAGTGGCATAAATCAGCATCTGAACCAGGTTTTCCCCATATTCTTTTCTTCTTATTGAGAGAATGATGGGCACTGAGCTGGGGAAGGGTTGATATCAACAATGCCTGTGTGTCCATATAATTCTCACATGACCAGTGAATGAACAGCTCACTGGTTTAAATTCCTTTGAGCAGAATCTAGAATAATCTAAAACATTTGTAAAAGTAGTTTTACACTACAGAACGCATCATCATTTTGTAGTGGGAGGGGAAGAAGCTGTACCTGCTTCTCTGCCCTGATTCTGAGACTGCAACTTTTCAAAATTTCTAGATGACCAGGAATCTAGAAAGGCTCTAGATTCCTGGAGGGGGAATCTAGATTAAAATGCAATTCTAATCTATTTCTAATAGATTCTTATTTTCATCAGGGAAGTCTGCCAACCTGAGTTTCTTTCTATTTTATATACCTCATTCTTTTCTAAATAATTTCTGTTTCTAATTTGCTTATTTGTTTTCCACTGCAGTATAAAAGATTACATTGGATGTTCTAGCTTGGGTTTTGAAAGAGCTTATAACAATAACAATAGCACTTAAATTTATATACGGCCCCACAGTGTCAATACTGATGGTGTTCAAGTGGTGCTTCAGATGTTTTGGGATTGCACTCAAGTGCTATGGAGACTGAACCCCATTGCATTATCTTGGCTGAATATACAGAAAGTGTTGGGCAGCAATTCTCTTTCAGATGGTGTTTTACCAGACAATTTCACTGCCTATGCAAAGGAGTTGGGATAGTCTGTGCAAGAAGCAAAATTGTGCAAGGGGGCTCACGCGCGTAGCATGCACGTGCTGAAATATGGCGATGCACGCGCAGCGCACCGGTAGCGCGAAGAACAAGCAACCTGCCCCTGGTCGGAACCCGATTTGGTCGTGGTCAGAAGTATTTGTGACCAGATGTTCTACTGTATGTAGTTCAGGTTTGGACTGTGGAATGTGGTGTTTTCTAGAGCTGGGAGAGAGCGAGAGACTGGTCCAAATAATTAGGTAATTAGATTATTAGATACTGAAGATATACTTAGCTGGATAATAAAACAGCTGCAAGCAAACAACCAAGCTAAATGAACACCAGGTACTCCACAAATAACGATCTACATAAAACAATAAACAGATGGCAAATCCAGGCAGCACATAAAATAGATATACCCAGCAGTATTTCTAATGTAGGGGCAGGAAAACATTTTTACTGATGATGTGCATAACGACAATACTTAATGTGGATTAGCTGATTAGCAGATATTGTAACAATACTGTGGCACATTTACACAATAGATAGTAATCACAAGGTACAGTGCCTTTCCTCTTGCTCTTTTATTCCTTGTTTATCTATATTCCTTGTTTATTAATTTTTATGACTTCTCATATCCACTGTTTCTTGAGTAGATCTTCATGTCTCTATAGCTGAGCCAGGGTCAGCAGCATCAGAAATATCTGCCCCAAGCATTAAGTCCTGAATTGGGTTTGAGGTCTTCCAAAATAAACTATTGTTCATATGGTGCTCAACACAATGTGTAAGAATGCATCATTCACTATTTGGAGTTAACAGCCTGTTCTTACACAAACAGGATACAAAGATGTCATGAAACTGGATCCTGGTAACAATCTGAACAAGGCTGAAGTGAATAAAATTATAATTTCCCCCTCCCCTCCCCTACTTTGCCCCCACTGAAACAGAGCATTTATCCAGAAATAAAGTTTAGAATTATCTTGTGTCTTTACACAACTTAAGAAAACAGAAAAGCGGTGGGGGTTAACCCATTCTTCCCTTTCTAAAAATGCAGAAGTTTCAGGAGAATAGAATAAAGAGTAGCACAAGGATAAAGTTTATCTGCAAACCAATGTTTTCCATTTTGAACTGCTTTTGGAACATCTCCATTAGAAATGTTGGATAGGAACTTCAGCAAGGTTAGAGAAATGGTAATTAGCATGAGTGGCCAAAGTAGGGAACTATAAAGGTATTCTCTTGAATTCAGATGGAAAATCCTTCAGTTAAATTGGAATGACAGATAGGAGGATGGATTATTCATCCAGAATATTAAGGGTTTGTCCCAAAAAGGGCCACACTGGGTTAGAGGGATTGCAAAGCTTTGGATTTGTAGTCATAGAAGCAGTTTTGGAAATAGCATATGATAGGGCACTTGCTATGGCCTATATTGCAGTAAATGGGGGGGGGAAGGCATATCTTGCTGATTTTCTTTGTGTTTCTGCCAGTTTATCTTCTCTGTCTGATTGAGCAAGAAATGTTCCTGACCCGCTTCCTAGGAGATGGCTAATGGCAATAGCAATAGCACTTAGACTTATATACCGCCTCATAGTGCTTTGGGCAGTTTACAATGTCAGCAAATTGCCCCCAACAATCTGAATCCTTATTTTACTGATCTGGGAAGGGTGGAAGGCTGACTCAATCTTGAGCCCCGTCATGATCGAACTCCAGGCTGTGGCCAGAGTTTGCCTGCCATACTGCATTCTAACCACTGCGTCACTTGGGATCCTAATGGTAATGAAAAGACAAATAAGTGCATTTATTTATTTATTTATTTATTTATTTATTTATTTATTTATTTATTTATTTATTTATTTATTTATTTATTTATTCATTCATTCATTCATTCATTCATTCATTCATTCATTCATTCATTTATTTATTCATACTTCTATGCCACCCAACTCCCAAAGGACTCTGCATGGCTGCCACAAAGACATGAACACTTTGCACACTACACAAAATCACCATGTCATGGGATGCCAAACAATGGCAATGATAGTTGACCATTGGTACATTGTAGGGTGCCAGTTGGGTGGCCTGTCCAGTTACTGCTCTGTGCATCTGTGCATGTGCTTGTAGAAGAAAAGGGGAAACGGAGCACTTTCTGGGAAGCTACAGCTGCTATGTGAAATGGCTTTGGGCTCCCACGGCAAAAAGCTTTTTGCACAAAGATTCCTTACAGGTTAGAGGAGTAAAATTCACAAAATGACAAGAGTAGTAATGAGGAAGAGGTCAATCTTTTTAAGAGCATTTTGCCTGAGAAATTCTCAAGCCCAGAACTGAACACTTATCCTTCCTTGATAGAACTAAGAACTGGAGCTAAGGCAGAAAAAACTAATTTACAGAACCGATCTGGACAGAAATGATGGATAGATTAGTACCATTTGAAATACCATATCCAGAGATGGATTCAAGATAAATTAATGGATTGAGGATACAATCTGATTTTGCTGAAATGGTTTCATGTTAAACCACTTTATTAGTTAGACCTTTCAAATGCAGATCAACCGAACGCGCTCTTGAAGACTTCTATCCAGACTAGAAGAACAGAGGGCAGTCAGATTGTATTCTAAAATAATCTTTGGTTATTTTCTGAATTTAGAAACAAGGGCAGGACGGGGAGGTTGCAAATAACCAAAAGCATTTCTAGGTATTCTATCATTGCTGGAGTTTCTCTGTCTCCTTTTCCTATAAAAGTGACTGATTGTGAAAAGTAAATACTCAGCTTTCAAGGGAAATGAAAGTTTTATGAAAAAGTTTCCAGGACAGAAGACATGTCACCATGGACACTTTTATTATACCTCTTTTTCACCTTTACTCTGAATATAAATTCTTTTGGCTGTAAAGATTCATTGAAGAATAAGCTATTTGTATGGATTGGGATAACACCATGGTGTTAACAAAAAGACCACTCACTCCACTGAGACCCAGAAGTTACTTCAGGCTGTTTGATGGATAAGTGCTCCTGAACTCTCATGTTTTGATTTCTTTTTCTTTTATTCTTCCAAGCTGAACTCAAGCATATAGACGTGTGTGTGTGTGTGTGTGTGTGTGTGTGTGTGTGTGTGTGTGTGTGCAGGCCATTTTTAAACATCTAAGAAGTGTCAGCAAACAGCAGTAACAAAAGAAAAAGCAGGATAAGCTGCAAACTGAGATGGACTTCTATTTTTACAATAGACCCTTGAAATTAGATACCCACAAAAACTTTCCCTTACAAATGTTTTCCTTAGCTGAGTTTTGCAGCCAGTGATAATGGAGTGGGGCCTTGGTCCGGCCTCCCATCTTTAAGTTCATCTTTAAACTGTTTTCTTTTCTTTTCAAAAAGCGATTAAGGAGAGCACAAAGCCAAGAAAGAGCAAACATTCCAGCCTTAAAGCCCTTGGACTCCACTTCACATTCCAAATTTCCTGTTCTTTGTCATCACTTTTTTTTATTAGACCTCATGGGTGAAGGAGCCTTCCTAACATGCCAGAATCTGGTACCATGCTTACCATCTCTCCAAATTGGGATTTTACACTGATATTTCTATGGAAGAAATTTCTCTTGCTTTGCTCTTTTCATTAAAGTGTGCAAAAGCATATGGCAGCACAAGATGGCTTCAGCCAGGTTTGCTTCAGAGTTGACAGTACCTTGATAAACTGGTGGGCTGTGCATTGATGAGCTGTACACCTGTACTTTGGTTGATTGATAATTAGAAGATACACAACCTGATCCTGCGTGGCTTTTGTAGAAGACAGCCCTCTTGTGTTACTTCTCCCAACAAAATGCGCAGGCAGCTTTATTTACATAGCATTTTGCACTCATTTGAATTCAAAGAGGTTCATTTTCTGAGTTATCTCTTTCCTTTTTACCTTGCATCCCCCTAGCCACAACAGATCTGGAGCAGAATTATTAAATTAACTGGTCTCAGCATCTGTCCTCTGGAATGAGGGTACCCCGCCAACCCCAGTTCTGGAGGGGGCTCCCACTTGACTGGCCTTTTGGAGGGTCTTGAAAATCTGGCTCTTCACCCAGGCGTTTTGCTAGAATGGGAATAGCCCCTTCCGAGGATGGTGTGTGTGTTTGTTGCTGCCTAGTTTTGCCATTTTTGTTCTTGGGGTTTCTTACCGCTATGTTGTTTCCCATTTTTTTTGGTGAACTACCAAGAGTTGTTGGGAGTTGTTCAGGTACAAATGGATAAAATAAAATATCGATTAAATGAGAAAGACTTTATTGGGTTCTTGGTCCTCTTGTTCTCTGAGCTTAATGGTTTCCAGAAGTTTCATTATAAGCATAGGTAACAATCAGTGCAACGGAGAGGGAAGTTTACTGGATTTTTATACAGTATGCAGTATCCTGTCATTTTTACTCGGGGTGAAAAACACAGCTGCGGGGTACATTTGAAAGGAACTGGGGATGAGAGAGTGAGATCATCTGTTAAAGAGATTACCTCAGGAAGGAGTGAATGGCCCATAGTAGCAATGGACCAAGCAGGAAGTGCAACTGCCCTCAGTGTGACCAATGCACTTTTTAAAATCTTTTGAGCTTCCTTCATTTCAGTACATTGTATAATTCTTTGTATCTGGATTTGCAAGTCTGCTGAGATCTGGGGACAGATGACACAGCCAGGTAGAATTACAGAATCAGATAGCATTTAACTGCATTTGGTGGGAAGGGAGATAGAAAACAAAGCAGAGATTTGCATTTTAATTTATCATATGGAAAGCTTAAAGGTAGGTAAGGAAACAGCACATCCCCTCAAGCAGTTTTTCCTAACTTACCTAGGTCTGATCTACTGGAACTTCAGCTTCCAATCAATAGGACATTTGGAAAATTTAGACTTGGGGAAAACTGCTCTAAAGCTGAGGAAAACAATAGCCTGCTCTGTGACTTCGGTTGCATTTTAAGAAAACTCTAAAACATGCTAAGACCTAGTACTTTTTTTTCTGAATCTTTTCAAAGAGACTTCGGAAGGTAGAGAAAGACAGTACAATGAGAATCATGTCACAAAGATAAGAATTCATATAAACTGAAGTATCGCAGAATGCTGTCGAAGGAGAGGAAGGCAAGTTGGGTACTTCTGTGCCGCGATGTTTTGTACAACAATTTCTCAAAAAGCAATGAAATGCTCCCTTGAAGTGACCAACAAAAGAAAGCGTTTGGTCAGGTACCCATAACTCAAACAGCTTCAGCTGTTCAGATTCTGTGTGGAACCTGAGTGGCTGCTATGATGAAAATTTATCCAGCTGCAAATGTGCCTTTTCTTCTGTTTTTATTTTTAAAAAAATCTCTGTGAGTTCTGAAGCAGAAAGAACAGCATGCCAACATTTTTTTTCTAATCGGGAGTTTTTCACAACAGCTCTAAACCATGTTTATTTGTTGCTGTGGCAGCAGAAGAGAGGGAACACAATCTGGATGATTTGGGACTGCTTTCCACTGATCCAGAACTTGGAATTATGTTCTGGATGTACTGGAGTGCAGATGAAGGAAACTAGTGAGACCTTGAAAGGAATTCTCTCTATTTTCCTCTTTCCTTGCATGGAACAAAATGCCAGGTTTTTACTAAGATTTCTTTTAGCCAGTTCTTGAAATGTGAGATGCTGGTGGTACATCTTATCATGTAGCATGCTTATCATGTAGCATGCTGTATGAGAAGGTCAATAGTTGGGAGATGGGTGAGGCAAGAGTCTCTGCTAGTGGGGGAAACTGGACTGTCTAGAAGTCTAGTGTTCCAAAAGAAAACATAACTTTGTTGTAATATACAAAATAGAGCTGGGAGTGAATTGGCTTCACTCTTATAAACAGCTGGAGTTATGGAATCAAAGAGGTCCAAAACTGCTTTTAAGCTGATGCAGAATCAATTTGTATGATGTGCCCTGCTCTTAATTTTAAGCGGGTAGGAGGGAGGGAGGCATGTTCTTCAGCTAATAATGCTGTCAATCAATGCTTGAATGGACAGAATATTATATTATGAGCGTAAACCTAAATGCCCTTGCAGGGGAATATGATGTTGTCCTTATTTATGGTAATAGTATAAGATTCACCGAGGACAGAGATGTTAGATTCTGATGGATTTATTTTTCTCCAAGCATCAACAGCCAGTGGGAAAACATTCACCAATCTGTTTATCAGATAAAGGCAGCAACAGGGGCCATATTGCAGAAGAAAAAGAGGTTGCCAGATGTGCCACAATTACATGGAGGTCAGGAAAAGCTTATATACAGGATTAGAGCAATGTCAAGTTTCAAATTTTGACTCAAGCCTTGCCATCTATCTTAGAGAGAAAGTTTAGTTTTGAGTTCTGGGAGAGAAAGCGTATTTGTTCTTGCTTGTGATGAGCAGCTTTAGCAAACAAACAAACAAACAATCCTGGGACAGTCTAAATTTACTGATTTGATGTGTGCCATAAGTTTCATGAACATCTTTTAGGGATTCATTGTTGAAGATATTGCTGTTTGCCCTCTAATAAGTTGTTTCCATTAACCTTCCAAGACCTTCCAAATTCTCCTAGTGTACTGGTGTGTTCCTGATCTGATTTCCCTGATTTGAATTTGTATTTATTTTTTTGGCAGAACTTTGTGGTACTTGTCAAATCTGGTCTCAAGTATGCTTTTTCTTGAGGCTCAGTTGGCTATCAAATCAATTCAAAGATGTAAGTTGAAGGAGTATCAGCAGAAATATTGGTGAATGCTACAATATGGCTTATGTCTGCTTCTTTGGCTACCTGATTCTAATTTTTCTGCTGTATCAAACATCTTCAGTGTAAAGGAGAAGAAAATATTAAGATTAAGAAAAGCAATTATTCTTCACAAGCTGCCCCCCCCAAAAAACCACCCTATTTTGAAACCCCCCAAAGTAAAAAACAGTGCCCTGAAAACTTTGAAGAAACAAACAACATTCTTGAAACAGGATTTGACTAAATTGGTATTCTTAATGTTTCAGGAGTAAAAAGAACCTGAATTATCTTCTCAGTATCTATCCTTCCTCTTCCTTATATTTTATTATCTATACCATGTCCTCTAATTCTGTCTCCAGGGACCTATATCTTTGTCCAGCAGTTCTAAGCACTTCTGGGTACAGAGATGGACTTAAGTAGTTTTAGTCTTTGAATTTTAATAGGCACGTATATCACTTAAGTTGTGAAGTCCACATTAGAGGCTTCTGCGAGATCCGTTGTATACAATGCATGTACAAAAAGAGTGATGGGTGTGTGTGCTTATTTTGTCACTTGCCTCTCTGTCTTAACCCTTCCTGGATGCCTCTACTCGAAACCCACATTTTCTTCCTTCCTACACTTATTATTTCATGCTTAACAGCAGTGCTTCTCAATCTTGGCATTTTAAGAGGTGTGGGCAGAAATTCACAGAACTCACACCCAGCCACATTGCTTTACAGTATACAGTAAATCTGCTTGCCAGCACTGATATATTTCCCTAACTTTGGAATATCTGGTAAAATTCTCTGGGGCCCATTAAAGTTATGCCACCTCCACTTCCTACCCAGTGGTGGGTTTCAAGTTTTTTTTACTACCGCTTCTGTAGGCGTGGCTTGGTGGGCATGACATGGCGTGGCTTGGCTTGGTGGGCGTGGCTTGTAGGCATGGCAGGGGAAGGATACTGTAAAATCTCCATTCCCAACCCACTCCACGGGAAAGTTACTGCAAAATCCCCATTTCCTCCCGATTAGCTGGGACTCGGGAGGCAGAGAATAGATGGGGGCAGGGCCAGTCAGAGGTGGTATTTACCGGTTCTCCGAACTACTCAAAATTTCTGCTAGCGGTTCTCTGAACTACTCAAAATTTCCGCTATCGGTTCTCCAGAACTGGTCAGAACCTGCTGAAACCCACCTCTGATCCTACCTAGTCTTTAATTAGGGACTCATTCCATTTTCTTATAGGAAAAGGTAAACTATTTATTCAAAATGAGTCTCTAAGTAAGCAAGTACTGGTACAATCAGCTATATTTAATGGAAAATGTGCTATTTCAAATCTGAATGAATGAATGGCTAGTAAAATTAGATGTGTTTTTGCTTATGTCAGGTTCTCTCACCTACTTTCATAGTTTTGGGATAATAAAGAATCCAATCTTATCTCCATCAATGGAAGAAAGCTTCATTCATGTAATTTCAATCTTACCTGATACATCACTGTTACTGTTCTTGGAGCTCTTTACTTTACCAGCTGCAACCCTCTGGCCTGACTGAGGAACAGACTCAGATAAACAAACATTGGACAGTCTCCCTAATTCAGTGCTTTTCATAAATTTTGGCCCTGTTTGCTGAAAATTCTGAGAACTTCAGGTTTGATATAACTCGTGGCTATCCATTGTGTAAAGTTATGCTTGCATTAGTGATAGCTTTTGAAAGCGTAAATGGTGAACGAATAGAAATCTAACTTCAGATGATACATGGGTTTCTTTATGCCTGTATCGATGGGTTCTTCCTTAAAGGAGTGTTAATCTGTTTTTTTTTTCAATCCAATGAAAGGATATCAGTGTAGGCTGGCATACTTTATCCTGTCCTCATGGCTTAACCCTGTTCTGCTTCAGCAAGAAGGCTGGCTGCTGCTGTTGTGTCCACACAGATTGCTTACTGGTGGAGGAAAAGTGCCATCAAGAGGCAAGCCATAACAGATGGGTAGACAATGGGTCAAATGCTGATCCTTCAGGTAGGATGAATGTATCTATGTGTATGTGAGTGTGGTTCTGTCTAGTAAAATTGGCTATACTCCCCCAAAGCTTTCCCAAGCAAAAACCCTTCCCCTAGGAATTGAACTCCCAACTGTGTTGGTTGGGTAGGCTCTACTTGATAAAGGAACTTGAGTGGGGTAGTGCACAAGATAAGAGCTGTCCTTTTTTGAGCATGCCCAACAACTCCCTGGAAAAGCCTGTAGATATCTTATTAACATCCCAGCCCACCATGAAGGTGAGATACTTAAGAACTTGGTAATTCCAGTTTAGAAGTAATATTTTTACTCGGTCATCGGGCAAGTCTTGTTCTTTGAACAATGAATGATATCTTTACTGTGATGTCTTGGTTACGTGGTCTGCCAGTTCCCATTAGCCACCTGAAGTTAAAAAAGATACAACCCCTTCATGTGTGGATACTGATTGTTCTGCTTTTAGCAATGCCAGAATCCAACTCTTTCAAGCTCTTTTCCTCTATCAAATAGCCATCTCTTCCCACTTCCCACAAATGTCTAGCAGTCTTCCAGAGGTCTGTTAACATGAGTTAAAAGACTGCTGGATATGTGTCAAAAATGACACTGTTCTGTATCCACTGGCTGGTGTGTGTGTGTGTGTGTGTGTGTGTGTGTGTGTGTGTGTGTGTGATGGGGGAAGTGGCTCTACTTTAGCAATTATAGCCCCCAATTTTCTGATCTAGGAGAGCTGAGGGTTAAAGAGCACTTACCCTCTCCCCTATGTCTAACCCCCCACCCTATTTTTGGAACTGGTGAACTGACTAAGATTATTTCATTCTAAATGTATCCTGCATCCGAGAGGTCTTGCAGCCTGGGGATTTGGCTGGAAGAAAAGTGGGAAGAGATGGCTATTTGATAGAGGAAAAGAGCTCGAAAGAGCTGGATTCTGGCATTGCTAAAAGCAGAACAATCAGTATCCACACATGAAGGGGTTGTATCTTTTTTAACTTCAGGTGGCTAATGGGAACTGGCAGACCACGTAACCAACACATTACAGTAAAGATATCATTCATTGTTCAAAGAACAAGACTTGCCCGATGACCGAGTAAAAATATTACTTCTAAACTGGAATTACCAAGTTCTTAAGTATCTCACCTTCATGGTGGGCTGGGATGTTAATAAGATATCTTTAGTCTGCATTTAACACAATACAGATAATCCTTGACAATTGAGCCCAACATTTCTGTTACTGAGCGAGACATTTGTTAAATGAGTTTTGCCCCATTTATGACTTTTCTTGACACAGATGTTAAGTGAATCACTGCAGTTGTTAGGTTAGTAACACAGTTGTTAAATGAATCTGGCTTCCCCATTGACTTTGCTTGTGAGACGGTTGCAAAAAGTGACCCCGTGTCCCTGGGACATTTGCAACTGTCATAAATATGAGTCAGCTGTCAAGTGTATGAATTTTAACCATATGAACATAGGAATGCTGCAATGGTTGCTAAGTGTGAAAAACGGTCATAGGTCACTTTTTCAGTGCCGTTGTAACTTTGAATGGTCACTAAATGAACTGTCGTAAGTCGAGGACTACCTGTATGAGGAAGAAACCTTTAAGTAACCATTTATGCTATTTTTCCCTTCCTTGGCCACCTTTTAGAAAAATTGGCCTTGGTTTCCAGAATTCTTAACAATAGCCAACTATTGTTCTCTGAGGATTTCTAAGAGTTTCATTTAGGTTGGGGATAACAGCATTTCTACTGGCCAGTTCTGCAAAATATCTGTAATGGGGTGATTACAGTTGTACCCAGTTCTACATCTACCCTTTTTTCTATTTTAGGGAAG